>JASTWF010000203.1:80000-134001 GCA_030390025.1 Squalus acanthias
CCTCTCCTTCCTCATCCTCTCCCCTTCCTCTTCCCCTTCGCCTTCTCCTCCATTGTCCTCTCCTTCCTCATCCTCTCCCGTTCCTCGTCCTCTTCTCATTCTTCTTCTCCTCCTGTGTCCTCACCCTCTCCGTCCTCCTCTTCCTCCTCTTCCCCCCACTCATCCCCAATTCTTTCCTTCCCTCTTCCATCCATTTCCTCTTCTTCCTGTCCTCCCTCTCCCTCTCCTCTTCCACTCCCTCTCCTTCTGCATCCTCTCCCCTTCCTCTTCCCCTTCTCATCCATTGTCCTCTTCTTCCTCATCCTCTCCCCTTCCTCTTCCCCTTCTCCTCCATTGTCCTCTCCTTCCTCATCCTTTCCCCTTCTCATTTTTCTTCTCCTCCTTTGTCCTCGCCCTCTTCTTCCTCCTCATCCCCGTCTTCCCCCATTCTTTCCCTTCCTCTTCCATCTATTCCTTCCTCTTCCTCCTACTCTCTGCAGGGGCAAGCCCAGCAGCGGCAAAGCGGAAACCATGTCCTCCTTCGGTGTGTGCCTGCAGCTGTCGGGGGTGGTCCTCTCGGTGCTGGGCTGGTTGGGCTCGGTGGCCTGCTGCGCCCTACCGCTCTGGAAGCTCACCGTCTTCAGCGGCCAGACCCTGATGATGAGGCAGAAGGTGGCCGAGGGCCTCTGGCTCAGCTGCAGCCTTCCGGGCCCGGGGAAAGCCAACTGCAAGGTCTTCAACAGCGCCCAGAAGGAGGTGACATTGGACGTCTACGTTGCCCGGATCCTCACCATCTCCACCATCACCATGGCGTTCCTGGGCATCCTGGTCAACTGCCTGGGGGCCAAGTGCATCAACTGCGTGCGGAACGAGGGGATCAAATCCAAGCTCCGGACGTCCTCCGGCATCATCTTCATCTTGGCCGGCCTCTCGCAGCTGCTCGCCGTCTCCTGGCCGGCCTACATCCTGGCCACCGAGTTCTACCACCCCCTGGTCTCGGAGGTCCTGGTCGTCTCCATCGGGCTCTGCATCTACATCGGCCTGGCCTCAGGGTTCCTCCTGCTCTGGGCGGCTGTCTCCTGGGCTGCTGGTGCTGCCGGAGGAGGAGGGACTACGACAGGCGGTACCCGGCGGGCAGAGGGGCAGACGATGCCGGCAAGAACTTTGTGTGAGGGTCTTCCCTCCACGCCAATTCACCACCCAACTCTGGAGACAAACCACCCGCCCCCCCCCCACACCACACCCCCTTTCCCCGAGACTCCTCCAGTAACCAATGCGGTGGTTCAGACACTGGGGAATCCCCTCCCCTCCCCAAATGGACAATGGACAACTTCAGAGCTTTCTTGATGTGTCACTTCAGATGGACATCTCCAGATTGGTATCCGATACCTCCCAACGTGGCAATAACTGGGTTCTAACGTCCCCTACACTGCGATCATTGGGTTCTACCACCTTATCCACAGTTAATAAATGTATCAGCCATTTCTCAGTGGGTAGCACGCGCTCACCTCTGACTCAGAAGGTCGTGGCTGCGGGCCGCACTACCGAGACTCGAGCCCCATAATCTAGGCCGATGCTCTCGGCGCCAGTACTGAGCGGAGCGTTGGATGAGACGTTAAGCCCGAGGGCCCCGTCTGCCCTCTCAGGATGGGGCAGAAAAGATCCCCCGACCACTATTGGAAGAAGAGCAGGGGGAGGAGGTCGTCCTGGGGCCAATATTTATCCCTCGACCAACATCACTTAAAAAAAAAAACCAGATGATCTGGTCATTTATCACATTGCTGTTTGTGGGATCTTGCTGTGCCCAAAATGGCTGCTGCATTTCCTACATTACCACAGTGACTATCCTTCAAAAAGTACTTCATTGGCTGGGAAGCGCTTTGGGACGTCCTGAGGTAGTGAAAGGCGCGATAGAATTGCAAGTTCTTTCTTGCCTTTATAACTGGCTTGAACACTTAACATGAAAACGCAAAACACTCCCAGGGCAGATATACCCAGCCTTTCATTGTAAAACCACCTCTAGATTGCCCCAACCGCAGAACAATGGCCCCCCTTCTGCTGCCCAACCCATTGGCCATACGACCCCTGATCTATATGTTGGAAGCAATGAATTGTGGGTAGCCTGTGTGCATTGTGGGTCAAAGCCTGGGTTAAAGGCTTCTGTTTGTATTAAACAATAAAGGTTTCTTTTTTTAAACAAAGCCGTGGTCTGTCATTCGTCCATGGAATAAAAGGGAGAGTGGCAGCATGGATACGGAATTGGCTCAGTGAAAGGAAACAGGAGTAGTGGTGAACGTTGTTTTTCGGACTGGAGGAAGGTACTCAGTGGTGTTCCCCAGGGGTCGGTTCTAGGACCACTGCTTTTCTTAATGTATAGTCATGACTTGGACGTGGGTGTACAGGGCACAAATTTCAAAATTTGCAGATGACACCAAACTTGGAAGTATAGTGAACAGCGAGGAGGATAGCGATAGACTTCAGGAAGACATAAACAAGCTGGTGAAATGGGCGGACACGTGGCAGATGAAATTTAACGCAGAAAAGTGTGAAGTGATACATTTTGGTCGAAAGAATGAGAGGACATATAAACTAAAGGGTACAGTCCTGAAGGGGGTGCCCGAACAGAGAGACCTGGGGGTATGTGTGCACAAATCGTTGAAGGTGGCAGGACAGGTTGAGAAAGCAGTTAAAAAGGCTTACGGGATCCTGGGCTTCATGAATAGAAATGAGAAGTCGCACAACACCAGGTTATAGTCCAACAGATTTATTTAAAATTACAAGCTTTCGGAGCTGTCGCCCCTTCCTCAGGTAGAGTTACTGTGAGACAATCTACCAGAATTCACAGAATATAAACACAGAGAAAATGCGATTCAATCATGAATAGAGGCATAGAGTACAAAAGCAAGGAAGTTATGATGAACCTGTATAAAACACTGGTTCGGCCCCAACTGGAGTATTGTGTCCAATTCTGGGCACCACACTTTAGGAAGGATGTGAAGGCCTTAGAGAGGGTGCAGAAAAGATTTACGAGAATGATTCCAGGAATGAGGGACTTCAGTTGCGTGGATAGCCTGGAGAAGCTGGGGTTGTTCTCCTTAGAGCAGAGAAGATTGAGCGGAGATTTGATAGAGGTGTTCAAAATCAGAGTAGGTAGAGGGAAACTGTTCCCATTGGCAGAAGGGTCGAGAACCAGAGGAAACAGAGTTAAGGTGATTGGCAAAAGAACCAAAGGCGACATAAGAAAAAACTCTTTTACGCAGCGAGTGGTTATGATCTGGAATGCACTGCCTGAAAGGGTGGTGGAGGCAGATTCAATCGTGGCTTTCAAAAGGGAATTGGGTAAGTACCTGAAGGAAAGAAATTTGCAGGGCTACGGGGAAAAGGGTGGGGGGAGTGGGACTAGCTGAAGCGCTCTTGCGGAGAGCAGACACGGGCTCGACGGGCCGAATGGCCTCCTACTGTGCTTTAACCATTCTATGATTCAAGTCTGGAGGAAGCCATTTTGAGACCCACCCTCCCCAGATAGTGGGGGGGGGGGGCTGCCCTATCGGTCTCGTGTCCCTCACTTCCGGTCAGATTGATGACCGCTTTCCAGTTCAAACAAGGCCCTGTGTAGGCCTCTTACCCTGCCCCGTCCTCCTCCTGCGGCCCTGTTACAGAATTGGTCCTGCCACAGACTTGGGTTTCAGACCCCTCCCAAAGGTCTGTTTGGCGCCTTGCACTGCCACAGGCCTGGGAGTTAGGCCCCTTCCAAAGTCCTGTTAGTGAGCAGCAGTGGCAGTGAGCTGACCCCGTGTGGGACTGAGCCCCACACATACAGAATATAGGAGGACTGTTCCGCCATTCAATGAGATCAGGGCTGATCTGCCACCTAACTCCATATCCCCGCCTTTGGCCCATATCCCTTAACACCTTTGGTTGACAGAAGTCTATCAATCTCCGATTTAAAATTAACAATTGGTCTAGCATCAATTGCCGTTTGAAGAGAGTTCCAAACTTCTACCATCCTTTGTGTGTAGAAGTGTTTCCTAATTTCACTCCTGAAAGGTCTGGCTCTAATTTTTAGACTATGGCCCCTAGTCCTAGACTCCCCAACCAGCGGAAATAGTTTCTCTCTCTCTCTACCCTATCTGTTCCCCTTAATATCTTGAAAACTTTGATCAGATCACCCCTTAACCTTCTAAATTCTAGGGAATATAACCCTAGTTTGTGTAATCTCGCCTCGTAATTTAACCCTTGGAGTCCGGGTTTCATTCTGGTAAACCTACGCTGCTCTCCCTCCAAGGCCAATATATCCTTCCTAAGGTTCCCAGAACTGCTCACAGTGCTCCAGGTGTGGTCTAACCAGGGTTTTGTATAGCTGCAGCATAACTTTTTTTTTATTCATTTATGGGATCTGGGCGTCGCTGGTAAGGCCAGCGTTTATTACCCATCCCTAATTGCCCTTGAGAAGTTGGTGGTGAACCACCTTCATTAACCGCTGCAGTCCTTGTGGTGATGGTACTCCCACAGTGCTGTTAGGGAGGGAGTTCCAGGATTTTGACCCAGCGACGATGAAGGATCGGCGATATACTTCTAAGTCAGGATGGTGTGTGTGACTTGGAGGGGAACTCAGAGGTGGTGGTGTTCCCATGGCGCCTGCTGCCCTTGTCCTTCTAGGTGGAAGAGGTCGCGGGTTTGGGAGGTGCTGCCGAAGAAGCCTTGGAGCATTGCTGCAGTGCATCTTGTAGATGGTACACACCGCAGCCACGGTACGCCAGGTGTGGTCTAACCAGGGTTTTGTACAGCTGCAGCATAACTTCTACCCCCATGTATTCTAGTCCTCTAGATATAAAGGCCAGCATTCCATTAGCCTTTTTGATTATTTTCCTGTACCTGTCCACGAGAGCAGGAGGGGCCCAGGCACCGTTTGTGCCAACATTGGCCTCAGCCATGATGCTCTCACAGTTAAATATCCTCACCAACTGGGCTCACCCATGAATGGGCTGCTGGTGTCAGGCCCCAGAGGGCAGCCCATTCCCCCCCAACGAGAGTCAGCACCTTCAGGAGATGTGGTGATGCAACAATAGAGGCTAAAGGTTAGATTTTCCTGACCTTCGCCCCTGGAGGCCCATTTCCTCAGGACAAAGGTCAGGAAATAAAGGGGCCTAGATACATCTCACCGGGACTCTTGCCTCGGGGAGTGATGAATGGAGCTGGATCTGGGCCTGGACCCAAGCCCAGACAATGGGCCTGGTCAATGGACATCGGCCTGGTTACTGGACAATTGGCCTGGCTAATGGACATGGGCCTAGGAAATGGACCTGGTCAATGGGCCTGTTACTGGATCTGGGCCAGACAATGGGCCTGGGCCTGGATAATGGATCTGGGCGTAAGCCTAGCCCTACATTGGCTGCGGTCCTGAGGATCTCAGGCTAATCAGGTAGGCGTGAATGCTCCCAGGCTCCTGCAGCATTTTCCCGGAAGAACACTGGGTATCCCCAGGCATCCTAGCATTGGGAGCGCACCGAGATATCCTTGTGCGAAAGGGAATGTCTCCACCACTGGGGTTTTTCCTCGCCTCATGTCTGGATCATTGAGAGAGACCGATTGCCATGGCTAGCCAACAACGCCAGGCAACACTCAACGACACCAATAGGTCGAACGACAGGAAGTGGTCATCAAGCCGTAGCAGGTTCTGGTCAGACCGCACCTGGAGTGCAGGGTCCATTTCTGGTCTCCGAGACACAAGGGAGATATTCAGGTCCTGGAGTCAGTGCAGAGGGGATCCACGGAGCCAGCTCTTGTTGTTGGGGCCTAGGATGGGCCCATCTTCCAGCCTCCATAACCTTCAGCTCATCCCAGACTCTGCTGCTGACCCAGTCTCCTAACTCACACCGAGTCCCATTCACCCATCACCCTCCCGCCCTGTGCTCGCTGACCTACATTGGCTCCCGGTCCTGCAGCACCTCGATTTTAAAATTCTCATCCTTCTGTAACCTCCGAGATCTCTTCGCTTCTCCCATTCTAGCCTCTTGTTCAAAACTGGGATGGATAGATTTTTGTTGGGCAACATCAAGGGATATGGAGCCAAGGCAGGTAACTGGAGTTGAGGTACAGATCAGCCATGATCTAATTGAATGGTTGACAGTCTTGCGGGGCTGAATGGCCTCCCCCTGTTCCTACCTTCTACGATGCACATCCCGGATTTCCCTCACCTCGCGCTTGGCGGCCGTGCCTTCAGCCATCTAGACCCTTAAACTCTGGAGTTCCCTCCCTAAACTCCTCTACCTCTCTCTCCCCCCTTTAACAACTTACATTGGAGCGTCTAGAACGAGGGGTCACAATCTCAGGATAGGGGGGTCGGCCATTTAGGACTGAGATGAGGAGAAATTTCTTCGCTCAGAGGGTGGTGAATCTTTGGAATTCTCTGCCCCAGAGGGCTGTGAATGCTGAGTCTTTGAGTATATCCAAGGCTGAGATCGATAGATTTTTTGGACTCTAGGGAGAATCGAGGGATATGGGGAGAGGGTGGGAAAGTGGAGTTGAGGTCGAAGATCAGCCATGATCTTATTGAATGGCAGAGCAGGCTCGAAGGGCCGTATGGCCCACTTTCTGCTCCTAATTCTTATGTTATGTATATAGACCCTTTAACGTAGTAAAACATCCCAAGGCGCTTCACAGAAGCGATTATCAAACAAAATTTGACACCGAGCCACATAAGGAGCTATTAGGACAGGTGACCAAAAATTTAGTTTTAAGCAGCGTCATGCAGGAGGAGAGAGAGAGAGAGGGAGAGAGGCGGAGAGCTTTAGGGAGGGAATTCCAGAACTTAGGGCCTTGGCAGCTGAAGGCACGGCCGCCAATGGTGGAGCGATTAAAATCGGGGGATGCGTAAGAGGCCAGAATTGGAGGAGCGCAGAGATCGCGGAGTGCTGTAGGGGTGGAGGAGATTGCAGAGATAGGGAGGGGGGCGAGGCCATGGAGAGATTTGAAAACAAGGATTTGAATTTTAAAAGAGGCGTTGCCGGACCAGGAGCCAGGGGGGTTAGGGGGTCAGGGGTGAACGGGGCAGTTAGATTACGGGGGGCAGCAGAGTTTTGGATGACCTCAAGTTTACTGAGGGTGGAAGGTGGGAGGACAACAGGAGAGCACTGGAACAGTTGCGTCTAGAGGTAGCAAAGGCATGAATGAGACCCTCCTTAAAACCTCTCTCGTTGACCAAGCTTCTGGTTGCCCCTCCCAATATCTCCTCCTTTTAGGAATGTATTTTACACCTTCAGACTTGGGCACGTCCTCCTTCCAAATCTAGAACTTTATAAATCACTGGTTAGGTCTCAGCAGGAGTATGGTGGCCACATCTGGGCCCCACACTTCAGGAAGGAGGTCAAGGCCTTAGCAAGGGTGCAGAGGAGGTTTACCAGGATGTTACCAGGGATGAGGGGAGGGTTGGAAAAGTCAGGACTGTTCTCATAGAATCATACAACGGTTACAGCAAGGAAGGCGGCCATTCGGCCCGTGCCGACTCTCAGCTAGTCCCACTCCCCCGCAGCCCTGCAAATGTTTTTCTTTCAGGTACTTATCTAATTCCCTTTTGAAAGCTGTGATTGAATCTGCCTCCACCACCCTCTCAGGCAGTGCATTCCAGATCCTAACCACTCGCTGCATAAAAAAGTTTTTCCTCATGTCGCCTTTGGTTCTTTTGCCAATCACCTTCAATCTGTGTCCTCTGGTTCTCGACCCTTCTGCCAATGGGAACAGTTTCTCTATCTACTCTGTCCAGACCCCTCATGATTTTGAGCACCTCTATCAGATCCCCTCTCAAGCTTCTCTGCTCCAAGGAGAACAACCCCAGCTTCTCCAGTCTATCCACGTAACTGAAGTCCCTCATCCCTGGAATCATTCTCGTCAATCTTTTCTGCGCCCTCTCTAAGGCCTTCACATCCTTCCTAAAGTGCGGTGCCCAGAATTGGACACAGTGGTCCAGTTGGGGCCGAACCAGTGTTTTATAAAGGTTCATCATAACTTCCACGCTTTTGTACTCTATACCTCTCTTTACCAAGCCCAGAATCCCGCGACCCTTTTTAACTGCTTTGTCAACCTGCCCTGCCACCTTCAATGATTTGGGCACACATATCCCCAGATCTCTCTGTTCGTGCACCCACTTCAGGATTGTACCATTTCGTTCTCCTCGGAACAGAGAAGGTTAAGCGGTGACCTAATAGAGGTTTTCAAGATGATGACGAGGGATTTTGATAGAAAAAAAAACGATTCTCTCTGGCGAGTGGGTCAATAACCAGGGACCAGAGATTGAAAATCATTGGCAAGAGATCTAGTGGGGAGATGAGGAGAAATCTTTTTCACTCAGAGATGTCGGGATCTGGAACGCTGTACCTGAAAAGGTGGTGGAAGCTGATGTGAGATTATGAAATGTACTAAGATTTGTGAGCATTTCTTTCTTAAAAGACTACTTACCAGCGCCATTCACAACTCCTCAGTCCATGCCCACATGCAACAAGACCCGGACGACGTTCAGGCTTGGGCTGATAAGTGGTAGGTAACATTCGCGCCACACAAGTGCCAGGCAATGACTATCTCCAACAAGCGAGAGTCTAACCACCACCCCTTGACATTCAATGGCATTACCATCCCGAATCCCCCACCATCAACATTCTGGGGGGGTCACCATTAACCAGAAACTTAACTGGACCAGACACGTAAATACTGTGGCAACAAGAGCAGGTCAGAGGCTGGGTATTCTGTGGCGAGTGTCTCACCTCCTGACTCCCCAAAGCCTTTCCACCATCTACAAGGCACAAGTCAGGAGTGTGATGGAATACTCTCCACTTGCCTGGATGAGTGCAGCTCCAACAACACTCAAGAAGCTCGACAGCATCCAGAACAAAGCAGCCCGCTTGATCGGCACCCCATCCACCACCTTAAACATCCATTCCCTCCACCACCGGCGTACCGTGGCTGCAGTGTGTACCATCTACAAGATGCACTGCAGCAACTCGCCAAGGCTTCTTCGGCAGCACCTCCTAAACCCGCGACCTCTTCCACCTAGAAGGACAAGGGCAGCAGGCGCATGGGAACAGCACCAACTCCAAGTTCCCCTCCAAGTCACACACCATCCTGACTTAGAAGTATATCGGCCGATCCTTCATCGTCGCTGGGTCAAAATCCTGGAACTCCCTCCCTACCGGCACTGTGGGAGGACCATCACCACACGGACTGCAGCAGTTCAAGAAGGTGGCTCACCACCACCTTCTCAAGGGCAACTAGGGATGGGCAATAAATGTTGGCCTTGCCAGCGACGCCCACATCCCATAAACAAATAATTAAAAAAAATTACTGCTGAGAGGTATATTTACCAGCTTATGCAAGAGGCAGTTGAGCTTTCGCATATGTGGGAATGGGATTTTTGCAGAAGCTAAGCCTCCTGTAATTGTAAAGAAATGTCACAGGTCAAGATGCAAGAATGGCGATATAATTGAACGTGCAACGACAGCATAAGAGAGACCCTTTTGGATTAACCAAATATGGGGCTGTTCCAGAGACGAGCGAATGTTTGAAACTCTAACTATTACCTCAGCTAATGGATGTCACCTATGGTTGGATAAGAGGAGTTGGATGGTCTGGGCAAAGAGGGATAAAAAAAGAGACTGTTTGACCCGAGATGTAGAGAGGAGATGCTTAACGTCTGTGGTACACAGGTATTGAGGAGTGGAACCACACTGGCAAAAGCCGAACGTCGTCCTTTGCTAATAAGACAACCATCGGACCTGATTAAAGAAACAACGGAGACATCGCACGCTACACTGCCCAGTGAGCGAATTTGGTAATATCCTTCGGAACTGTAAATTAATGTCATATTAGTCTTTGCCAGCTGTATTGATTTCCACTGTGCACCAATAACACAGCAACCGTTGCCAATGTGGAGTCGCGTCCGAATCATTAAGTTTGAGGTGTAAAACCTCTTACACCGATTCCATAAGTAACTTTAAAAGGAAGTCGGACTTGAGAATGAGGAACTTACAAGGTTACGGACAAAAAGCGGGGACGTGGGACTAAGCACGACTGCTCGTTCAAAGGGCTGGCACAGGCACGATGTGCTGTACCTTTCTACGATTGTATGAACTCACTCCGACCTTCCCCAGAGCTGCGATGAAGCCGATTCTAATCAGCAAGTGTCAACAGGCTTAAAGGTTAAGCGTCTGGAATTAACAATGGGTCAGGAGACCAAACCAGTAAAGGGGCAAAGTGCGAATCACGACGTCACTGAAGGCCGGATTAGCCACAGAGCACAAGAGGGGGGTGCGATGGGCGAACGGGACTCGGTGTGAGTCGGGACACGGGGGCAGCACGGCTTCGGATGAGCTGAAGTTTACGGAGGGGGTGGGAAGGTGAGAGGCCGGCCAGGAGAGCGTCGGAATAGTCGAGTCTGGAGGAGACAAAGGCATGGATGAGGGGTTTCAGCGAGCAAGGGGAAAGGGGCAGGGTATTGGGGCAGAATACCTGCCCCCCTCACATGTCACTCTCTCTCGCTCAGACTCCCTCCCAATCTGGTCATCCCAGCGTTGGCTAAGTCGCTGCTCCCTCTCCTACATTACAACAGTGACTTCACTTCAAAAGTACTTCATTGGCTGTAAAGCGCTTCGAGACATCCGGTGGTCGCGAAAGGTGCTATAGAAATGAAAGTCTTTCTTCCCTAGTCGTCAGGGCCAGCCCCCCAGCCTGCCTGCACAGGCAGGGCCTGATTTGGCGGTCATGGACAGCATACGTGGGTTGGCCACTTCCCCTGCTATCGGAGAAGGCTCTTCCACCAGCCCCACCCAGAATGGAATAGCCCACCTGGAAGGCAGAGCTGCGGGGACAAAGGGGGGGGGAAAAAGCAACAAGCAGGGAACAGGCCCAGAGTTAGATGTGACTGAAGGCAGAGTCACAGGAAGAGACTAGACTTTGGGTGGTCGTGCCTTCTGTTGCCTCGGCCCTAAGCTCTGGAATTCCCTCCCTAAACCTCTCCACCTCTCTTTCCTCCTTGAAGATGCTCCTTAAAACCTACCTCTTTGACCGAGCTTTTGGTCACCTGCCCTAATTTATCCTTATGTGGCTCGGTGTCAAATTTGTTGTCTTAAAATACTCCTGTGAAGCGCCTTGGGACGTTTTACTACGTTAAAGGCGCTATATAAATACAAGTTGTTGTAGTAGTAGTAGATGAGAGTGTTCTGACCCCTATTTAAAAGATTCTGATCATTTATCGCATTGGTGTTTGAGAGATCTTGCTGTGCACAAATTGGTTGCCACATTACAACAGTGATACAGCAGGCACCTCAAAGCACTGGAGAGGTACCACCAACGCTGCTTCCGCAAGATCCTGCAAATCCATTGGTAGGATAGGCGCACCAACGTCAGTGTTCTCGCTCAGGCCAACATCCCCAGCATCGAAGCTTTGACCACACTCGATCAGCTCCGATGGACGGGTCACATCGTCCGCATGCCCGCTACGAGACTCCCTGAACAAGCACTCTACTCGGAGCTGTGACACGGCAGGAGAGCCCCAGGTGGGCAGAGGAAACGCTTCAAGGACACCCTCAAAGCCTCCTTGAAAAAGTGTAACATCCCCACCGACACCTGGGAATCCCTGGCCCAAGACCGCACAAAGTGGAGGAGAAGCATCGGGGAAGGCGTCGAACACCTCGAGTCTCTTCGCCGGGAGCAAGCGGAAGCCAAGCGCAAACAGCGGAAGGAGCGCACATCAACCCAAGCACCACACCCACCCGCCCCTTCAACCACCGTCTGCCCCACCTGTGACAGAGACTGTAGGTCCCGCATTGGACTCACCAGTCACCTGAGAACTCATTCTTAATGTGGAAGCAAGTCATTCTCAGTTCCGAGGGACTGCCTAAGACAACTTCAGAAAAAGTACTTCATTGGCTGTGAAGTACTTCGGGATGTCCAGAGTTGGTGAAAGGCACTAGAGAAATGCAAGATCTTCTCACTTCTAGCCAGCACTGCGGGACTGTCCATTTCGAGGAGGGATGGGAAGGGGAAGATTCACGTGTGGAGCACAAAATGAACCGGCAGAGCTCTTTAATCTAGAAAAAAAAAGGATGAGGGGTGACCCGATAGGAGGTCTTCAAGATTATGAAAGGGTTCGATTAGGGAAGAAGTTTCCACTGTCAGGCAAGACCAGAACTAGGGGAGGGGAGGGGGGGACATAAATAAAACAGTCGCTCAAATCAACAGGGAATTCAAGAGAAAACAGAGTGGCGAAAATGTGGAACTCGCTACCACATTGAGGTGAATAGCATAAATGCATTCACGGAGAAGCTAGGTAAACACACAAGGGAGAAAGGAATAGAAGGATATGGAGATAGGGTGAGATGAAGAGGGGTGGGAGGAGGCTCCAGTTTGCACTCAGAGGGACCTGGGTGTTCTTGTACACGAATCACTGAAAGTTAACATGCAGGTACAGCAAGCAATTAGGAAAGCAAATGGTATGTTGGCCTTTATTACAAGAGGAATAAAGCATAAGAGTAAAGACGTCTTACTACAATTATACAGGGCATCATACCTGGAGTACTGTGTACAGTTCTGGTCTCCTTACCCAAGGAAAGACACACTTGCCTTAGAGGGAGTGCAGCAAAGGTTCACCAGGCTGGTTCCTGGGATGGGGTGATTGCCCTATGGAGGAGATATTAAGTAGACTAGGCCTATATTTCTTAGAGTTTAGAAGAATTCTTAAGGGGCTTGACAGGGTTAATGCTGGGAAAATGTTTCCCCTTGCTGGGGCATCTAGAACACAGGGTGTGTCACAGAATAAGGGGTCGGCCATTTAGGACTGAGATGAGGAGAAATTGCTTCACTGAGGGTGGTGAATCTTTGGAATTCTCTACCCCAGAGGGCTGCGGAGGCTCAGTCGTTGAGTATATTCAAGACAGAGGTCAATACATTTCTTGGAACGAAGGGGATTGAGGGATATGGAGATCGTGCGGGAAGGTGGAGTTGAGGTAGAAGATCAACCATGATCTTATTGAATGGCTCACTCCTGCTTCTCTTTCTTATAAACACCAGCAGGGACCAGTTGGGCCAAGTGGCCGGTTAGTGCTGTAAATTTTAAGTAATGGGGGTAAAGGTCACTTCAAGGCTGTGAAGAGTTTAATCTTCTTCCCCTGCCCCCAACTGAAACAGTAGTTTGTTCAAATTGACATTCTTAAACCCCTCCCCCACTCAGACCTGCTAATCAGTCCTGTTGGCCCAGATCTGCAAGTTAGCCTCACCCTTGCCGATAGCAAGTAGATGAACGGTCCAGCTGGAATGACCCAACAGATAGTCAACTCCAACACACGGCTGTCGACAAGAGTTTAAAGTCCTCCAGGATCACTTTGGGCCCCAGCGCTGCACAGAATTCAGAGAATATTATTTTCCCCTTATTTGACTCGAGGAAAGTTTCACACTCCCTTTAAGGTCAGTACTGCAGGAAATTCAGGTGATCTCCTGGATTGGTTTCGATGGCCGAGATGGGTCAGAAAGGAATGTCCCCAGATTGTTCCCCCTAAATTGGCCTGGATTGAGAATCGATTTTTGCCACTACCAGGGTTGAGCAGAGACACAGAGACACAGAGACACAGAGACACAGAGACACAGAGACACAGAGACACAGAGACACAGAGACACAGAGACACAGAGACACAGAGACACAGAGACACAGAGACACAGAGACACAGAGACACAGAGACACGTCATTGTTCAACTGTTGTCAGCAGACCCTGTTTTAGTGGCCTCCCAACTCAATGGGCTAATAGCTCCTCTCATGTGGGATCCCAGGCTGCAATTAGGATGGGCAGGAAGGGAAAGAGGAAACAGAAGACTCTTCAGCACAGGGATGGAGCCTGGGTCTTTCCAGCTCGATATAATTTGGATTACGTGCAAGGTTAAACAAGGATGCTGAACAAACACGAGCAAGACTTAAGCTTTATTAAGCAGCAAACATCAAGACAATCACAATTAACCTCAGTGCAAACAGCAGCATCAAACTGCCATTTAAAAACCCAAGTTAAAACCCCCAAGGGTCGAATCAATGCATGACCAGTTCTGACCTCCCTCTTCCAGGGCTATAGTCTCGGGAAGAGAATGCAAAGCTTGAAGCATTGGGCGACCAAAGTCAACATGCCTTGACCACTCCTTGTGCCAGGATTTTGATCAGGTATTGCCAATCAATGGGTGATGATCAGGGCAACAGAGGCCATTTCAGACATTCTAAAAAAAAGGGAACGATTGGGGGCAAAGTCACCCCCCGCCAATGACACAGCCTCACATCTCAATGCCATTGGGAGGAGGTCCATTGCAGCTAGACTGGCTGTCTATTGGCCAAGGTCTTGAAGCCTCAGGACAGGATCTCCAGCAGAAGCCACCTCAACCTGCTGGGCTAGGCTAACCCAAGTCAGAGAGCTGGAGGTAGTCCAGCTAGAGACTGTTAGCTTCTCCAACTCAACCTCAGACAAGGTGAGGAATGCCAATGCAAGTTAGGCTACTTGATTGAGGGAAACAAGCTACTCTCAAGGAGGCCATGAGCACGAGGCTCACCCAATGTTTTGGCATCAAGTTAAACCCAACTCTTGGGGGTGATAGACCCAAGATAATCCCAACCCTTTGAAAGACCTATATACCAAGTAGTGAACTACACAATTTCAACAGCTGTGCAATTTTGAAGGTCAGAGGGCACCCAGGGAACCACCAATCATTGGGGAACAAACAAGGGTCCTCCTCCTCCAATCAAGAATTAAACACTACATCAGGTAGGCTAACGGCCAATCATTCTTAGCCCCATTGGCAATATTCCCACCCCTTGTCTGGAGACCAGGGACAGATGAAAGAGGTACAGAGTACTCTGCAAACCCAGGCGATATTTGCACCCCTTATTTTAGGGACCTGAGACAGATACCAAACCAAGGAGAGAACACCAGATTCCACAAAGTGCCCTGGTCTGAAAGTAAAAAATTGGGGATGGTGAAGAGTCAGGACTTCTGATGAGGAATAAGGGAGTGAAGAGGAGACAGAACCAGGAAGCCATCTTCTTGCCCATTGGTGATACAAGATGGGCAAAGAGATTAAAGACAAATGGTCAACACATGGGAGTAAACTTCAAAATGACTAGCTCATTTTAGATCAAAAAACTTTAAAAATAACCGGATATTAAAAAAAGAGACGAAAAGCTTGCTCCGACTGTCCCAACAAACAGGAAGCAACAGCCCAGCCCAGAAGATCTAGACGTAGTTCTTGGAGGTGGACTCACTGGAGGGTCTTGCATGATGAGTAGAGTACCTGGCACTGTACCCGATGGGCTTCGGGGGGCAGGAGCAGCAGAGCAGGGCTCCGCCCAGAAGCAGCAGCCCCGCAGCACCCCAGCCGAGGTAGATGGAGGCCCCCAGCTCCCTCTTCCGGGACGCGGTCACCAAGGGGTTGTAGAAGTCCTTGATGATGGTGTTGGCCAACCACGAGACCGGGATGAGCAGCACCAAGCCCGTCAAGAGGAAGGTCACCCCGGAGACGATGGCCACCTTGGCCTTGGCCGCCTCGCTCTCCACACAGTTGGTGCACTTGGCCCCACCGATGCCAACTAAGATGCCCAGGATGCCCAGCACCACGCTGATGACCGTCAAGGCCCGGGCGGCCTGGATATCCTGAGGAAGGCCCAGCAGAGAGTCGTAGATCTTGCACTGCATCTGGCCCGTGCTCTGGACCACGCAGCTCATCCAGAGGCCCTCCCGGACGGTCTGGGCCACCACGATGCTGCTGCCGATGAAAGCCGTGACCTTCCACATGGGCAGGGCGCAGGAGACGATGGCGCCCAGCCAGCCGACGACCGAGAGCGCCAACCCCAGGACCTGGAGACCGGTAGACGCCATCAAGACTTGGAGAGGGAAAAAAAAAGAGAAGTTTTTAAAACTGGTCATTGCACACAATTCTTTAAGCGCTCCAGTTTCAATTCTGGGGGTCTCACACACACGGTTGGGGGTGAGGGGGGTAAAAAAGTTCCCCAAACAACTTCTGTTGTGCCTTATAGTAAAACATCCCAAGGCACTCTGCAAAATTTGACACTGTGCCACACAAGGACATATTAGGACAGATGACCAAAAGCTTGGTCAAAGAGATAGGCAAGTGTTCCTTAGAGGAGAGAGGTTGAGGGAGGAAATTCCAGAGCTTAGGGCCTAGGTAGCTGAAGGCACGGCCACCAATGGTGGAGCGATTAAAGGGGGGGGGGGGGGGGGGGGGGAAGAGCGAGAGCGTTTTAGAACAGTCAGGTTAGAGAGATATCCCTCCCTATACTTCAAGCCACCACTCTGCGAAGAAATAAAAGTGACTACATGTGGTAGCGAGTTCCACCCAGCACTCTCTAGGTAACAGTTTCTTCCGAATTCCTTCAGATTAGTGACTATGTTTTATTTATGACCCTAGTTTTGGTCTTCCCAGAAGTGGAAACATCTTCTCGGTCTACCCTATCAAAGCCCTTGCAGAATTTTAAAGCCCTTGTTCAGCCTTCCCTTTTCCAGGCCCTCGCCCCTACTTATTCCTACAATCGCCTCCAGCCCTGCAACCCTCCGAGATCTCGGCGCTCCTCCAATTCCGGCCTCTTGCGCCTCCCCAGTCGCCGCACCATTGGTGGCCGCGCCGCCAGCAACCGAGGCTCGAGCAGGCCCTACAAGACCGTCTTTAAAATAAAACTCAACTGGCCACATTGTGTGGTCACCTGTCCCAATGTGGCGGAGTGTCAGTTTTTGGTCTGACATTGCTCCAGGTGAGGCACCTTGGGATGTTTCATGACTTAAAGTGCTGTATAAATGCAAGTTGAAGAACCCCAGCCTGCTCACTCTTTCCTCCCCCGCCCCCCCCCAAATCCTTAGAAATCTGGTTTGCTTATGGATAACATTGCATCACAGTTCAGAGCTCAATATCATAGGCCTTTACAAATCCAAATACTCATTACAAACAAATCAGCTGTTTTTCCTCACTCCCTCTACAGGAGTGAAGGATGCCATTTGGCCCTTCGAGCCTGCTCCACCATTCAACAAGATCATGATGATCTTCCACCTTCCCCCACTAGCCCCATATTCCTCAATTCCCCCTCCACCTTCCCCCACTAGCCCCATGTTCCTTAATTTCCACACTATCCCCATATTCCTTAATTCCCCCTCCACCTTCCCCCACATTCCTTAATTCCCCCCCACCTTCCCCATGTTCCTCAACTCCTCCTCCACCTTCCCCATGTTCCTCAACTCCTCCTCCACCTTCCCCATGTTCCTTAATTTCCACACTATTCCCATATCCCCCCCCCCCCAAATTTTTAAGTCAGTCAGATATAATTAAATAACTCTACGCTACTTAATTATATCGAATGTTACAAAACAAAGAGCTTACATTTCTATAGAACCGTTCATGATCACAGGGCATCAAGGGCTTCACAGCCACTTAGCAGTGATGTCACTGTTGATGTAGGAAACACAGCAGCCAATGTGCACAGCAAATCCCACACACACCATCAGTTGGTTTTTTTTTAAAAGTGATGTTGGTTGAGGGTTAAATATTGGTCAATACACCAAGGGAGAACCACCATTCCCCACTCATCTAAATCGTGCCAGTGGGATCTTTTATATCCACTCAAGAGGGGGGGGGGGGGGCGGGGGGGGAAATGGAGCCCTCGGGTTGAACGACTCGCCCTCAGTACCGCCCCTCCGACAGCGCGCCCCTCCCTCAGTACCGCCCCTCCGACAGCGCGGCCCTCCCTCAGTACCGCCCCTCCGACAGCGCGCCCCGCCCTCAGTACCGCCCCTCCGACAGCGCGGCCCTCCCTCAGTACCGCCCCTCCGACAGCGCGGCCCTCCCTCAGTACCGCCCCTCCGACAGCGCGCCCCGCCCTCAGTACCGCCCCTCCGACAGCGCGCCCCTCCCTCAGTACCGCCCCTCCGACAGCGCGCCCCTCCCTCAGTACCGCCCCTCCGACAGCGCGCCCCTCCCTCAGTACCGCCCCTCCGACAGCGCGCCCCTCCCTCAGTACCGCCCCTCCGACAGCGCGCCCCTCCCTCAGTACCGCCCCTCCGACAGCGCGCCCCTCCCTCAGTACCGCCCCTCCGACAGCGCGCCCCTCCCTCAGTACCGCCCCTCCGACAGCGCGCCCCTCCCTCAGTACCGCCCCTCCGACAGCGCGCCCCTCCCTCAGTACCGCCCCTCCGACAGCGCGGCCCTCCCTCAGTACCGCCCCCTCCGACAGCGCGCCCCTCCCTCAGTACCGCCCCTCCGACAGCGCGGCCCTCCCTCAGTACCGCCCCTCCGACAGCGCGGCCCTCCCTCAGTACCGCCCCTCCGACAGCGCGGCCCTCCCTCAGTACCGCCCCTCCGACAGCGCGGCCGTCCCTCAGTACCGCCCCTCCGACAGCGCGGCCGTCCCTCAGTACCGCCCCTCCGACAGCGCGGCCGTCCCTCAGTACCGCCCCTCCGACAGCGCGGCCGTCCCTCAGTACCGCCCCTCCGACAGCGCGGCCGTCCCTCAGTACCGCCCCTCCGACAGCGCGGCCGTCCCTCAGTACCGCCCCTCCGACAGCGCGGCCGTCCCTCAGTACCGCCCCTCCGACAGCGCGGCCGTCCCTCAGTACCGCCCCCTCCGACAGCGCGGCCGTCCCTCAGTACCGCCCCTCCGACAGCGCGGCCGTCCCTCAGTACCGCCCCTCCGACAGCGCGGCCGTCCCTCAGTACCGCCCCTCCGACAGCGCGGGCCGTCCCTCAGTACCGCCCCTCCGACAGCGCGGCCGTCCCTCAGTACCGCCCCTCCGACAGCGCGGCCGTCCCTCAGTACCGCCCCTCCGACAGCGCGGCCGTCCCTCAGTACCGCCCCTCCGACAGCGCGGCCGTCCCTCAGTACCGCCCCTCCGACAGCGCGGCCGTCCCTCAGTACCGCCCCTCCGACAGCGCGGCCGTCCCTCAGTACCGCCCCTCCGACAGCGCGGCCGTCCCTCAGTACCGCCCCTCCGACAGCGCGGCCGTCCCTCAGTACCGCCCCTCCGACAGCGCGGCCGTCCCTCAGTACCGCCCCTCCGACAGCGCGGCCGTCCCTCAGTACCGCCCCTCCGACAGCGCGGCCGTCCCTCAGTACCGCCCCTCCGACAGCGCGGCCGTCCCTCAGTACCGCCCCTCCGACAGCGCGGCCGTCCCTCAGTACCGCCCCTCCGACAGCGCGGCCGTCCCTCAGTACCGCCCCTCCGACAGCGCGGCCGTCCCTCAGTACCGCCCCTCCGACAGCGCGGCCGTCCCTCAGTACCGCCCCTCCGACAGCGCGGCCGTCCCTCAGTACCGCCCCTCCGACAGCGCGGCCGTCCCTCAGTACCGCCCCTCCGACAGCGCGGCCGTCCCTCAGTACCGCCCCTCCGACAGCGCGGCCGTCCCTCAGTACCGCCCCTCCGACAGCGCGGCCGTCCCTCAGTACCGCCCCTCCGACAGCGCGGCCGTCCCTCAGTACCGCCCCTCCGACAGCGCGGCCGTCCCTCAGTACCGCCCCTCCGACAGCGCGGCCGTCCTCAGTACCGCCCCCTCCGACAGCGCGGCCGTCCCTCAGTACCGCCCCTCCGACAGACGCGGCCGTCCCCTCAGTACCGCCCCTCGACAGCGCGGCCGTTCCCTCAGTACCGCCCCTCCGACAAGCCGCGGCCGTCCCCTCAGTACCGCCCTCCGACAGCGCGGCCGTCCCTCAGTACCGCCCCTCCGACAGCGCGGCCGTCCCTCAGTACCGCCCCTCCGACAGACGCGGCCGTCCCTCAGTACCGCCCCTCCGACAGCGCGGCCGTCCCTCAGTACCGCCCCTCCGACAGCGCGGCCGTCCCTCAGTACCGCCCCTCCGACAGCGCGGCCGTCCTCAGTACCGCCCCTCCGACAGCGCGGCCGTCCCTCAGTACCGCCCCTCCGACAGCGCGGCCGTCCCTCAGTACCGCCCCTCGACAGCGCGGCCGTCCCTCAGTACCGCCCCTCCGACAGCGCGGCCGTCCCTCAGTACCGCCCCTCCGACAGCGCGGCCGTCCCTCAGTACCGCCCCTCCGACAGCGCGGCCGTCCCTCAGTACCGCCCCCTCCGACAGCGCGGCCGTCCCTCAGTACCGCCCCTCCGACAGCGCGGCCGTCCCTCAGTACCGCCCCTCCGACAGCGCGGCCGTCCCTCAGTACCGCCCCCTCCGACAGCGCGGCCGTCCCTCAGTACCGCCCCTCCGACAGCGCGCGGCCGTCCCTCAGTACCGCCCCTCCGACAGCGCGGCCGTCCCTCAGTACCGCCCCTCCGACAGCGCGGCCGTCCCTCAGTACCGCCCCTCCGACAGCGCGGCCGTCCCTCAGTACCGCCCCTCCGACAGCGCGGCCGTCCCTCAGTACCGCCCCTCCGACAGCGCGGCCGTCCCTCAGTACCGCCCCTCCGACAGCGCGGCCGTCCCTCAGTACCGCCCCTCCGACAGCGCGGCCGTCCCTCAGTACCGCCCCTCCGACAGCGCGGCCCGTCCCTCAGTACCGCCCCTCCGACAGCGCGGCCGTCCCTCAGTACCGCCCCTCCGACAGCGCGGCCGTCCCTCAGTACCGCCCCTCCGACAGCGCGGCCGTCCCTCAGTACCGCCCCTCCGACAGCGCGGCCGTCCCTCAGTACCGCCCCTCCGACAGCGCGGCCGTCCCTCAGTACCGCCCCTCCGACAGCGCGGCCGTCCCTCAGTACCGCCCCTCCGACAGCGCGGCCGTCCCTCAGTACCGCCCCTCCGACAGCGCGGCCGTCCCTCAGTACCGCCCCTCCGACAGCGCGGCCGTCCCTCAGTACCGCCCCTCCGACAGCGCGGCCGTCCCTCAGTACCGCCCCTCCGACAGCGCGGCCGTCCCTCAGTACCGCCCCTCCGACAGCGCGGCCGTCCCTCAGTACCGCCCCTCCGACAGCGCGGCCCTCCCTCAGTACCGCCCCTCCGACAGCGCGGCCCTCCCTCAGTACCGCCCCTCCGACAGCGCGGCCCTCCCTCAGTACCGCCCCTCCGACAGCGCGGCCGTCCCTCAGTACCGCCCCTCCGACAGCGCGGCCGTCCCTCAGTACCGCCCCTCCGACAGCGCGGCCGTCCCTCAGTACCGCCCCTCCGACAGCGCGGCCGTCCCTCAGTACCGCCCCTCCGACAGCGCGGCCGTCCCTCAGTACCGCCCCTCCGACAGCGCGGCCGTCCCTCAGTACCGCCCCTCCGACAGCGCGGCCGTCCCTCAGTACCGCCCTCCGACAGCGCGGCCGTCCCTCAGTACCGCCCCTCCGACAGCGCGGCCGTCCCTCAGTACCGCCCCTCCGACAGCGCGGCCGTCCCTCAGTACCGCCCCTCCGACAGCGCGGCCGTCCCTCAGTACCGCCCCTCCGACAGCGCGGCCGTCCCTCAGTACCGCCCCTCCGACAGCGCGGCCGTCCCTCAGTACCGCCCCTCCGACAGCGCGGGCCGTCCCTCAGTACCGCCCCTCCGACAGCGCGGCCGTCCCTCAGTACCGCCCCTCCGACAGCGCGGCCGTCCCTCAGTACCGCCCCTCCGACAGCGCGGCCGTCCCTCAGTACCGCCCCTCCGACAGCGCGGCCGTCCCTCAGTACCGCCCCTCCGACAGCGCGGCCGTCCCTCAGTACCGCCCCTCCGACAGCGCGGCCGTCCCTCAGTACCGCCCCTCCGACAGCGCGGCCGTCCCTCAGTACCGCCCCTCCGACAGCGCGGCCCGTCCCTCAGTACCGCCCCTCCGACAGCGCGGCCGTCCCTCAGTACCGCCCCTCCGACAGCGCGGCCGTCCCTCAGTACCGCCCCTCCGACAGCGCGGCCGTCCCTCAGTACCGCCCCTCCGACAGCGCGGCCGTCCCTCAGTACCGCCCCTCCGACAGCGCGGCCGTCCCTCAGTACCGCCCCTCCGACAGCGCGGCCGTCCCTCAGTACCGCCCCTCCGACAGCGCGGCCGTCCCTCAGTACCGCCCCTCCGACAGCGCGGCCGTCCCTCAGTACCGCCCCTCCGACAGCGCGGCCGTCCCTCAGTACCGCCCCTCCGACAGCGCGGCCGTCCTCAGTACCGCCCCTCCGACAGCGCGGCCGTCCCTCAGTACCGCCCCTCGACAGCGCGGCCGTCCCTCAGTACCGCCCCTCCGACAGCGCGGCCGGTCCCTCAGTACCGCCCCTCCGACAGCGCGGCCGTCCCTCAGTACCGCCCCCCTCCGACAGCGCGGCCGTCCCTCAGTACCGCCCCTCGACAGCGCGGCCGTCCCTCAGTACCGCCCCTCCGACAGCGCGGCCGTCCCTCAGTACCGCCCCTCCGACAGCGCGGCCGTCCCTCAGTACCGCCCCCCTCCGACAGCGCGGCCGTCCCTCAGTACCGCCCCTCGACAGCGCGGCCGTCCCTCAGTACCGCCCTCCGACAGCGCGGCCGTCCCTCAGTACCGCCCTCCGACAGCGCGGCCGTCCCTCAGTACCGCCCCTCCGACAGCGCGGCCGTCCCTCAGTACGCCCCTCCGACAGCGCGGCCGTCCCTCAGTACCGCCCCTCCGACAGCGCGGCCGTCCCTCAGTACCGCCCCTCCGACAGCGCGGCCGTCCCTCAGTACCGCCCCTCCGACAGCGCGGCCGTCCCTCAGTACCGCCCCTCCGACAGCGCGGCCGTCCCTCAGTACCGCCCCTCCGACAGCGCGGCCGTCCTCAGTACCGCCCCTCCGACAGCGCGGCCGTCCCTCAGTACCGCCCCCTCCGACAGCGCGGCCGTCCCTCAGTACCGCCCCTCCGACAGCGCGGCCGTCCCTCAGTACCGCCCCTCCGGACAGCGCGGCCGTCCCTCAGTACCGCCCCTCCGACAGCGCGGCCGTCCCTCAGTACCGCCCCTCCGACAGCGCGGCCGTCCCTCAGTACCGCCCCTCCGACAGCGCGGCCGTCCCTCAGTACCGCCCCTCCGACAGCGCGGCCGTCCCTCAGTACCGCCCCTCCGACAGCGCGGCCGTCCCTCAGTACCGCCCCTCCGACAGCGCGGCCGTCCCTCAGTACCGCCCCTCCGACAGCGCGGCCGTCCCTCAGTACCGCCCCTCCGACAGCGCGGCCCGTCCCTCAGTACCGCCCCTCCGACAGCGCGGCCGTCCCTCAGTACCGCCCCTCCGACAGCGCGGCCGTCCCTCAGTACCGCCCCTCCGACAGCGCGGCCCGTCCCTCAGTAACCGCCCCTCCGACAGCGCGGCCGTCCCTCAGTACCGCCCCTCCGACAGCGCGGCCGTCCCTCAGTACCGCCCCTCCGACAGCGCGGCCGTCCCTCAGTACCGCCCCTCCGACAGCGCGGCCGTCCCTCAGTACCGCCCCTCCGACAGCGCGGCCGTCCCTCAGTACTGGCAACTCAGGAGTGGCTGGGAGTGGAACTGTAAACCCACAATGCTGACCGACCCCAGAGGAGAGCTTGGGCCCGTCCTGCGGTGTGGGGCTCAGTACCAAACAATGGGCAGCAACAGCCAACAAGAAAACCATTTTAAGACAGTTGAGGTTACCAATCAACCCTTCACTCCGCCCCCCCCCAAATTCAGTCCTGCCCTCAAAAGTCTGAAAAGCATTTTTTTTGCATAGCAGAACCTGACAGTAGTCATTCTAAACCAAAAGCTTGCAAGATGTGGTGGCGTACAGAGACAACCAAACAGGTAGACATTGAGAAGAGGGATGGAGTTATAAAAACAGTTTGCATTACCCCACAAACACACAGTTTGCATGACTGAGCAAGTTAGACAATGTTCCTTTCTCTAAAGAAAGTTGAAAACCTCCTTAAAAACAGTTGGAAAATACGGGAAAGCAACGTTTGAAACGCGAGCACAAATAGTAATTTGAAATTGACGAACAGCCCCTCCCGAATTCGACCCACAAACAACAGTGCAGGGACGTCAAGAGGAGATTGAATGATAATGATTGAAATTCTGCAAATTTTACTACAACACTTGTAAACGGACTACAGGGAGGGGTAGACCAACTCAAGAATAAAATACAACCATTGATCAAATACTAGCTTAAAGCCTTGGTTTAAACTAATGCTACACTTCTGCAGAAGTTGCCTGGTCCACTGACCTGAGATTAAGACTATCCCACCGAACAATTCTGTTCCTCACTCACAATGCCGAGAGTCGCAAGGGGTTTTTAACAGGCTCAGTATCTGAGGGGGGTTTAAATATCAGGAGGACACTCCAACCGGACCAGGACTGCTCCTGAAGCCAATCGAGTGAGGCCAATCGCCGGCTCTGTGTAAACAAGGGTCTCGTTGGACACTTTGGCCAATCGTGAGCAGGTCCGCGGTCACCTGGGCCAAGTGTTCAATCATTAATTTATTGGAGAGAACATGAGGATTGGTGAGAGAATGGGGAGATATAGGGAACAGAGAGGGGAGACTCACACACACAGGGGAATACAGGGGACACACAGGATGGGCATAGAGGAGACAGACAGGGGAATGGGAATAGAGGGGACACACAGGGGAATGGGAATAGAGGGGACACACAGGGGGCTCAGTCCCACGCCGGGTGAGATCAGTTGACTCAGCACAGACCAGGGTTGGATCCGAGGATCTTCCTGCTCCGTGTGCGGTGCCCAGTCCCACACCGTTCCTTAATCAGCGAGGCACTGTTGACTGAAATCCTGAGTCAGGGAGGGTGAATCGAGCCTGGCAGGGCTCCAGCTCATACCGAGCTCTCGCTGACCCCCCGCCCCCCCGGCTGGTCACGATGTTCCCCATGATGGATTCTCCTCACCTCACACAGCCAGAATGGACGGGGGGTAGTTGAGGGAGCCAACGGTTCACCCTCTGCTAGACCATCCCCTCCTTATATGTAGGTTGCCCCTCAGCCCGAACTGCTCTCCTCACCCCAACCCCCATCCCTTCTCTCCAAACCCCCACCCACCTGATGCCGGCCCCTCCGGAATGTTCCACGATTCGTCTTCCCCTTGACAGTGTCAAACCTGGCTCGGTTGGTATCACCTCTGAGTCCGAGGGACGTGGGTTCGAGCCCCACACACTCCCCAGATTCGAGCCCCATGATCCAGCAAGATATTCTCCGGTGGCCAGCACTGTCAACTCCTTCGGAGATGCAGAGGGATCTGGGGGTCCTAGTGCATGAATCGCAAAAGGTTACTATGCAGGTAGAGCAAGTAATTAGGAAAGCTAATAGAATGTTATCGTTTATTGCGAGGGGAATTGAATACAAAAGTAGGGAGGTTATGCTTCAGTTATACAGGGCATTGGGGAGACCACATCTGGAGTACTGTGTACAGTATTGGTCTCCTTATTTAAGGAAGGATGTAAATGCGTTGGAAGCTGTTCAGAGAAGATTTACCAGACTAATACCTGGAGTGGGCGGGTTGTCTTATGAGGAAAGGTTGGCAGGCTAGGCTTGTATCCGCTGGAGTTTCGAAGAGTAAGAGGTGACTTGATTGAAACATATAAGATCCTGAGGGGTCTGGACAGGGTGGATGTGGAGAGGATGTTTCCTCTTGTGCGAGAATCTAGAACTCGGGGGTCACTGTTTAAAAATAAGGGCTCGCCCATTTAAGACAGAGATGAGGAGAAATTTTTTCTCAGAGGGTCGTGAGTCTTTGGAACTCTCTTCCTCAGAGGGCGGTGGAAGCAGAGTCTTTGAATATTTTTAAGGCAGAGGTAGATAGATTCTTGGTAAGCAAGGGGGTGAAAGGTTATCGGGGGTAGGCGGGAATGTGGAGTAATCAGATCAGCCATGATCTTATTGAATGGCGGAGCAGGCTCGAGGGGCCGAGTGGCCGACTCCTGCTCCTAGTTCATAAGTTCGGATGTCCTTCCACTATTAATTCCTCTGTAAACTATGTAAACCCCTGTGCTCGCTGAACTGCATTGACTTCTAGTCCAGCAACACTTTGAATTTAAAATTCTCATCATTATTTTCAAATGCCTTTTGCCCCCTTCCTTATCTCTGTAACCTCCTCCAGCCCCACAACCCCCCAAGATCTCTGCGGTTGGTTGATATCGCTTCTGAGTCAGAAGGTTGTGGGTTTGAGCCCCACACACTCCAGAGACTCAAGCCCCATAATCCAGGGCGACACTCCTCGGTTCCTATTACTGAGGGAGTGCTGCACTGTCGGAGGGGCAGTACTGAGGGAGGGCTGCACTGTCAGAGGGGCAGTACTGAGGGAGCGCTGCACTGTCGGAGGGGCAGTACTGAGGGAGCGCTGCACTGTCAGAGGGGCAGTACTGAGGGAGCGCTGCACTGTCGGAGGGGCAGTACTGAGGGAGGGCTGCACTGTCAGAGGGGCAGTACTGAGGGAGCGCTGCACTGTCGGAGAGGCAGTACTGAGGGAGCGCTGCACTGTCGGAGAGGCAGTACTGAGGGAGCGCTGCACTGTCAGAGGGGCAGTACTGAGGGAGCGCTGCACTATCGGAGGGGCAGTACTGAGGGAGGGCTGCACTGTCAGAGGGGCAGTACTGAGGGAGCGCTGCACTGTCGGAGAGGCAGTACTGAGGGAGCGCTGCACTGTCGGAGAGGCAGTACTGAGGGAGCGCTGCACTGTCGGAGAGGCAGTACTGAGGGAGCGCTGCACTGTCGGAGAGGCAGTACTGAGGGAGCGCTGCACTGTCGGAGAGGCAGTACTGAGGGAGCGCTGCACTGTCGGAGAGGCAGTACTGAGGGAGGGCTGCACTGTCGGAGGGGCAGTACTGAGTGAGCGCTGCACTGTCGGAGAGACAGTACTGAGGGAGCGCCGCACTGTCGGAGGGACAGTACTGAGGGAGCGCCGCACTGTCGGAGGGACAGTACTGAGGGAGCGCTGCACTGTCGGAGGGACAGTACTGAGGGAGCGCTGCACTGTCGGAGAGACAGTACTGAGGGAGCGCCGCACTGTCGGAGGGACAGTACTGAGGGAGCGCTGCACTGTCAGAGGGGCAGTACTGAGGGAGCGCTGCACTGTCGAAGGGGCTGTACTGAGGCAGCACTGCACTGTCGGAGGGGCAGTACTGAGGGAGCGCTGCACTGTCGGAGGGGCAGTACTGAGGGGGCGCCGCACTGTCAGAGGGGCAGTACTGAGGGAGCGCTGCACTGTCGGAGGGGCAGTACTGAGGGAGCGCTGCACAATCGGGGGGGGCAGTACTGAGGGAGCGTTGCACTGTCGGAGGGGCAGTACTGAGGGAGCGCCGCACTGTCGGAGGGGCAGTACTGGGGGAGCGTTGCACTGGCGGAGGGGCAGTACTAAGGGAGCGCTGCACTGTCGGAGGGGCTGCACTGAGGGAGTGCTGCACTGTCGGAGGGGCAGTACTGAGGGAGCGCTGCACTGTCGGAGGGGCAGTACTGGGGGAGCGTTGCACTGTCGGAGGGGCAGTACTGAGGGAGCGCTGCACTGTCGGAGGGGCAGTACTGGGGGAGCGTTGCACTGTCGGAGGGGCAGTACTGAGGGAGCGCTGCACTGTCGGAGGGGCTGTACTGAGGGAGCACTGCACTGTCGGAGGGACACTACTGAGGGAGCGCCGCACTGTCGGAGGGGTAGTACTGAGGGAGCGCTGCACTGTCGGAGTGGCAGTACTGAGGGAGCGCTGCACTGTCGGAGGGGCAGTACTGAGGGAGCGCTGCACTGTCGGAGGGGCAGTACTGAGGGAGCGCTGCACTGTCGAAGGGGAAGTACTGAGGGAGCGACGCACTGCCAGAGGGGCAGTACTGAGGGAGCGCCGCACAGTCGGAGGGTCAGTACTGAGGGAGCGCCGCACAATCGGAGGGTCAGTATTGAGGGAGCGCCACAATGTCGGAGGGTCAGTACTGAGTGAGCGCTGCACTGTCGGAGGGGCAGTACTGAGGGAGCGCTGCACTGTCGGAGGGGCAGTACTGAGGGAGCGCTGCACTGTCGGAGGGGCAGTACTGAGGGAGCGCTGCACTGTCGAAGGGGCTGTACTGAGGCAGCACTGCACTGTCGGAGGGGCAGTACTGAGGGAGCGCTGCACTGTCGGAGGGGCAGTACTGAGGGAGCGCTGTACTGTCGGAGGGGCTGTACTGAGGGAGCGCTGCACTGTCGGAGGCGCAGTACTGAGGGAGCGCTGCACTGTCGGAGAGACAGTACTGAGGGAGCGCAGCACTGTCGGAGGGGCTGTACTGAGGGAGTGCTGCACTGTCGGAGGGGCAGTACTGAGGGAGCGCTGCACTGTCGGAGAGACAGTACTGAGGGAGCGCTGCACTGTCGGAGGGGCAGTACTGAGGGAGCGCTGCACTGTCGGAGGGGCAGTACTGAGGGGGCGCCGCACTGTCAGAGGGGCAGTACTGAGGGAGCGCTGCACTGTCGGAGGGGCAGTACTGAGGGAGCGCTGCACAATCGGGGGGGCGGTACTGAGGGAGCATTGCACTGTCGGAGGGGCAGTACTGAGGGAGCGCCGCACTGTCGGAGAGGCAGTAGTGAGGGTGCGCTGCACTGTCGAGGGGCAGTACTGAGGGAGCGCTGCACTGTCGAAGGGGCTGTACTGAGGCAGCACTGCACTGTCGGAGGGGTAGTACTGAGGGAGCGCTGCACTGTCGGAGGGGCAGTACTGAGGGAGCGCTGCACTGTCGGAGGGGCTGTACTGAGGGAGCGCTGCACTGTCGGAGGGCAGTACTGAGGGAGCGCTGCACTGTCGGAGGGACAGTACTGAGGGAGCGCAGCACTGTCGGAGGGGCAGTACTGAGGGAGCGCTGCACTGTCGAGGGGCTGTACTGAGGGAGCGCTGCACTGTCGGAGGGGCAGTACTGAGGGAGCGCTGCACTGTCGGAGGGCAGTACTGAGGGAGCGCTGCACTGTCGGAGGGGCAGTACTGAGGGAGTGCTGCACTGTCGAGGGGCAGTACTGAGGGAGCGACTGCACTGTCGGAGGGGCAGTACTGAGGGAGCGCTGCACTGTCGGAGGGGCAGTACTGAGGGAGCGCTGCACTGTCGGAGGGGCAGTACTGAGGGAGCGCTGCACTGTCGAGGGGCAGTACTGAGGGAGCAGCTGCACTGTTGGAGGGGCAGTACTGAGGGAGCGCTGCACTGTCGGAGGGGCAGTACTGAGGGAGCGCTGCACTGTCGGAGGGGCTGTACTGAGGGAGCGCTGCACTGTCGGAGGGGCAGTACTGAGGGAGCGCTGAACTGTCGAGGGGCAGTACTGGGGGAGCGTTGCACTGTCGGAGGGGCAGTACTAAGGGAGCGCTGCACTGTCGGAGGGCAGTACTGAGGGAGCGCTGCACTGTCGGAGTAGCTGCACTGAGGGACCGCTGCACTGTCGGAGGGGCAGTACTGGGGGAGCGTTGCACTGTCGGAGGGGCAGTACTGAGGGAGCGCCGCACTGTCGGAGGGGCAGTACTGAGGGAGCGCTGCACTGTCGGAGGGGCAGTACTGAGGGAGCGCTGCACTGTCGGAGGGGCAGTACTGAGGGAGGGCTGCACTGTCGGAGGGGCAGTACTGAGGGAGTGCTGCAATGTCAGAGGGGCAGTACTGAGGGAGCGCTGCACTGTCGGAGGGGCAGTACTGAGGGAGCGCTGCACTGTCGGAGGGGCAGTACTGAGGGAGGGCTGCACTGTCGGAGGGGCAGTACTGAGGGAGCGCCGCACTGTCGGAGGGTCAGTACTGAGGGAGCGCCGCACTGTCGGAGGGTCAGTACTGAGGGAGCGCTGCACTGTCGGAGGGTCAGTACTGAGGGAGCGCTGCACTGTCGGAGGGGCAGTACTGAGGGAGCGCTGCACTGTCGGAGGGGCAGTACTGAGGGAGCGCTGCACTGTCTGGAGGGGCAGTACTGAGGGAGCGCTGCACTGTCGGAGGGTCAGTACTGAGGGAGCGCTGCACTGTCGGAGGGGCAGTACTGAGGGAGCGCTGCACTGTCGGAGGGGCAGTACTGAGGGAGCGCTGCACTGTCGGAGGGGCAGTACTGAGGGAGCGCTGCACTGTCGAGGGGCAGTACTGAGGGAGCGCTGCACTGTCAGAGGGGCAGTACTGAGGGAGCGCTGCACTGTCAGAGGGGCAGTACTGAGGGAGCGCTGCACTGTCAGAGGGGCAGTACTGAGGGAGCGCTGCACTGTCGGAGGGCAGTACTGAGGGAGCGCTGCACTGTCGGAGGGGCAGTACTGAGGGAGCGCTGCACTGTCGGAGGGGCAGTACTGAGGGAGCGCTGCACTGTCGGAGGGGCAGTACTGAGGGAGCGCTGCACTGTCGGAGGGGCAGTACTGAGGGAGCCCTGCACTGTCGGAGGGGCAGTACTGAGGGAGCGCCTGCACTGTCGGAGGGGCAGTACTGAGGGAGCGCTGCACTGTCGGAGGGGCAATACTGAGGGAGCCCTGCACTGTCGTGGGGCAGTACTGAGGGAGCGCTGCACTGTCGGAGGGGCAGTACTGAGGGAGCGCTGCACTGTCGGAGGGGCAGTACTGAGGGAGCGCTGCACTGTCGGAGGGGCAGTACTGAGGGAGCGCTGCACTGTCGGAGGGGCAGTACTGAGGGAGCGCTGCACTGTCGGAGGGGCAGTACTGAGGGAGCGCTGCACTGTCGGAGGGGCAGTACTGAGGGAGCGCTGCACTGTCGGAGGGGCAGTACTGAGGGAGCGCTGCACTGTCGGAGGGGCAGTACTGAGGGAGCGCCTGCACTGTCAGAGGGGCAGTACTGAGGGAGCGCTGCACTGTCGGAGGGGCAGTACTGAGGGAGCGCTGCACTGTCGGAGGGGCAGTACTGAGGGAGCGCTGCACTGTCGGAGGGGCAGTACTGAGGGAGCGCTGCACTGTCGGGAGGGGCAGTACTGAGGGAGCGCTGCACTGTCGGAGGGGCAGTACTGAGGGAGCGCCGCACTGTCGGAGGGGCAGTACTGAGGGAGCGCTGCACTGTCGGAGGGGCAGTACTGAGGGAGCGCTGCACTGTCGGAGGGGCAGTACTGAGGGAGCGCTGCACTGTCGGAGGGGCAGTACTGAGGGAGTGCTGCACTGTCGGAGGGGCAGTACTGAGGGAGCGCTGCACTGTCGGAGGGGCAGTACTGAGGGAGCGCTGCACTGTCGGAGGGGCAGTACTGAGGGAGCGCTGCACTGTCGTAGGGGCAGTACTGGGGGAGCGTTGCACTGTCGGAGGGGCAGTACTGAGGGAGCGCTGCACTGTCGGAGGGGCAGTACTGAGGGAGCACTGCACTGTCGGAGGGACACTACTGAGGGCGCGCCGCACTGTCGGAGGGGCTAGTACTGAGGGAGCGCTGCACTGTCGGAGGGGCAGTACTGAGGGAGCGCTGCACTGTCGGAGGGGCAGTACTGAGGGAGCGCTGCACTGTCGGAGGGGCAGTACTGAGGGAGCGCTGCACTGTCGAAGGGGAAGTACTGAGGGAGCGACGCACTGCCGGAGGGGCAGTACTGAGGGAGCGCCGCACAGTCGGAGGGTCAGTACTGAGGGAGCGCCGCACTGTCGGAGGGTCAGTATTGAGGGAGCGCCACAATGTCGGAGGAGCAGTACTGAGGGAGCGCTGCACTGTCGGAGGGTCAGTACTGAGGGAGCGCTGCACTGTCGGAGGGGCAGTACTGAGGGAGCGCTGCACTGTCGGAGGGTCAGTACTGAGGGAGCGCTGCACTGTCGGAGGGGCAGTACTGAGGGAGCGCTGCACTGTCGAAGGGGCTGTACTGAGGCAGCGCTGCACTGTCGGAGGGGCAGTACTGAGGGAGCGCTGCACTGTCGGAGGGGCAGTACTGAGGGAGCGCTGCACTGTCGGAGGGGCTGTACTGAGGGAGCGCTGCACTGTCGGAGGCGCAGTACTGAGGGAGCGCTGCACTGTCGGAGAGACAGTACTGAGGGAGCGCTGCACTGTCGGAGCGGCAGTACTGAGGGAGCGCTGGACTGTCGGAGGGGCTGTACTGAGGGAGTGCTGCACTGTCGGAGGGGCAGTACTGAGGGAGCGCTGCACTGTCGGAGGGACAGTACTGAGGGAGCGCTGCACTGTCGGAGGGGCAGTACTGAGGGAGCGCTGCACTGTCGGAGGGGCAGGACTGAGGGAGCGCTGCACTGTCGAGGGGCAGTACTGAGGGAGCGCTGCACTGTCGAGGGGCTGTACTGAGGGAGCGCTGCACTGTCGGAGGGGCAGTACTGAGGGAGCGCTGCACTGTCGGAGGGGCAGTACTGAGGGGCGCCGCACTGTCAGAGGGGCAGTACTGAGGGAGCGCTGCACTGTCGGAGGGGCAGTACTGAGGGGAGCCGCACTGTCAGAGGGGCAGTACTGAGGGAGCGCTGCACTGTCGGAGGGGCAGTACTGAGGGAGCGCTGCACTGTCGGAGGGGCAGTACTGAGGGAGCGCTGCACTGTCGGAGGGGCAGTACTGAGGGAGCGCCGCACTGTCGGAGGGGCAGTACTGAGGGTGCGCTGCACTGTCGGAGGGGCAGTACTGGGGGAGCGTTGCACTGTCGGAGGGGCAGTACTAAGGGAGCGCTGCACTGTCGGAGGGGCAGTACTGAGGGAGTGCTGCACTGTCGGAGGGGCAGTACTGAGGGAGCGCTGCACTGTCGGAGGGGCAGTACTGAGGGAGCGCTGCACTGTCGGAGGGGCAGTACTGAGGGAGCGCTGCACTGTCGGAGGGGCAGTACTGGGGGAGCGTTGCACTGTCGGAGGGGCAGTACTGAGGGAGCGCTGCACTGTCGGAGGGGCTGTACTGAGGGAGCACTGCACTGTCGGAGGGACACTACTGAGGGAGCGCCGCACTGTCGGAGGGGTTAGTACTGAGGGAGCGCTGCACTGTCGGAGGGGCAGTACTGAGGGAGCGCTGCACTGTCGGAGGGGCAGTACTGAGGGAGCGCTGCACTGTCGGAGGGGCAGTACTGAGGGAGCGCTGCACTGTCGAAGGGGAAGTACTGAGGGAGCGACGCACTGCCGGAGGGGCAATACTGAGGGAGCGCCGCACAGTCGGAGGGTCAGTACTGAGGGAGCGCCGCACAATCGGAGGGTCAGTATTGAGGGAGCGCCACAATGTCGGAGGAGCAGTACTGAGGGAGCGCTGCACTGTCGGAGGGTCAGTACTGAGTGAGCGCTGCACTGTCGGAGGGGCAGTACTGAGGGAGCGCTGCACTGTCGGAGGGGCAGTACTGAGGGAGCGCTGCACTGTCGGAGGGGCAGTACTGAGGGAGCGCTGCACTGTCGAAGGGGCTGTACTGAGGCAGCACTGCACTGTCGGAGGGGCAGTACTGAGGGAGCGCTGCACTGTCGGAGGGGCAGTACTGAGGGAGCGCTGTACTGTCGGAGGGGCTGTACTGAGGGAGCGCTGCACTGTCGGAGGCGCAGTACTGAGGGAGCGCTGCACTGTCGGAGAGACAGTACTGAGGGAGCGCAGCACTGTCGGAGGGGCAGTACTGAGGGAGCGCCGCACTGTCGGAGAGGCAGTAGTGAGGGTGCGCTGCACTGTCGAGGGGCAGTACTGAGGGAGCGCTGCACTGTCGAAGGGGCTGTACTGAGGCAGCACTGCACTGTCGGAGGGGTAGTACTGAGGGAGCGCTGCACTGTCGGAGGGGCAGTACTGAGGGAGCGCTGCACTGTCGGAGGGGCTGTACTGAGGGAGCGCTGCACTGTCGGAGGGGCAGTACTGAGGGAGCGCTGCACTGTCGGAGGGGCAGTACTGAGGGAGCGCTGCACTGTCGGAGGGGCAGTACTGAGGGAGCGCTGCACTGTCGGAGGGGCAGTACTGAGGAGCGCTGCACTGTCGGAGGGGCAGTACTGAGGGAGCGCTGCACTGTCGGAGAGGCAGTACTGAGGGAGCGCTGCACTGTCGGAGGGGCAGTACTGAGGGAGCGCTGCACTGTCGGAGGGGCAGTACTGAGGGAGCGCTGCACTGTCGGAGGGGCAGTACTGAGGGAGCGCTGCACTGTCGGAGGGACAGTACTGAGGGAGCGCTGCACTGTCGGAGGGGCAGTACTGAGGGAGCGCTGCACTGTCGAGGGGCAGTACTGAGGGAGCGCTGCACTGTCGGAGGGGCAGTACTGAGGGAGCGCTGCACTGTCGGAGGCGCAGTACTGAGGGAGCGCTGCACTGTCGGAGAGGCAGTACTGAGGGAGCGCTGCACTGTCGGAGGGGCAGTACTGAGGGAGCGCTGGACTGTCGGAGGGGCTGTACTGAGGGAGTGCTGCACTGTCGGAGGGGCAGTACTGAGGGAGCGCTGCACTGTCGGAGAGACAGTACTGAGGGAGCGCTGCACTGTCGGAGGGGCAGTACTGAGGGAGCGCTGCACTGTCGGAGGGGCAGGACTGAGGGAGCGCTGCACTGTCAGAGGGGCAGTACTGAGGGAGCGCTGCACTGTCGAAGGGGCTGTACTGAGGCAGCACTGCACTGTCGGAGGGGCAGTACTGAGGGAGCGCTGAACTGTCGGAGGGGCAGTACTGAGGGGGCGCCGCACTGACAGAGGGGCAGTACTGAGGGAGCGCTGCACTGTCGGAGGGGCAGTACTGAGGGGGCGCCGCACTGTCAGAGGGGCAGTACTGAGGGAGCGCTGCACTGTCGGAGGGGCAGTACTGAGGGAGCGCTGCACAATCGGGGGGGGCAGTACTGAGGGAGCGTTGCACTGTCGGAGGGGCAGTACTGAGGGAGCGCCGCACTGTCGGAGAGGCAGTAGTGAGGGTGCGCTGCACTGTCGGAGGGGCAGTACTGGGGGAGCGTTGCACTGTCGGAGGGGCAGTACTAAGGGAGCGCTGCACTGTCGGAGGGGCTGCACTGAGGGAGTGCTGCACTGTCGGAGGGGCAGTACTGAGGGAGCGCTGCACTGTCGGAAGGGGCAGTACTGAGGGAGCGTTGCACTGTCGGAGGGGCAGTACTGAGGGAGCGCTGCACTGTCGGAGGGGCAGTACTGGGGGAGCGTTGCACTGTCGGAGGGGCAGTACTGAGGGAGCGCTGCACTGTCGGAGGGGCTGTACTGAGGGAGCACTGCACTGTCGGAGGGGCACTACTGAGGGAGCGCCGCACTGTCGGAGGGGTAGTACTGAGGGAGCGCTGCACTGTCGGAGGGGCAGTACTGAGGGAGCGCTGCACTGTCGGAGGGGCAGTACTGAGGGAGCGCTGCACTGTCGGAGGGGCAGTACTGAGGGAGCGCTGCACTGTCGAAGGGGAAGTACTGAGGGAGCGACGCACTGCCGGAGGGGCAGTACTGAGGGAGCGCCGCACAGTCGGAGGGTCAGTACTGAGGGAGCGCCGCACAATCGGAGGGTCAGTATTGAGGGAGCGCCACAATGTCGGAGGAGCAGTACTGAGGGAGCGCTGCACTGTCGGAGGGTCAGTACTGAGTGAGCGCTGCACTGTCGGAGGGGCAGTACTGAGGGAGCGCTGCACTGTCGGAGGGGCAGTACTGAGGGAGCGCTGCACTGTCGGAGGGGCAGTACTGAGGGAGCGCTGCACTGTCGAAGGGGCTGTACTGAGGCAGCACTGCACTGTCGGAGGGGCAGTACTGAGGGAGCGCTGCACTGTCGGAGGGGCAGTACTGAGGGAGCGCTGTACTGTCGGAGGGGCTGTACTGAGGGAGCGCTGCACTGTCGGAGGCGCAGTACTGAGGGAGCGCTGCACTGTCGGAGAGGCAGTACTGAGGGAGCGCAGCACTGTCAGAGGGGCAGTACTGAGGGAGCGCCGCACTGTCGGAGAGGCAGTACTGAGGGTGCGCTGCACTGTCGAGGGGCAGTACTGAGGGAGCGCTGCACTGTCGGAGGGGCTGTACTGAGGCAGCACTGCACTGTCGGAGGGGCAGTACTGAGGGAGCGCTGCACTGTCGGAGGGGCAGTACTGAGGGAGCGCTGCACTGTCGGAGGGGCTGTACTGAGGGAGCGCTGCACTGTCGGAGGCGCAGTACTGAGGGAGCGCTGCACTGTCGGAGAGGCAGTACTGAGGGAGCGCTGCACTGTCGGAGGGGCAGTACTGAGGGAGCGCTGCACTGTCGGAGGGGCAGTACTGAGGGAGCGCTGCACTGTCGGAGGGGCAGTACTGAGGGAGCGCTGCACTGTCGGAGGGACAGTACTGAGGGAGCGCAGCACTGTCGGAGGGGCAGTACTGAGGGAGCGCTGCACTGTCGGAGGGGCAGTACTGAGGGAGCACTGCACTGTCGGAGTGGCAGTACTGAGGGAGCGCTGCACTGTCGGAGGGACAGTACTGAGGGAGCGCTGCACTGTCAGAGGGGCAGTACTGAGGGAGCGCTGCACTGTCGAAGGGGCTGTACTGAGGCAGCACTGCACTGTCGGAGGGGCAGTACTGAGGGAGCGCTGCACTGTCGGAGGGGCAGTACTGAGGGAGCGCTGCACTGTCGGAGGGGCTGTACTGAGGGAGCGCTGCACTGTCGGAGGGGCAGTACTGAGGGAGCGCTGAACTGTCGAGGGGCAGTACTGGGGGAGCGTTGCACTGTCGGAGGGGCAGTACTAAGGGAGCGCTGCACTGTCGGAGGGCAGTACTGAGGGAGCGCTGCACTGTCGGAGTAGCTGCACTGAGGGAGCGCTGCACTGTCGGAGGGGCAGTACTGGGGGAGCGTTGCACTGTCGGAGGGGCAGTACTGAGGGAGTGCTGCACTGTCGGAGGGCAGTACTGAGGGAGCGCTGCACTGTCGGAGGGGCTGCACTGAGGGAGCGCTGCACTGTCGGAGGGGCAGTACTGAGGGAGCGCGGCACTGTCGGAGTGGCAGTACTGAGGGAGCGCTGCACTGTCGGAGGGGCAGTACTGGGGGAGCGTTGCACTGTCGGAGGGGCAGTACTGAGGGAGCGCTGCACTGTCGGAGGGGCTGTACTGAGGGAGCGCTGCACTGTCGGAGGGGCTGTACTGAGGGAGCGCTGCACTGTCGGAGGGGCAGTACTGAGGGAGCGCTGCACTGTCGGAGGGGCAGTACTGAGGGAGCGCTGCACTGTCGGAGAGGCAGTACTGAGGGAGCACCGCACAGTCGGAGGGTCAGTACTGAGGCAACGCGGAACTATAGCAGGGGCAGCACTGAGGGAGCGCCGCACAGTCGGAGGGGCAGTACTGAGGGAGAGCTGCACTGTTGAAAGGGCAGTACTGAGGGAGCGCCACACTGTCGGAGGGCAGTAATGAGGGAGTGCTGCACTGTCAGTGGGCAGTACTGAGGGAGCGCCACACTGTCGGAGGGGCAGTACTGAGGGATCACTGCACTGTCAGAGGGTCATTACTGAGGGAGCGCTGCAATGTCGGAGGGGCAGTACTCACGGTGCGCTGCACTATCGGAGGTGCAGTACTGAGGGGGCGCCGCACTGTCGGAGGACAGTAATGAGGGAGTGCTGCACTGTCAGTGGGCAGTACTGAGGGAGAGCCGCACAGTCGGAGGGTCAGTACTGAGGGAGCGCCGCACAGTCGGAGGGTCAGTATTGAGGGAGCGCCACAATGTCGGAGTAGCAGTACTGAGGGAGCGCTGCACTGTCGGAGGGGCTGTACTGAGGGAGCGCTGCACTGTCGGAGGCACAGTACTGAGGGAGCGCTGCACTGTTGGAGAGACAGTACTGAGGGAGCGCAGCACTGTCGGAGGGGCAGTACTGAGGGAGCGCTGCACTGTCAGAGGGACAGTACTGAGGGAGCGCTGCACTGTCAGAGGGGCAGTACTGAGGGAGCGCTGCACTGTCGAAGGGGCTGTACTGAGGCAGCACTGCACTGTCGGAGGGGCAGTACTGAGGGAGCGCTGCACTGTCGAAGGGGCTGTACTGAGGCAGCACTGCACTGTCGGAGGGGCAGTACTGAGGGAGCGCTGCACTGTCGGAGGGGCAGTACTGAGGGAGCGCTGCACTGTCGGAGGGGCTATACTGAGGGAGCGCTGCACTGTCGGAGGCGCAGTACTGAGGGAGCGCTGCACTGTCGGAGAGACAGTACTGAGGGAGCGCTGCACTGTCGGAGGGGCAGTACTGAGGGAGCGCTGAACTGTCGGAGGGACAGTACTGAGGGGGCGCCGCACTGTCAGAGGGGCAGTACTGAGGGAGCGCTGCACTGTCGGAGGGGCAGTACTGAGGGAGCGCTGCACTGTCGGAGGGGCAGTACTCACGGTGCGCTGCACTATCGGAGGTGCAGTACTGAGGGAGCGCCGCACTGTCAGAGGGGCAGTACTGAGGGAGCGCCGCACTGTCGGAGGGGCAGTACTGAGGGGGCGCCGCACTGTCAGAGGGGCAGTACTGAGGGAGCGCCGCACTGTCGGAGGGGCAGTACTCACGGTGCGCTGCACTATCGGAGGTGCAGTACTGAGGGAGCGCCGCACTGTCGGAGGACAGTAATGAGGGAGTGCTGCACTGTCAGTGGGCAGCACTGAGGGAGAGCCGCACTGTCGGAGGGGCAGTACTGAGGGAGTGCTGCACTGTCGGAGGGGCAGTACTGAGGGAGCACTTCACTGTCGGAGGGGCAGTACTGAGGGAGCGCTGCACTGTCGGTGGGTCAGTAATGAAGGGAGCGCTGCATTGTCGGAGGGGCAGTACTGAGGGAGCGCTGCACTGTCGGAGGGGCAGTACTGAGGGAGCGCTGCACAATCGGGGGGTGCAGTACTGAGGGAGCGTTGCACTGTCGGAGGGGCAGTACTGAGGGAGCGCCGCACTGTCGGAGAGGCAGTAGTGAGTGTGCACTGCACTGTCGGAGGGGCAGTACTGGGGGAGCGTTGCACTGTCGGAGGGGCAGTACTAAGGGAGCGCTGCACTGTCGGAGGGGCAGTACTGAGGGAGCGCCGCACTGTCGGAGAGGCAGTAGTGAGTGTGCACTGCACTGTCGGAGGGGCAGTACTGGGGGAGCGTTGCACTGTCGGAGGGGCAGTACTAAGGGAGCGCTGCACTGTCGGAGGGGCTGCACTGAGGGAGTGCTGCACTGTCGGAGGGGCAGTACTGAGGGAGCGCTGCACTGTCGGAGGGGCAGTACTGGGGGAGCGTTGCACTGTCGGAGGGGCAGTACTGAGGGAGCGCTGCACTGTCGGAGGGGCAGTACTGGGGGAGCGTTGCACTGTCGGAGGGGCAGTACTGAGGGAGCGCTGCACTGTCGGAGGGGCTGTACTGAGGGAGCACTGCACTGTCGGAGCGACACTACTGAGGGAGCGCCGCACTGTCGGAGGGGTTAGTACTGAGGGAGCGCTGCACTGTCGGAGGGGCAGTACTGAGGGAGCGCTGCACTGTCGGAGGGGCAGTACTGAGGGAGCGCTGCACTGTCGGAGGGGCAGTACTGAGGGAGCGCTGCACTGTCGAAGGGGAAGTACTGAGGGAGCGACGCACTGCCAGAGGGGCAGTACTGAGGGAGCGCCGCACAGTCGGAGGGTCAGTACTGAGGGAGCGCCGCACAATCGGAGGGTCAGTATTGAGGGAGCGCCACAATGTCGGAGGAGCAGTACTGAGGGAGCGCTGCACTGTCGGAGGGTCAGTACTGAGTGAGCGCTGCACTGTCGGAGGGGCAGTACTGAGGGAGCGCTGCACTGTCGGAGGGGCAGTACTGAGGGAGCGCTGCACTGTCGGAGGGGCAGTACTGAGGGAGCGCTGGACTGTCGGAGGGGCTGTACTGAGGGAGTGCTGCACTGTCGGAGGGGCAGTACTGAGGGAGTGCTGCACTGTCGGAGAGACAGTACTGAGGGAGCGCTGCACTGTCGGCGGGGCAGTACTGAGGGAGCGCTGCACTGTCGGAGGGGCAGTACTGAGGGGGCGCCGCACTGTCAGAGGGGCAGTACTGAGGGAGCGCTGCACTGTCGGAGGGGCAGTACTGAGGGAGCGCTGCACAATCGGGGGGGCGGTACTGAGGGAGCATTGCACTGTCGGAGGGGCAGTACTGAGGGAGCGCCGCACTGTCGGAGAGGCAGTAGTGAGGGTGCGCTGCACTGTCGAGGGGCAGTACTGAGGGAGCGCTGCACTGTCGAAGGGGCTGTACTGAGGCAGCACTGCACTGTCGGAGGGGTAGTACTGAGGGAGCGCTGCACTGTCGGAGGGGCAGTACTGAGGGAGCGCTGCACTGTCGGAGGGGCTGTACTGAGGCAGCACTGCACTGTCGGAGGGGTAGTACTGAGGGAGCGCTGCACTGTCGGAGAGAGAGTACTGAGGGAGCGCAGCACTGTCGGAGGGGCAGTACTGAGGGAGCGCTGAACTGTCAGAGGGGCAGTACTGAGGGAGCACTGCACTGTCGGAGTGGCAGTACTGAGGGAGCGCTGCACTGTCGGAGGGACAGTACTGAGGGAGCGCTGCACTGTCAGAGGGGCAGTACTGAGGGAGCGCTGCACTGTCGAAGGGGCTGTACTGAGGCAGCACTGCACTGTCGGAGGGGCAGTACTGAGGGAGCGCTGCACTGTCGGAGGGGCAGTACTGAGGGAGCGCTGCACTGTCGGAGGGGCTGTACTGAGGGAGCGCTGCACTGTCGGAGGGGCAGTACTGAGGGAGCGCTGAACTGTCGAGGGGCAGTACTGGGGGAGCGTTGCACTGTCGGAGGGGCAGTACTAAGGGAGCGCTGCACTGTCGGAGGGCAGTACTGAGGGAGCGCTGCACTGTCGGAGTAGCTGCACTGAGGGAGCGCTGCACTGTCGGAGGGGCAGTACTGGGGGAGCGTTGCACTGTCGGAGGGGCAGTACTGAGGGAGTGCTGCACTGTCGGAGGGCAGTACTGAGGGAGCGCTGCACTGTCAGAGGGGCTGCACTGAGGGAGCGCTGCACTGTCGGAGGGGCAGTACTGAGGGAGCGCGGCACTGTCGGAGTGGCAGTACTGAGGGAGCGCTGCACTGTCGGAGGGGCAGTACTGGGGGAGCGTTGCACTGTCGGAGGGGCAGTACTGAGGGAGCGCTGCACTGTCGGAGGGGCTGTACTGAGGGAGCACTGCACTGTCGGAGGGACACTACTGAGGGAGCGCCGCACTGTCGGAGGGGTAGTACTGAGGGAGCGCTGCACTGTCGGAGGGGCAGTACTGAGGGAGCGCTGCACTGTCGGAGGGGCAGTACTGAGGGAGCGCTGCACTGTCGGAGAGGCAGTACTGAGGGAGCACCGCACAGTCGGAGGGTCAGTACTGAGGCAACGCGGAACTATAGCAGGGGCAGCACTGAGGGAGCGCCGCACAGTCGGAGGGGCAGTACTGAGGGAGCGCCACACTGTCGGAGGGCAGTAATGAGGGAGTGCTGCACTGTCGGAGGGGCAGTACTGAGGGATCACTGCACTGTCAGAGGGTCATTACTGAGGGAGCGCTGCAATGTCGGAGGGGCAGTACTCACGGTGCGCTGCACTATCGGAGGTGCAGTACTGAGGGGGCGCCGCACTGTCGGAGGTGCAGTACTGAGGGGGCGCCGCACTGTCAGAGGACAGTAATGAGGGAGTGCTGCACTGTCAGTGGGCAGTACTGAGGGAGAGCCGCACAGTCGGAGGGTCAGTACTGAGGGAGCGCCGCACAGTCGGAGGGTCAGTATTGAGGGAGCGCCACAATGTCGGAGTAGCAGTACTGAGGGAGCGCTGCACTGTCGGAGGGGCTGTACTGAGGGAGCGCTGCACTGTCGGAGGCGCAGTACTGAGGGAGCGCTGCACTGTCGGAGAGACAGTACTGAGGGAGCGCAGCACTGTCGGAGGGGCAGTACTGAGGGAGCGCTGCACTGTCAGAGGGACAGTACTGAGGGAGCGCTGCACTGTCAGAGGGGCAGTACTGAGGGAGCACTGCACTGTCGAAGGGGCTGTACTGAGGCAGCACTGCACTGTCGGAGGGGCAGTACTGAGGGAGCGCTGCACTGTCGAAGGGGCTGTACTGAGGCAGCACTGCACTGTCGGAGGGGCAGTACTGAGGGAGCGCTGCACTGTCAGAGGGGCAGTACTGAGGGAGCGCTGCACTGTCGGAGGGGCTATACTGAGGGAGCGCTGCACTGTCGGAGGCGCAGTACTGAGGGAGCGCTGCACTGTCGGAGAGACAGTACTGAGGGAGCGCTGCACTGTCGGAGGGGCAGTACTGAGGGAGCGCTGAACTGTCGGAGGGACAGTACTGAGGGGGCGCCGCACTGTCAGAGGGGCAGTACTGAGGGAGCGCTGCACTGTCGGAGGGGCAGTACTGAGGGGGCGCCGCACTGTCAGAGGGGCAGTACTGAGGGAGCGCCGCACTGTCGGAGGGGCAGTACTCACGGTGCGCTGCACTATCGGAGGTGCAGTACTGAGGGAGCGCCGCACTGTCGGAGGACAGTAATGAGGGAGTGCTGCACTGTCAGTGGGCAGTACTGAGGGAGAGCCGCACTGTCGGAGGGGCAGTACTGAGGGAGTGCTGCACTGTCGGAGGGGCAGTACTGAGGGAGCACTTCACTGTCGGAGGGGCAGTACTGAGGGAGCGCTGCACTGTCGGTGGGTCAGTAATGAAGGGAGCGCTGCACTGTCGGAGGGGCAGTACTGAGGGAGCGCTGCACTGTCGGAGGGGCAGTACTGAGGGAGCGCTGCACTGTCGAAGGGGCTGTACTGAGGCAGCACTGCACTGTCGGAGGGGCAGTACTGAGGGAACACTGAACTGTCGGAGGGGCTGTACTGAGGGAGCCCTGCACTGTCGGAGGGACAGTACTGAGGGAGCGCTGCACTGTCGGAGAGACAGTACTGAGGGAGCGCAGCACTGTCGGAGGGGCAGTACTGTAAGGGATTCTGACCCTGCGTGTCTCGCAGCCTGTGAGATTCACGCGGCTCTGTGCAGCCTGTATGTCAGTGCGGGTCTAGGCCTTGTTGCCTGTTCTGGTCTCCAGCCAGTCTGGGAGCACTCGACACACCTGTGAGTGGTTCGAATCACTCGCCCTTACGGTTCTAGACACTGGACTTAGATGCGAGAGCAGTAATGGAGATGAAACTCATGTAGACTCGGTTGAATGGTACGAAATGGAAAATCTTTATTGCATGATATTTAAGATTACGAAATACATGTCATAAGCACAGATTAATGACAGTACAATCTTACAAGCAGTTATATAGCTGATCCTAGGGAAACGAGGAACGAACGACACACCGTAAATAGGGGCACACATTACAAGTATCCTTAATACTTAAACCCTCCCCTATCAATATCTGTCCTATCTAGATTCGTAGGATTTCGAGACTCATGCTCACCACTCGTGATAACTCGGAGAAATTCCGAATAGCTGATCGGATGTTTTTCACCGCAGCACCCACGTGTCGATCAGGGGGTCTCCTGGCCCCACTTGTTTACTTGCTTCTGCTCCGGCTAGCAGGCTGGAACGTCTGCTGTGATGAAGATCTGTGTTGGTTGGTTTAACAGGTACTTTCCGAATCCAGACCAGTCAATATCATCGGTGATAATCCGTTCTTGCAAGTTCAAAGAAGTCTTCCTGGCAAGGAAAACTTGGCTATTCGACCTACGGGCGCGGTCGGGATTTACTGACCGTGGCGATGAGTATGGTCTTCCTCTCTTCTCATCTCATCTCTTCTCATCTCTTCTCGGGCCTTTGGTTCCGATACCGGTTACCAATACAGGTCTTCGTTACGCGACACGAGGTAGATCCGAACGGATCAGAAAGTTCAACAGTCTTTTTCAAAGAGGCACCAGGCAAGCAGGAACAAGACTACGAGTCAAAACACAGGAGCAGCCACGAGGTTACGAGTCGATCGGTTAAGAGAATAAGAGAAAGATGGACGGTTGGAGCTTGTAATTATAGTACAAAATCTTCCGTTTCCCGCCCAACCTTAATGTCCTTTCTTTTGTTTGGGTTTGGCGCTCAAATGTCTTGTATGGGTGATCTCCGTTCTTAATGGGTTTCGGGGCTACTCGTAACTGTCTGAGTACCTGTTAATATTTCTCCCATTGTTAAATCGGTCGGTGTTCTCCCTGGAGGGGTTTTGGGGCTTCCAAGTGTTTTGTATAACTACCTGCTAACGGCTCTCTCATCGTAGAGTCGTTGGGATTTTACATATTAATGTCTTTTGGATGGGCCCTTGATTACTCGGTACAATAGCTTTCATTCGTACCTGGGAGACCGATTTCAGTATTTATGTGTATACTGCAAACCCATAATGTCTCGTGTATTATCTTCACTGTGCTGAATCTTAATCGATCTTGCACAAATGTTTATTGGAACGCCATCTTGTCTGCCTGTCGAAAAGTCTAGAATGTTCTGTCACGAGGGGCGGCGGCCATTTTACAGGCTGCTTGTGTCCACTTTGAGAAACCTGACAGCATTCTGCTGAAATAAAAGCTGTTTGAACGAGACTCTGTGTTTTCTCCTTATTAATAAAATCACGATATATTGCGAATTCTACAGTACTGAGGGAGCGCTGAACTGTCAGAGGGGCAGTACTGAGGGAGCGCTGCACTGTCGGAGGGGCAGTACTGAGGGAGCGCTGCACTGTCAGAGGGGCAGTACTGAGGGAGCGCTGCACTGTCGGAGGGACAGTACTGAGGGAGCGCTGCACTGTCGGAGGGACAGTACTGAGGGAGCGCTGCACTGTCGAAGGGGCTGTACTGAGGCAGCACTGCACTGTCGGAGGGGCAGTACTGAGGGAGCGCTGCACTGTCGGAGGGGCAGTACTGAGGGAGCGCTGCACTGTCGGAGGCGCAGTACTGAGGGAGCGCTGCACTGTCGGAGAGACAGTACTGAGGGAGCGCTGCACTATCGGAGGTGCAGTACTGAGGGAGCGCCGCACTGTCGGAGGACAGTAATGAGGGAGTGCTGCACTGTCAGTGGGCAGTACTGAGGGAGCGCTGCACTGTCGGAGGGGCAGTACTGAGGGAGCACTGCACTGTCGGAGGGGCAGTACTGAGGGAGCGCTGCACTGTCGGTGGGTCAGTAATGAAGGGAGAGCTGCACTGTCGGAGGGGCAGTACTGAGGGAGCGCTGCACTGTCGGGGGGCAGTACTGAGGGAGTGCAGCACTGTCGGAGCGGCAGTACTGAGGGAGCGCCGCACTGTCCGAGGGGCAGTACTGAGGGAGCGCCGCATTGTCAGAGGGGCAGTACTGAGGGAGCGCTGCACTGTCGGAGGGGCAGTACTGAGGGAGCGCCGCACTGTCAGACGTGCCATCATTTGGATGAGACGTTAAACCGAGCTTCGTCTGCCCTCTCAGGGTGGACTAAACACCCACTGCCAATATTGGAAGAAGAGCAGGGGGGAGTGCAATTCCCCATCAAGACTGCCCAAGTTCCCATTCCACAAGTCCGGGACAAGTGACTGGCTGTTGGCAGGATATCCAACTATGTGGAGAACACGCGGCCGATAGCAATCTAGCCCCAATGCACATAGTATGAAAAGAGTAAAGCTCCCTCTACACTGTCCCATCAAACACTCCCAGGGCAGGTACAGCACGGGTTAGATACAGAGTAAAGCTCCCTCTGCACTGTCCCATCAAACACTCCCAGGGCAGGTACAGCAGGGGTTAGATACAGAGTAAAGCTCCCTCTACACTGTCCCATCAAACACTCCTAGGGCAGGTACAGCACAGGTTAGATACAGAGTAAAGCTCCCTCTACACTGTCCCATCAAACACTCCCAGGGCAGGTACAGCACGGGTTAGATACAGAGTAAAGCTCCCTCTACACTGTCCCATCAAACACTCCCAGGGCAGGTACAGCACGGGTTAGATACAGAGTAAAGCTCCCTCTACACTGTCCCATCAAACACTCCCAGGGCAGGTACAGCACGGGTTAGATACAGAGTAAAGCTCCCTCTGCACTGTCCCATCAAACACTCCCAGGGCAGGTACAGCACGGGTTAGATACAGAATAAAGCTCCCTCTACACTGTCCCATCAAACACTCCCAGGGCAGGTACAGCAGGGGTTAGATACACTCTATCATGGACTCTACCCACCCATTTTATCTCCTCCCACAGCCCGTGTACACTCTACCCAAACAGGCTCAGTAAAAAGAAACACATGCATTTATATAGCGCCTTTCGCAACCACCGGACGTCCCAAAGTGCTTGGCAGCCAATGAAGTACATTTTAAAGTGTAGTCACTGTTGAAATGTAGGAAGTCCGGCAGCCAACTTGCGCACAGCAAGATCCCACAAACAGCAATGTGGTAATGACCAGATAATCCAATTTTGTTATGTTGATTGAGCGATAAATATTGGCCAGGGCACCAGGGAGAACTCCCTTGCTCCTCTTCGAAATAGTGGCCGGGGGATCTTTTCCATCCACCTGAGGGGGCAGACGGGGCCTCGGTTTTAACGTCTCATCCGAAAGACGGCACCTCCGACAGTGCAGCACTCCCTCAGCACTGCACTGGAGTGTCAGCCTAGATTTATGTGTTCAAATCTCTGGAGTGGGGCTTGAACCCACAAGCTTCTGACTCTCAAGGCGAGAGTGAGACCCACTGAGTCACAGCGGACATCCCAAACCTCAAACCATCAAACCTCAACAAAGAACCAACAGCAATACTCTGAACACGACAAATTGTCCCATCGTGATCAGAGGTGCAAGGAATCAAACAGAGGCCACAATCACATTTATTGATCTCTTTATTTACTCATTCACAGGGACAGCGACCATGAACAAAGCTCTCCGTTAGTCAAAATCCACTCAGCTTCTCCATTCACTTCATCTTTGCAGGGCTTCACAAAGTAATATTTTGACCTAAAATTGTCATGGAAAATTATTCAGCACAGACCGGGGATGGAGCCTGGGCCTTTCCTGCTCTGTGTGTGTGTGTGTGTGTGTGTGTGTGTGTGTGTGGGGCTCAGTCTGAATTCGGGTGAGATCAGCTTACTCAGCACAGGCCGGGGATGAAGCCTGGGCCTTTCCTGCTCTGTGTGTGTGTGTGTGTGGGGCTCAGTCTGAATTCGGGTGAGATCAGCTCACTCAGCACAGGCCAGGGATGGAGCCTGGGCCTTTCCTGCTCTGTCTGGGTGTGTGTGTGGGGCTCAGTCCCACACCGGGTGAGAGCAGGCTAACTCAGCACAGGCCGGGGATGGAGCCTGGGCCTTTCCTGCTCGGTGTGTGTGTGTGTGTGTGGGGCTCAGTCCCACACCGGGTGAGATCAGCTCACTCAGCACAGGCCGGGGATGAAGCCTGGGCCTTTCCTGCTCTGTCTGGGTGCAATGTTTTGCGATATATTAAAATGGTCAAGAGCTGGCCGTTGGGAATCAAAGAACAGACGGACTAACTGTAGCGACTGGAACAGGGATCTTAGTTACGTCGAGCGATTCTCGTTACATTGTGAAACAGTCTGTGAAGGGAAGATCAGTTCGAGATTCGGGACTGTCATAACTTTTTTAAAAAGGAGATAACTTTCTCCCTCAACCATCCAAAAAAGTCGCTGAGATTATCCCAGAAACCGCGATTTCTTTCCCTTTCCTCTTCTCTCCTGAAGTATTCGTAGTAGTCACGCTTCTTCTTCGCCTCCTCTTCACGATTCTCGGACGAGTACTTTTCCTCCTCTGCCTGATTACTCTCCATGGCCTCCTCATACTCCAGCAAATTCTTCCCCTTCTCTTCCTCAAACTTTTCCTTCATCTGTCTCACTAGCTCCTCAGTCCTGACGCGCTCCTCCTCCTCTCTCCGCTCTTCCCTGGATTGTCTCTCCTGCTCCGCCTTCAAGAGCTGTTCATTCAAAGCTTGGAAAACGATTAAAAAATGCAGGACAAAATAGTTATACCCGATATCTTTACATCTCGGGCAGTGTAGAGAGAGCTTTACTCTGTATCTAACCCGTGCTGTACCTGCCCTGGGAGTGTTTGATGGGACAGTGTAGAGGGAGCTTTACTCTGTATCTAACCCGTGCTGTACCTGCCCTAGGAGTGTTTGATGGGACAGTGTCGAGGGAGCTTTACTCTGTATCTAACCCGTGCTGTACCTGCCCTGGGAGTGTTTGATGGGACAGTGTCGAGGGAGCTTTACTCTGTATCTAACCCGTGCTGTACCTGCCCTGGGAGTGTTTGATGTGTCTCTAGACACTATACGGCTCAATCCCACATCGGGTAAGGTCAGCTAACTCAACACAGGCTGGAGGTGGAACCTGGGCCGTTCCTGGCTCTTTGTGGAGCTCAGTACCATCCCCGGGCTGTGCTGAGTTAGCTGATTTCACCCGTTGAGGTACTGAGCCTCAGACACACGGAGCAGGAATGGCGTGTCCCAGTGCACCAGCTCGAAAGCCCCCCCGAGCCCTCGGCCCACCCCCATCCCCTGGGTGTCCAGACAACCAGCACCTCCCCCACCCGCCCCCACCAACCATCCCCTCGATGCCTGTGAATCGCTTCTCTCACCAGACATTTGCTGCTCCTTTTTGTTCAGCATGCTGTCCACCTTCAGCACTTGCGCTACCTGAGGCTTCACCGTGTGCAGGAAGAGGGCGAGGACCTCCGTCCGCTGTACGGAGGGAAAGATTCAGTCAGGGCAAGTCGCACAGTCTTCCTCCCAATACTCCAGAGAGCGGAGACACTCGCGGGGGGCAGAGAAGCTAGCAACAACAACAACAACTTATATTTATATAGCGCAGCTAACGCAATAAAATGTCGCAAGGCGCTTCACAGGAGGGAGTTCCAGAGCTTGGGGCCCAGGCAGCTGAAGGCACGGCCGTCAATGCTGGAGTGATTAAAATCGGGGACGCACAAGAGGTCAGAATTAGAGGGGCCCAGATATCTCGGGGGGTTGTGGGGCTGGAGGAGATTACAGAGATAGAGAGGGGGTGAGGCCATGGAGGGATTTGAAAACAAGGATGAGAATTTTGAAATTGAGGCGTTGCTTAACCGGGAGCCAATGTAGGTCAGCGAGCACAGGGGGTGATGGGAGAATGGGACTCGGTGCGAGTTAGGACACGGGGCAGCCGAGTTTTGGATGACCTCAAGTTTACGGAGGGTGGAATGTGGGAGGCCAGCCAGGAGTGCGTTGGAATAGTCAAGTCCAGAGGTAACAAAGGCATGGATGAGGGTTTCAGCAGCGGATGAGCTGAGGTAAGGGCGGAGACGGGTGATGTTACGGAGGTGGAAATAGGCGGTCCCTAGTGATGGAGCGGATCTGTGGTCGGAAGCTCAACTCGTGATCAAATGTGACACCGAGGTTGTGAACGGAATTGGTCGGCCTCAGACAGTTGCCGGGGAGAGGTGATGGAATCAGTGGAAAGGGAACGTGGTTCGTGGCGGGGACCGAAGACAATGGGGGCGATTTTGTCAATGGGGGCGATTTTGTCAATGGGGGCGTGTTGGAGGCGGGACTGCTGCTTGTCGGGTTTTAGTCCCGCCTCCATCGACATTGTGGCCAACCCACGCTATTTTCCCTTGATTGACCTTGTTAAGCCCGCCCAGCGGGTTTAGCAGGCCAATTAAGGGGAAGCCGGTTACAGAGAATGTCAGCGTATGACGTTTAATCTGTCAAAAAATTTTGACGGATGAATTGTCATCGTTTGACGGCTCTGTGAAGTTGTCAAGCACTGACATTCTCTGTTGTTTGATGAGTCCTTGTATTCAAGACCTCATCAAACCTCTTTTGTGAGCAGAAATGAGATGGTTGTTGCATCGGAGAATGCAGCAGCCATCTGTCATCTCTGCCGGTGAGATGCGAGAGTCTCCGCATCCCCAAAAGTTGAAGCCTGCAGGAAGAAACAAAGGTAAGTAAACATTTTCGATCACTTTACACTCACCTCACATACTTACCTCTCCACACTTGCACCCGTCACTCACCTCCACAGCGCACTTTTGGACCCCTCCGACCCCCGCAGACCCAATGCTCGCCTCGGTGACCCTGGCGGGGTTTCCCGACGTCGGGAAGCCCACACCTCTCCTGGAAAAATGGGGATAATCCTCTTAACTGCCTGTGAACTACCTGTTAACAGGCAGTTAAGTGGCTGTAATCCCCTTCCCGTCTTGAGGAGATGGGACCCGGCACGGGTCAGCTACCCGCCTCCTGGGAAGGTGGCACGGAGGTGGGTTGGGAGCGGGATGGGTATCCGCCCTCAGATTCTGCCATTTTCCTGGCAGTCCCGCCTCCCCAGGGCTGGCAAGATCGCGCCCAATGCCTTCCCAATTTGTAATTGGAGGAAATTTCTGCACCTCCATTGCTGGATATCGGACAAGCAGTCTGACAGCACAAGAGAGACGGTGGAGGGGTCGAGAGAGGTAGAGCTGGGTATCATCAGCGCACATGTGGAAACGTTAAACGCTGACATTCTCTGTAACCGGCTTTCCCTTAATTGGCCTGCTAAACCCGCTGGGCGAGCTTAACAAGGTCAATCAAGGGAAAATAGTGTGTTTTCGGATGATGTCGCCAAGGGGCAGCATGTAGATGAGAAATAGGAGGATAGATCCTTGGGGGACACCAGAGGTAACGGTTCGGGAGCGGGAAGAGAAGGGAAGACATTGCAGGTGATTGTCTGGCTACGACTGGAGAGACAGGAATGGAACCAGGCGAGTGCAGTCCCACCCAGCTGGACGACGGTGGAGAGGCGTTGGAGGAGGATGGAGTGGTCAACCGTGTCAAAGGCTGCAGACAGGTCGAGAAGGCCGAGGAGGGATAGTTTACCAGTGTCACGGTCAATTAGGATGTCACTTGTGACCTTGGTAAGAGCTGTTTCGGTACTGTGGCAGGGGCGGAAACCTGTGGAAGGATTCAAGCAAGGAGTTCCGGGAAAGATGGGCATGGATTTGGGAGGCGACAACACGTTCAAGGACTTGAGAGGAAAGGGAGGTTGGAGACGGGGCGATAGTTTGCAAGCTCGACATATGTGCTGTGAGATTCTAGGATTCCTCCCCCCTCCGAATCTCTCTCTATTTCGCCCTCTATGATTCTATAACGCAACAAAATCATCAGGTAGGTGTGAGGGAATGGAATAAGAGTGTGGAGTATTTCTACAATCTCCCCTGTCCACATCCATTTATCACCACCCCCAGCCCATGTACACTCTCCCCAATCACTGACTCTCCCCACCCATTTAATCTCCTCTCACAGCCCATGTACACTCTCCCCTATCACTGACTCTCCCCACCCATTTAATCTCCTCCCACAGCCCATGTACACTCTCCCCTATCACTGACTCTACCCACCCATTGAATCTCCTCCCACAGCCCATGTACACTCTCCCCTATCACTGACTCTACCCACCCATTTCATCTCCTCTCACAGCCCATGTACACTCTCCCCAATCACTGACTCTACCCACCCATTGAATCTCCACCCACAGCCCATGTACACTCTCCCCTATCACTGACTCTCCCCACCCATTGAATCTCCTCCCACAGCCCATGTACACTCTCCCCTATCACTGACTCTACCAACCCATTTCATCTCCTCTCACAGCCCATGTACACTCTCCCCTATCACTGACTCTACCCACCCATTGAAACTCCTCCCACAGCCCATGTACACTCTCCCCTATCACTGACTCTTCCCACCCATTGACTCTCCTCCCACAGCCCATGTACACTCTCCCCTATCACTGACTCTACCCACCCATTGAATCTGCTCTCACAGCCCATGTACACTCTCCCCTATCACTGACTCTCCCCACCCATTGACTCTCCTCCCACAGCCCATGTACACTCTCCCCTATCACTGACTCTACCCACCCATTGAATCTGCTCTCACAGCCCATGTACACTCTCCCCTATCACTGACTCTACCCACCCATTTAATCTCCTCCCAGAACCTAAAGAGAGAAAGAAAGAGCCTCACTGAGAGTGAGAGACATGGAGCGGGGAGAGAATGACAGAAAGCGATATATGAAAAGAACAGAAATAGAGAGATGGAGAATGAGAGAGGGAGTGACAGAGAGAGAGAAACCCAGAGAGAAATGGAGAAGTGGAGAAAGACGGAAAGTAAAATGGTGGACTGACCATAATCTCCTCGACAGTTGCAGCGTTGAATTGCTTTGTGCCATTCTCCAGTGCAATCTCCAACTCCCGATAGCCCCCAGGTCTCAAGTAATAACCAGAATCCAATTTCTCCTTTACCGATCGCATCACTTCCGACAGTAACGCCTCACATCTTTGTCCTGATTCACTTTCGATCTTGGCAAGTAGTGAACTGTACCGGGAACTCAGAGACTCCTGGGAACAGGAAAAAATAATCAGTCAAAGAGACCCTGGAACTCAGGGAGATATCTGGACTCTGACTGGTGTATCTCAGTCCCTCTACCTCAGGGAGATATCTGTACACTGACAGGTGTCTCTCAGTCCCCTCGCTCAGGGAGATATCTGTACACTGACTGGTGTATCTCAGTCCCTCTCCCTCAGGCAGATATCTGTACACTGACTGGTGTCTCTCAGTCCCCTCTCCCTCAGCGAGATATCTGTACACTGACTGGTGTCTCTCAGTCCCTCTCCCTCAGGGAGATATCTGTACACTGACTGTGTCTCCCAGTCTCTCTCAGGGAGATATCTGTACACTGACTGGTGTCTCTCAGTCACTCTCCCTCAGGGAGATATCTGTACACTGACTCAAGTCTCTTCGTCACGTCATTGACCCTTTGACCGGAGTTGTGAACAGACATTTTCGAGTGATGAGTGAAAAGAAGTCTATTGACGAATAAACGTCACCTCCAAATTCGAGATATGTTTCCCGGTGTCATCCTTCAGAGAGCGTTTCATGAAAACCTTCACGGCCTCGTTGTGGTAATAAGTGAATAGATCGGTGAGATGGTAGACAACGTGCGGCGGAAGCTGGGACATCCCTGCCACATTGCGGTCGTAGTATTCCAGCGCTCTCTTAACGGCAGCGGTGTTTTCAAGATCCGCCATTCTGGCTATACCGCTCTCCACACAAGGCAGCTCGCCATTAGCAATGGCTTCCACGTAGGTCTTGGCCAAGTGGCTCAAAACTGAAGTAGAAGATGGAGGAGATCACAAAGAGGCAACACAAACCTTTCCCATTCACTCCCATTGTACAGAATCCCAATGGACCCAACCCCTTCTCATTCACTCCCACTGTACAGATTCCCAATGGACCCAACCTCGTCCCATTCACTCCCATTGTACAGAAACCCCAATGGACCCAACCCCTTCCCATTCACTCCCATTGTACAGAATCCCAATGGACCCAACCCCTTCCCATTCACACCCATTGTACAGAATCCCAATGGACCCAACCCCTTCCCATTCACTCCCATTGTACAGAATCCCAATGGACCCAACCCCTTCCCATTCACTCCCATTGTACAGAATCCCAATGGACCCAACCCCTTCCCATTCACTCCCATTGTACAGAATCCCAGTGGACCCAACCCCTTCCCATTCATTCCCATTGTACAGAATCCCAGTGGACCCAACCCCTTCCCATTCATTCCCTTTGTACAGAATCCCAATGGACCCAACCCCTTCCCATTCACTCCCATTGTACAGAATCCCAATGGACCCAACCCCTTCCCATTCACTCCCATTGTACAGAATCCCAGTGGACCCAACCCCTTCCCATTCATTCCCATTGTACAGAATCCCAGTGGACCCGACCCCTTCCCATTCACTCCCATTGTATGGTTTCCTACAGTACAACAGTGATGACACCGCTAAAAGTACTTCATTGGCTTTGGGTCATGAAAGGCGCTACAGAAATCCAAGTTCTATCTTTCTCACCCGACTGTCTCAATAGGTTCCCATCGTGTTGGGTACATGGGAGGGGAGCTAGAAGGTTGGGGAGGAAGCTGGGAGATGGAGGAGGGGGAGGAAACAGAAGCCATTCTGGACTCGATGGGTGTGCAACATCCGTGTACTCACTCCTGCCCGTGACCGGGTGGCCACCAAGCACCTTCTTGACCTTCCCGGAGGTGTAAATGTACTCGGAAAATTTGCGGAACTCCGCCACGAACTCCTGGTCCAGTTGATCGTCCGTCAGCTCCTGGAGCCGCCTCAGGTTATTTCGCGGGGCCGGACACACAAACCCAAAGCAGCGGCGCGACGGGAAGTAGTCCCGGATACACCTCCGCAGGCTGTTGAAGTCCTGGTCTCGCTGGCTCTTCTCTGTCGAAACACCGGGAATCAGAGCAGCGTCACTACGGCAGGTCAACGATTCCCCCTCTCCCACAACACCCCTCCTCCCAGACCGAGGCCTCCCCTCTCCCACATCACCCCTCCCCAGACCGAGGCCTCCCTCTCCCACATCACCCCTCCCCAGACCGAGGCCTCCCCTCTCCCACATCACCCCTCCCCAGACCGAGGCCTCCGCTCTCCCACATCACCCCTCCCCCCAGACCGAGGCCTCCCCTCTCCCACATCACCC
>JASTWF010000203.1:134201-146701 GCA_030390025.1 Squalus acanthias
TACTGCCCCTCCGACAGTCCAGCGCTCCCTCAGTACTGCCCCTCCGACAGTGCAGCGCTCTCTCAGTACTGCCCCTCCGACAGTGCAGCCCTCTCAGTACTGCCCCTCTGACAGTGCAGCGCTCCCTCAGTACTGCCCCTCCGACAGTGCAGCCCTCTCAGTACTGTCCCTCCGACTGTGCGGCGCTCCCTCAGTACTGCCCCTCCGACAGTGCAGCCCTCTCAGTACTAACCCTCCGACAGTGCAGCGCTCCCTCAGTACTGCCCCTCCGACAGTGCAGCCCTCTCAGTACTGTCCCTCCGACAGTGCAGCGCTCCCTCAATACTTCCCCTCCGACAGTGCAGCCCTCTCAGTACTGCCCCTCCGACAGTGCAGCGCTCCCTCAGTACTGCCCCTCCGACAGTGCAGCCCTCTCAGTACTGTCCCTCCGACAGTGCGGCGCTCCCTCAGTACTGCCCCTCCGACAGTGCAGCCCTCTCAGTACTAACCCTCCGACAGTGCAGCGCTCCCTCAGTACTGCCCCTCCGACAGTGCAGCCCTCCCTCAGTACTGCCCCTCCGACAGTGCTGCGCTCCCTCAGTACTGCCCCTCCGACAGTGCAGCCCTCCCTCAGTACTGCCCCTCCGACAGTGCTGCGCTCCCTCAGTACTGCCCCTCCGACAGTGCAGCGCTCCCTCAGTCCTGCCCCTCCGACAGTGCAATGCTCCCTCAGTACTGCCCCTCCGACAGTGCAGCGCTCCCTCAGTACTGCCCCTCCGACAGTGCAGCCCTCCCTCAGTACTGACCCTGCAACAGTGCAGCGCTCCCTCAGTACTGCCCCCCGACAGTGCAGCGCTCCCTCAGTACTGCCCCTCCGACAGTGCAGCGCTCCCTCAGTACTGCCCCTCCGACAGTGCAGCACTCCCTCAGTACTGCTCCTCCGACAGTGCAGCCCTCCCTCAGTACTGCCCCCCAACAGTGCAGTGCTCCCTCAGTACTGCTCCTCCGACAGTGCAGCACTCCCTCCGTACTGCCCCTCCGACAGTGCAGCGCTCCCTCAGTACTGCCCCTCCGACAGTGCGGCGCTCCCTCAGTGCTGGTCCTCCGACAGTGCGGCGCTCCCTCAGTACAGGACCTCCGACAGTGCAGCACTCCCTCAGTACTGCTCCTCCGACAGTGCAGCCCTCCCTCAGTACTGCACCCCAACAGTGCAGTGCTCCCTCAGTACTGCCCCTCCGACAGTGCTGCGCTCCCTCAGTACTGCCCCTCCGACAGTGCTGCGCTCCCTCAGTACTGCCCCTCCGACAGTGCTGCGCTCCCTCAGTACTGCCCCTCCGACAGTGCTGCGCTCCCTCAGTACTGCCCCTCCGACAGTGCTGCGCTCCCTCAGTACTGCCCCTCCGACAGTGCAGCGCTCCCTCAATACTTCCCCTCCGACAGTGCAGCGCTCCCTCAGTACTGCCCCTCCGACAGTCCAGCGCTCCCTCAGTACTGCCCCTCCGACAGTGCAGCGCTCTCTCAGTACTGCCCCTCCGACAGTGCAGCCCTCTCAGTACTGCCCCTCTGACAGTGCAGCGCTCCCTCAGTACTGCCCCTCCGACAGTGCAGCCCTCTCAGTACTGTCCCTCCGACTGTGCGGCGCTCCCTCAGTACTGCCCCTCCGACAGTGCAGCCCTCTCAGTACTAACCCTCCGACAGTGCAGCGCTCCCTCAGTACTGCCCCTCCGACAGTGCAGCCCTCTCAGTACTGTCCCTCTGACAGTGCGGCGCTCCCTCAGTACTGCCCCTCCGACAGTGCGGCGCTCCCTCAGCACTGCCCCTCCGACAGTGCGGCGCTCCCTCAGCACTGCCCCTCCGACAGTGCAGCGCTCCCTCAGTACTGCCCCTCCGACAGTGCGGCGTTCCCTCAGTACTGACAACCGGGGAGTGTCCGCCTGGAGTATGGGGGCTCGGGTCTCTGGAGTGGGGCTCGAACCCGCGACCTTCTTTATCTTAAAGTCTGCCAGAAAGTTTTCACAGGATGCCTCTGGCTCCTCCGTTCACTAAACCCTTCGAGTACTGGTTCCGGCTGCTGCTAGTTTGAACTGATCCTAAATATCTTGCTTGTCCTGTTTTGTGACTGTAAAGTAACTTCCTGTGTGGACAGACTTGTTTAACCTGTTCAGTGAAGTGTCTCGTGTCGCTGATGTCATTGGCTCTGTACAGTGACACCACATGTCCCGGCCAGAATGGATATGATTGGTTAATTCCCCCGTCAATCACACCTGGAGGTGACTGGGATTGGATTTGCGCAGATAATTTGTATTACGTAACGATCCTCAACTCAGTGCATTTTGCTGGAAAAAATAATGCTGCTTTTATCGGGAGACTTTGCTGTAGTTTCGGTTGTGAGTTCTGTTTGGTGTAGGTCGTGGAGACTCTTTGGGGAAGAAATTCGGTATCGCCCCGATTGGGGCGCAATTATCAGCCGGGTTCAAAATTTAGCGCCTGGTGCGAACTATCGCCTCCGACTGTAGACGTGGCTTCTATCGCCCCCTGGAGGTGATTGGAGCGCTAAATCAGGCGCTACACACCTCTCTTAAGGCACTCACGCCGAGGAGCGAGGCGCTACCTCAGAGCGCTGGCGAAGCTCATGTGATGTCAGTCAGCAATGGAACACAGACACACTGGCGCTGGCCAGTTCTTAAAGGGGAGGGTCGATCTTGCTCTCCATCCACCTCCTGCTCATTGCAGCCTTGAATCTCGGCCTGGAGAGACCTGCACATCAAATCTGCTGGAAAGAACAATGGAGAGGCCCAGGGAAAGAGCTCAGAGTGCAGCCCCCACAGTCTCATCTAAATCGATGCAAGGAAGGCCAAATCAAAATGAACCTGCTAAGTGCTGCTCAGTACCCAAAACTCCTTCACACAGCGTTGAATCTCTCCAGAAGTGTCTCTCTCTCTCTCTCTCTCAGAATGCGTGGTGCAAAAATGTCGCTGACAAAAAAAAGGCAGGAAGCGGTCGCCTTTAAATAGCACACCTCCAGTCCCTTCCCGACTGCAAAACGTTCCCCTCAACCTGTTGTTGCTAGCGGCAGGCGAAAAGGCAGGGGGCGCCACTCAATATCCGGTCCGGGGCGTTGCAAGCTTGACTGACGTCACGGGCGCAGGAGATCGTGGCGGTAGTGTTTAGCGCCACCGCAAAATGTCTGGTCAATTTTGCAAGCGGCATAAACATAGCCGCACCCGGGCATTCTTGCTTTGCGGCCCATTTGCGCCAACAGGAGGCGCAAATCAACCAAATTTTCCCCATTTTTATATAGACTCTGTAGACTGATTGCTATAGAGTGCTCTTTAAATAGACTCTGCTTGCTGTAATGCGCTGTTCATATAGACTCTGTAGACTGTTTGCTGTAATGTGCTGTTTAAATAGACTCTAGGCTCTTTGCTATAGTGTGCCCTTTAAATAGATTCTGTAGACTGTTTGCTATGGAGCGCTCTTTAAATCGACTCTGCTGTAATGCGCTGTTCATATAGACTCTGTAGACTGTTTGCAGGAGTGCGCTCTTTATATAAGCGCTGTAGACTGTTCGCTGGAGTGTGCCCTTTAAATAGATTCTGTAGACTGTTTGCTATGGAGCGCTCTTTAAATCGACTCTGCTGTAATGCGCTGTTCATATAGACTCTGTAGACTGTTTGCAGGAGTGCGCTCTTTATATAAACGCTGTAGACTGTTTGCTGGAGTGTGCTGTTTAAATAGACTCTGTAGACTGTTTGCTGCAATGGACAGTTTGCTGAGACTCCCTTCCCACCGTCAACTCATTGACTAATACAGTGGTGTCAGTAGACACACTCAAAGTTTTTCCGGTTTCTGACTGGACAGGAGCTATCCAGTGATGGGGTTCATTGTTCGCCCAGTTGATGTTATCCCAGGTTAGGGGTCAGAACTCTCACCTCTGACTCAGAATGTCGTGGATTCAAGTCCCAGTCCAGAGACTTGAGTCCCTAATCTACGCCAACATGCCCACTACCAGTACGGAAGGAGAGCTGCACTGACAGTGTGGGATTGAGCCCCCGACACAGAGCAGGAATGGCCCAGGTTCCTGGCCTGTGCTGAGTTACATGTCACCCAGTGTGGGACTGAACCCCCCCCCCACCCACACAGAGCAGGATGGTATCTGGAGACTAGAACTGTGTACAGTGCTCCAAGTGTGGTCTAATCAAGGTATCTGGAGACCAGAACTGTGTACAGTGCTCCAAGTGTGGTCTAGTCAAGGTATCTGGAGACCAGAACTGTGCACAGTGCTCCAAGTGTGGTCCAACCAAGGTATATGGAGACCAGAACTGTGCACAGTGCTCCAAGTGTGGTCTAACCAAGGTATATGGAGACCTGAACTGTGTACAGTGCTCCAAGTGTGGTCCAACCAAGGTATATGGAGACCAGAACTGTGCACAGTGCTCCAAGCGTGGTCTAATCAAGGTATATGGAGACCAGAACTGTGCACAGTGCTCCAAGTGTGGTCCAACCAAGGTATCTGGAGACCAGAACTGTGCACAGTGCTCCAAGCGTGGTCTAATCAAGGTATATGGAGACCAGAACTGTGCACAGTGCTCCAAGTGTGGTCCAACCAAGGTATCTGGAGACCAGAACTGTGCACAGTGCTCCAAATGTGGTCTAACCAAGGTATATGGAGACCAGAACTGTGCACAGTGCTCCAAGTGTGGTCTAGTCAAGGTATATGGAGACCAGAACTGTGCACAGTGCTCCAAGTGTGGTCTAATCAAGGTATATGGAGACCTGAACTGATAGAGGGGACCTGGCCAGTTGAAATGGACCAGGTTGAACCCAGGATTCGACTCTCTCTAATATTGAGCCTCTCCTGCAGCTCCTCGTGATTCTCGCCCTGGGATCATCTGCCCTGGAAAAGCATCACAGTTATTCCGCTTCGACTTGCTCGCGTAACCAAGGTGCAGACAAGGATTGTTCTCCAGAAGATGAACTGCCAGATACGGTAAGGAATGTCAAACCGATCGCTAGGTAGTACGGGGGTTACGGCAGAGAGAGAGAGAGAGAGTAATCTATGTCATGTTGCACCTGTCCTGAGGGTATTGGATGGGACAGTGTAGAGGGAACTTTATTCTGTATCTAACCCGTGCTGTACCTGTCCTGGGAGTGTTTGATGGGGCAGTGTAGAGGGAGCTTTACTCTGTATCTAACCCGTGCTGTACCTGCCCTGGGAGTGTTTGATGGGACAGTGTAGAGGGAGCTTTACTCTGTATCTAACCCGTGCTGTACCTGTCCTGGGAGTGTTTGATGGGGCAGTGTAGAGGGAGCTTTACTCTGTATCTAACCCGTGCTGTACCTGCCCTGGGAGTGTTTGATGGGACAGTGTAGAGGGAGCGTTACTCTGTATCTAACCCGTGCTGTAGCTGCCCTGGGAGTGTTTGAAGGGACAGTGTCGAGGGAGCTTTACTCTGTATCTAACCCGTGCTGTAGCTGCCCTGGGAGTGTTTGAAGGGACAGTGTAGAGGGAGCTTTGTATAATTTAAGACATAGGATTCGGTGATTCAGAACAGTTACTCGGGAGTGGGTTACAGGCTGCAATCAAATCGAGTGGGTTCGGGTGGTTTATATATAGAATAACGGATACCCGGGAGTGAGTTACAGACTGGAATCTAATCGAGGGGTTCAGGTGGTTTATATATAGAATAACGGATACCCGGGAGTGAGTTACAGACTGGAATCTAATTGAGGGGTTTGGGAGGTTCCTATATAGAATAACAGATACCCTGGGAGTGAGTTACAGACTGGAATCTAATCGAAGGGTTCGGGGGGTTTATATATAGAATAACGGATACAGGCTGGAATTTAATCGAAGTCTTCGGGGGTTTTTATATAGAATAACGGATACCGACTGGGATCTAATTGAGGGGTTCGGGGGTGTTTATATATAGAATAAATGTGACCTGGGTGTGAGTTACAGGCTGGAATCTAATCGAGGGGTTCGGGTGGTTTATATATAGAATAACAGATACCCGGGAGTGGGTTACAGGATGGAATCTAATCGAGGGGTTCGGGGGGTTTATATATAGAATAACAGATACCCGGGAGTGGGTTACAGGCTGGAATCTAATCGAGGGGTTCTGTGGGTTTGTATCAGGATATCGGATCCCGAGACATGTTGTTTATTGATTCTATGTGATATATTTTGAGGTTCATCCGGTACGGGATCTCCCTAACCCCTTGTTTGAGAAAGGGTCGGAAGAAAAGATGGAGGAGCCTGTGCTGGAGGAGATGAAAATGGAGGAGCCAATGATGCTGGTTGAAAATGCGGAGGGGATGTTACGCCTCAACCCAGACGCCCTGAAGGTCCTGAGCTCCATCGAGGTGCCCGTGGTGGTGGTGGCAGTGGCGGGAGCCGCCCGGACAGGGAAGTCCTACCTCCTGAACCGCCTCGCAGGAGCCAAGAAGGGTAAGGGCGGAGCTCTGGACCCTCCATCCCTAAGGTCTAACCTTTCGCCTCCGGGTGATGTCAAATATAGTGCGGGACAACCCAATACCGATCCCTCCCAATAGTGGATAAACACCAGGCTGATAGAGCTAGACTGTCAGGTTAAACTCACTAAATCAAGTTTATTTGCAGAAATAAATCTATACAGATGCGTGTGAAATAGCAACGTCTACATTTCATCGAAATTTCAATCCGATTGAGGGACAAAGTTCTCACAGAATCCATTAAATTGTATCTTCTACGTCAACAACAACAACTTGCATTTATAAGAGAGAAAGAACTTTTATTTCCACAGTGCTTTTCACGACCTCAGGACATCCCAAAGCACCTTCCCCCAATTTGTCCTTTTCCATGACTACCTTAAATCTCACCGAATTATGGTCACTGTCACCACTGTCACCAAAATGCTCTCCTACTGACACTTCTACCACTTGCCCGGCTACATTCCCTAGAATTAGGTCTAGTACCGCCCCCCTCTCTTGTAGGGCTTTCTACATGCTGGCTCAAAAAGCTCTCCTGGATGCACTTTAAGAATTCCGCACCCTCTAAGCCTTTCACACTCTGACTATCCCAGTTAATATTGGGGAAGTTGAAATTCCCTACTATTATTACCCTATTATTTCTACACTTCTCTGAGATTTGCCTACATATCTGTTCCTCTATCTCCCCCTGACTGTTTGGGGGCCTATAGTACACTCCCAGCAAAGTGCTTGCCCCCTTTTTGTTTTTAAGTTCTACCCATATGGCCTCATTAGAGGAACCTGCTAAGATATCATCCCTCCTTACAGCAGTAATTGACTCCTTGATTAATATTGCGACACCCCCTCCTCTTTTACACCCCCCTCTGTCTCGCCTGAAGATTCTATACCCCGGAATGTTGAGCTGCCAGTCCTGCCCCTCCCTCAACCATGTCTCTGTGATAGCAACAATATCATACTCCCATGTGTTCATCAACACCTTCAATTCATCTGCCTTACTCGCAAGACTCCTTGCATTAAAATAAATGCCATCCAGCCTTGCCATACTCCCTTGTGCCATTACATATTTGCTCTGCCTTCCAGGCTGACTTGGTTTTTTCCTCTATATTTGGCTGTGCATCACCCCCTACTATAGCTCCACTCCGTATCCCATCCCCCTGCCAAGTTAGTTTAAACCCCCCCCCCCATCAACAGTTCTAGCAAACCTCCCCGCAAGGATGTTGGTCCCGTTCCGGTTCAGGTGCAGCCCGTCCGACTTGTACAGGTCCCACCTTCCCCAGAAGCAGACCCAGTGATCCAGGAAACTAAAGCCCTCCCTCCTGCACCAACTCTTTAGCCACGCATTCATCTGCTCTATCCTCCTATTCCTATATTCACTAGCACGTGGCACCGGGAGTGTAGTCACTGTTGTAATGTCGAAAACGTGTCAGACAAATTGCGCACAGCAAGCGCCCCCAAACAGCAATATGATAATGATCAGATAATCTGTTTTAGCGATGTTGGTTGAGGGATAAATATCGGCCCCAGGACAATACAGCGCCTTTAATGCAGTAAAACGTCCCAAGGCGTTTCACAGGAACGATTATCAAACAATATTTGACACCGAGCCACATAAAGGGATGTTAGGACAGCTTGGTCAAAGAGGTAGGATTTAAGGAACATCTTCATAGGAGGAGAGAGATGTAGAGAGGCCGAGAGGTTTAGGGAGGGAATTCCAGAGCTTATGGCTTTGGCAGCCGAAGGCACGGCCACCAGTGGCAGGGCGATGGAAATCGGGGACGGACAAGAGGCCAGAATTGGAGGAACGCAGAGATCTCATAGAAACATAGAAACATAGAATCTAGGAGCAGGAGTAGGCCATTCGGCCCGTCGAGCCTGCTCCACCATTCAATACGATCATGGCTGATCATCCAAATCCAGTACCCTGTCCCTGCTTTAATCCCCACAGTACACATATCCCACCGTACCCCTGTAACCCCACGTATTTAATTCCCCCTAACATATCCCATCCTATCCCCATATATTTAATCCCCCCTAACACTAAGGGTCAATTTATCATAGCCAAATCAACCTAACCCACACATTTTTGGACTGTGGGAGGAAACCGGAGCACCCGGAGGAAACCCACGCAGACACGGGGAGAATGTGCAAACTCCACACAGACAGTCACCCGAGGTCAGATTCGAACCCGGGTCTCTGGCGCTGTGAGGCACCAGTGCTAACCACTATGCCATCTCGGAAGGCTGTGGGGCTGGAGGAGGTTACAGAGATAGGGAGGGGGCGAGGCCATGGCGGGATTTGAACACAAGGTTGAGAATTTTGAAATGGAGGCGTTGCCGGACCGGGAGCCAATGGAGGTCAGCGAGCACAGGTGGGGTGATGGGTCAACGGGACTTGGCGCAAGTTAGGACACCTACGAGGCTCCCTCACAATGTCCCTCGGGCTCCCTTTTAGCATGGTGACCTGGAGATTAGACAGTTCAAAGCTCTCCATTCTAAATATCCCTGTGGCCTGGCCTCACCAGAGTATGAACGCGAGGATATAACCCAGAATTTTAGATACTGAAACGGTTTCTGGTGTGCGATTGAGGTCCGTCGACACAAACCTCGAAAGAATTTATCTTTGGAGTCCATCGTTGTGTTGGTTTAGGACTTGCTGGGAGTGTCACTGAATCTTTGGTCGACAGCCCGGGTCAGTTCTCTGTAGCCTGGGCTCTGAGACTCCCCCTCGTTCCTAACGCGTTGCCCTTGGCCCTTCTTTCCCCTGATCTCCTGAACCTTCTCTCGCTCTCTCTCTCCGCAGGTTTCTCCCTGGGATCCACGGTCCAGTCTCACACCAAAGGTATCTGGATGTGGAGCTTGCCCCACCCTCAAAGAGCGGACCAACGCTTCGTCCTGTTGGATACCGAGGGCCTGGGGGATCCGGAAAAGGTGAGACGCTCACTCCGCACCCGACCAATTCCCATCCCACCTCCCAATTCCCGTTCCCACCTCCCTATTCCCATTCCCAACACCCACAATTCCAATCCCTCCCCCCCCACCACACCCCAGGACGCCTCTCCGAAATCAGGCAATGTCCTGCCTGGAACAGTTTTTAAAATTTATTCGTTTATGGGATGTGGGCGTCGCTGGTAAGGCCAGCATTTATTGCCCGCCCCTAACTGCCCTTAAGAAGGTGGTGGTGAGCCGCCGCCTTGAACCGCTGCAGTCCCTGTGGTGAAGGTGCTCCCACAGTGCTGTTAGGGAGGGAGTTCCAGGATTTTGACCCAGCGACGATGAAGGATCGGCGATATACTTCCAGGTCAGGATGGTGTGTGACTTGGAGGTGGTGGTGTTCCCATGCGCCTGCTGCCCTCGTCCTTCTAGGTGGAAGAGGTCGCGGGTTTGGGAGGTGCTGCCGAAGAAGCCTTGGCGAGTTGCTGCAGTGCATCTTGTAGATGGTACACACTGCAGCCACGGTACGCCGGTGGTGGAGGGAGTGGATGTTTAAGGTGGTGGATGGGGTGCCAATCAAGCGGGCTGCTTTGTCCTGGAATGTGTCGAGCTTCTTGAGTGTTGTTGGAGCTGCACTCATCCAGGCAAGTGGAGATTATTCCATCACACTCCTTACTTGTGCCTTGTAGATGGTGGAAAGGCTTTGGGGAGTCAGGAGGTGAGACACTCGCCACAGAATACCCAGCCTCTGACCTGCTCTTGTTACCACAGTATTTATGTGGCTGGTCCAGTTAAGTTTCTGGTCAATGGTGACCCCCCAGGATGTTGATGGTGGGGGATTTGGCGATGGTAATGTCATTGAATGTCGAGGGGCGGTGGTTAGACTCTCGCTTGTTGGAGATCGTCATTGCCTGGCGCTTCTGTGGTGCGAATGTTACCTGCCACTTATCAGCCCAAGTCTGAACGTCGTCCAGGAGGCCATTCAGCCCCTCAAATGTGTTCCGCCATTTAATCAGATCCTGGCTGATTTGAGCCTGATCTCCATTCACCCGCCTTTGCTCCACATTCCTTCATACCCTTACCCAATATCAATCTCAGTCTTGAAAGCTCCCATTGACCCCTCGGCATCCACAGTCTTTTGGGGGAGCGAGTTCCAGATTTCCACCATCCTTTGTGAGAAGAAGTTCTTCCTGATTACTCTGGTGACCTGTCCTAACATCTCCTCCTCTTGTTGTTCTTTCCTATGGTGGTAGCAAAGCAAATCACTCAGACTTCACTGATGGTGAACGGGGCCACGTGGCTGAGGGGCTTCTGGTGCCCTCGGGCACCCATGTGCAACACGAGAGTTTGCTGGTTTCCGGGGAGGGGGCACACTTTGAAATTGTCTGACCTCTGACCTTTCCACCCAATCTCTCTCGCCCGCAGGGAGATGAACATAACGATAACTCGGTCTTCGCATTGGCCATCCTCCTCAGCAGCCTTTTTGTCTACAACAGCCAGGGGACCATTAACCAGCAGTCCATGAGGGACCTCCAGTATCCTTTCCTCGCTAGGCCTATCTACCCAGAATTCCTCAGTCAGGGCCATCGCATAGCAACAGAGATTCCAGGCCGAGTTGTTTGGGCTTACTACCCATCCCACAGAGAACATGAGAACTGCAAGTAGATCACAACACTGACTGGTGTCTCTCAGTCCCTCTCAGGGAGATATCTGTACACTGACTGGTGTCTCTCAGTCCCCTCTCTCAGGGAGATATCTGTACACTGACTGGTGTCTCTCAGTTCCCTCTCCCTCAGGGAGATATCTGTACACTGACTGGCATCTCATTCCCCTCTCTCTCAAGGAGATGTCTGTACAGTCTCAGTTTGTCTCTCATTCCCCTCTCTCTCAGGGAGATGTCTGTACAGTCTCCATTTGTCTCTCATTCCCCTCTCTCTCAGGGAGATGTCTGTACAGTCTCAGTGTGTCTCTCAGTCCCGTCTTGCTGTGCCGTTGATTCTTACGCCCTTGACTGACTGACCAGCTTTGTGACGGAACTCGCGAAGCGCATTCAGGTGAAGTCCCAGCCGGATGGGGGTGAGGAGCGAGACTTTGTCCGGTTCTTTCCTGACTTTGTGTGGACACTGCGCGACCTGACCGTGGATTTGGAGATTGACGGGATCAACGTGACTGCAGACCAATATCTGGAGAACAGCCTGCGGCTCAGGAAAGGTGTGAGGCGTGAAAACACACATCGAGCGGGTCAACTTATAGAGAGGGTGCGGCAGGGGCAGGGAATGAGAGGCACCGAGAGAGGAGGAGTATAGAGCGAGACAGAGAGAGCGAGACAGACAGACAGAGAGAGCGAGACAGACAGACAGACAGAGAGAGCGAGACAGACAGACAGACAGAGAGAGCCAGACAGACAGACAGAGAGAGCGAGACAGACAGACAGAGAGAGCGAGACAGACAGACAGACAGAGAGAGCGAGACAGACAGACAGACAGAGAGAGCCAGACAGACAGACAGAGAGAGCGAGACAGACAGACAGAGAGAGCCAGACAGAGAGAGCCAGACAGACAGAGAGAGCCAGACAGACAGACAGAGAGAGCCAGACAGACAGACAGAGAGAGCCAGACAGACAGACAGAGAGAGCCAGACAGACAGACAGAGAGAGCCAGACAGACAGACAGAGAGAGCCAGACAGACAGACAGAGAGAGCCAGACAGACAGACAGAGAGAGCCAGACAGACAGACAGAGAGAGCCAGACAGACAGACAGAGAGAGCCAGACAGACAGACAGAGAGAGCCAGACAGACAGACAGAGAGAGCCAGACAGACAGACAGAGAGAGCCAGACAGACAGACAGAGAGAGCCAGACAGACAGACAGAGAGAGCCAGACAGACAGACAGAGAGAGCCAGACAGACAGACAGAGAGAGCCAGACAGACAGACAGAGAGAGCCAGACAGACAGACAGAGAGAGCCAGAAAGACAGACAGAGAGAGCCAGACAGACAGACAGAGAGAGCCAGACAGACAGACAGAGAGAGCCAGACAGACAGACAGAGAGAGCCAGACAGACAGACAGAGAGAGCCAGACAGACAGACAGAGAGAGCCAGACAGACAGACAGAGAGAGCC
>JASTWF010000203.1:161701-176389 GCA_030390025.1 Squalus acanthias
TGGGATTCTGTACAATGGGAGTGAATGGGAAGGGGTTGGGTCCATTGGGATTTTATACAATGGGAGTGAATGGGAAGGGGTTGGGTCCATTGGGAATCTGTACAGTGGGAGTGAATGAGAAGGGGTTGGGTCCACTGGGATTCTGTACAATGGGAGTGAATGGGAAAGGTTTGTGTTGCCTCTTTGTGATCTCCTCCATCTTCTACTTCAGTGTTGAGCCACTTGGCCAAGACCTACGTGGAAGCCATTGCTAATGGCGAGCTGCCTTGTGTGGAGAGCGGTATAGCCAGAATGGCGGATCTCGAAAACACCGCTGCCGTTAAGAGAGCGCTGGAATACTACGACCGCAAGGTGGCAGGGATGTCCCGGTTTCCGCCGCACGTTGTCTACCATCTCACCGATCTATTCACTTATTACCACAACAAGGCCGTGAAGGTTTTCATGAAACACTCTCTGAAGGATGACACCGGGAAACATATCTCGAATTTGGAGGTGACGTTTATTCGTCAATAGACTTCTTTTCTACTCATCACTCGAAAATGTCTGTTCACCACAACTCCGGTCAAAGAGTCAATGACGTGACGAAGAGACTTGAGTCAGTGTACAGATATCTCCCTGAGGGAGAGTGACTGAGAGACACCAGTCAGTGTACAGATATCTCCCTGAGAGACTGGGAGACACAGTCAGTGTACAGATATCTCCCTGAGGAGAGGACTGAGAGACACCAGTCAGTGTACAGATATCTCCCTGAGGGAGAGGGGACTGAGAGACACCAGTCAGTGTACAGATATCTCCCTGAGAGAGAGGGACTGAGATACACCAGTCAGTGTACAGATATCTCCCTGAGGGAGAGAGGGAGACACCAGTCAGTGTACAGATATCTCCCTGAGGGAGAGGGGACTGAGAGACACCAGTCAGTGTACAGATATCTCCCTGAGAGAGGGGACTGAGAGACACCAGTCAGTGTACAGATATCTCCGAGGGAGAGGGACTGAGATACACCAGTCAGAGTCCAGATATCTCCCTGAGTTCCAGGGTCTCTTTGACTGATTATTTTTTCCTGTTCCCAGGAGTCTCTGAGTTCCCGGTACAGTTCACTACTTGCCAAGATCGAAAGTGAATCAAGACAAAGATGTGAGGCGTTACTGTCGGAAGTGATGCGATCGGTAAAGGAGAACTTGGATTCTGGTTATTACTTGAGACCTGGGGGCTATCGGGAGTTGGAGACCGCACTGGAGAATGGCACAAAGCAATTCAACGCTGCAACTGTCGAGGAGATGATGGTCAGTCCACCATTTTACTTTCCGTCTTTCTCCACTTCTCCATTTCTCTCTGGGTTTCTCTCTCTCTGTTACTCCCTCTCTCATTCTCCATCTCTCTATTTCTGTTCTTTTCATATATCGCTTTCTGTCATTCTCTCCCCGCTCCATGTCTCTCACTCTCAGTGAGGCTCTTTCTTTCTCTCTTTAGGTTCTGGGAAGAGATTAAATGGGTGGGGAGAGTCAGTGATAGGGGAGAGTGTACATGGGCTGTGGGAGGGATTAAATGGGTGGGGAGAGTCAGTGATAGGGGAGAGTGTACATGGGCTGTGAGAGGAGATTAAATGGGTGGGTAGAGTCAGTGATAGGGGAGAGTGTACATGGGCTGTGAGAGGAGATTAAATGGGTGGGTGGAGTCAGTGATAGGGGAGAGTGTCCATGGGCTGTGGGAGGAGATGAAATGGGTGGGGAGAGTCAGTGATAGGGGAGAGTGAACATGGGCTGTGAGAGGAGATTAAATGGGTGGGGAGAGTCAGTGATAGGGGAGAGTGTACATGGGCTGTGAGAGGAGATGAAATGGGTGGGTAGAGTCAGTGATAGGGGAGAGTGTCCATGGGCTGTGGGAGGAGATTAAATGGGTGGGGAGAGTCAGTGATTGGGGAGAGTGTACATGGGCTGTGAGAGGAGATTAAATGGGTGGGGAGAGTCCGTGATTGGGGAGAGTGTACCTGGGCTGGGGGTGGTGATAAATGGATGGGGACAGGGGAGATTGTAGAAATACTCCACACTCTTATTCCATTCCCTCACACCTACCTGATGATTTTGTTGCGTTATAGAATCATAGAGGGCGAAATAGAGAGAGATTCGGAGGGGGGAGAAATCACACAATCCTAGAATCTCACAGCACATATGTCGAGCTTGCAAACTATCGCCCCATCTCCAACCTCCCTTTCCTCTCAAGTCCTTGAACGTGTTGTCGCCTCCCAAATCCATGCCCATCTTTCCCGGAACTCCTTGCTTGAATCCTTCCACAGGTTTCCGCCCCTGCCACAGTCCCGAAACAGCTCTTACCAAGGTCACAAGTGACATCCTAATTGACCGTGACCATGGTAAACTATCCCTCCTCGGCCTTCTCGACCTGTCTGCAGCCTTTGACACGGTTGACCACACCATCCTCCTCCAACGCCTCTCCACCGTCGTCCAGCTGGGTGGGACTGCACTCGCCTGGTTCCATTCCTGTCTCTCCAGTCGTAGCCAGACAATCACCTGCAATGTCTTCCCTTCTCTTCCCGCTCCCGAACCGTTACCTCTGGTGTCCCCCAAGGATCTATCCTCCTATTTCTCATCTACATGCTGCCCCTTGGCGACATCATCCGAAAACACACTATTTTCCCTTGATTGACCTTGTTAAGCTCGCCCAGCGGGTTTAGCAGGCCAATTAAGGGAAAGCCGGTTACAGAGAACGTCAGCGTATGACGTTTACACATGTGCGCTGATGATACCCAGCTCTACCTCTCTCGACCCCTCCACCGTCTCTCTTGTGCTGTCAGACTGCTTGTCCGACATCCAGCAATGGAGGTGCAGAAATTTCCTCCAATTACAAATTGGGAAGGCATTGGGCGCGATCTTGCCAGCCCTGGGGAGGCGGGACTGCCAGGAAAATGGCAGAATCTGAGGGCGGATACCCATCCCGCTCCCAACCCACCTCCGTGCCACCTTCCCAGGAGGCGGGTAGCTGACCCGTGCCGGGTCCCATCTCCTCAAGACGGGAAGGGGATTACAGCCACTTAACTGCCTGTTAACAGGTAGTTCACAGGCAGTTAAGAGGATTATCCCCATTTTTCCAGGAGAGGTGTGGGTTTCCCGACGTCGGGAAACCCCGCCAGGGTCACCGAGGCGAGCATTGGGTCTGCGGGGGTCGGAGGGGTCCAAAAGTGCGCTGTGGAGGTGAGTGACGGGTGCAAGTGTGGAGAGGTAAGTATGTGAGGTGAGTGTAAAGTGATCGAAAATGTTTACTTACCTTTGTTTCTTCCTGCAGGCTTCAACTTTTGGGGATGCGGAGACTCTCGCATCTCACCGGCAGAGATGACAGATGGCTGCTGCATTCTCCGATGCAACAACCATCTCATTTCTGCTCACAAAAGAGGTTTGATGAGGTCTTGAATACAAGGACTCATCAAACAACAGAGAATGTCAGTGCTTGACAGCTTCACAGAGCCGTCAAACGATGACAATTCATCCGTCAAATTTTTTGACAGATTAAACGTCATACGCTGACATTCTCTGTAACCGGCTTCCCCTTAATTGGCCTGCTAAACCCGCTGGGCGGGCTTAACAAGGTCAATCAAGGGAAAATAGCGTGGGTTGGCCACAATGTCGATGGAGGCGGGACTAAAACCCGACAAGCAGCAGTCCCGCCTCCAACACGCCCCCATTGACAAAATCGCCCCCATTGACAAAATCGCCCCCATTGTCTTCGGTCCCCGCCACGAACCCCGTTGCCTTTCCACCGATTCCATCACCTCTCCCCGGCAACTGTCTGAGGCCGACCAATTCCGTTCACAACCTCGGTGTCACATCTGATCACGAGTTGAGCTTCCGACCACAGATCCGCTCCATCACTAGGGACCGCCTATTTCCACCTCCGTAACATCACCCGTCTCCGCCCTTACCTCAGCTCATCCGCTGCTGAAACCCTCATCCGTGCCTTTGTTACCTCTGGACTTGACTATTCCAACGCACTCCTGGCCGGCCTCCCACATTCTACCCTCCGTAAACTTGAGGTCATCCAAAACTCGGCTGCCCGTGTCCTAACTCGCACCGAGTCCCGTTCACCCATCACCCCCTGTGCTCGCTGACCTACATTGGCTCCTGGTTAAGCAACGCCTCAATTTCAAAATTCTCATCCTTGTTTTCAAATCCCTCCATGGCCTCCCCCCTCCCTATCTCTGTAATCTCCTCCAGCCCCACAACCCCCCGAGATATCTGGGCCCCTCTAATTCTGACCTCTTGTGCGTCCCCGATTTTAATCACTCCAGCATTGACGGCCATGCCTTCAGCTGCCTGGGCCCCAAGCTCTGGAACTCCCTCCTGTGAAGCGCCTTGCGACATTTTATTGCGTTAGCTGCGCTATATAAATATAAGTTGTTGTTGTTGTTGCTAGCTTCTCTGCCCCCCCGAGTGTCTCCGCTCTCTGGAGTATTGGGAGGTTGACTGTGCGACTTGCCCTGACTGAATCTTTCCCTCCGTACAGCGGACGGAGGTCCTCGCCCTCTTCCTGCACACGGTGAAGCCTCACGTAGCGCAAGTGCTGAAGGTGGACAGCATGCTGAACAAAAAGGAGCAGCAAATGTCTGGTGAGAGAAGCGATTCGCAGGCATCGAGGGGATGGTTGGTGCGGGGGGCGGGTGGGGGAGGTGCTGGTTGTCTGGACACCCAGGGGATGGGGGTGGGCCGAGGGCTCGGGGGGGGGCTTTCGAGCTGGTGCACTGGGACACGCCATTCCTGCTCCGTGTGTCTGAGGCTCAGTATCTCAACGGGTGAAATCAGCTAACTCAGCACAGCCCGGGGATGGTACTGAGCTCCACAAAGAGCCAGGAACGGCCCAGGTTCCACCTCCAGCCTGTGTTGAGTTAGCTGACCTTACCCGATGTGGGATTGAGCCGTATAGTGTCTAGAGACACATCAAACACTCCCAGGGCAGGTACAGCACGGGTTAGATACAGAGTAAAGCTCCCTCTACACTGTCCCCATCAAACACTCCCAGGGCAGGTACAGCACGGGTTAGATACAGAGTAAAGCTCCCTCTACACTGTCCCATCAAACACTCCCAGGGCAGGTACAGCACGGGTTAGATACAGAGTAAAGCTCCCTCTACACTGTCCCATCAAACACTCCCAGGGCAGGTACAGCACAGGTTAGATACAGAGTAAAGCTCCCTCTACACTGTCCCATCAAACACTCCCAGGACAGGTACAGCACGGGTTAGATACAGAGTAAAGCTCCCTCGACACTGTCCCATCAAACACTCCCAGGGCAGGTACAGCACGGGTTAGATACAGAGTAAAGCTCCCTCTACACTGTCCCATCAAACACTCCCAGGGCAGGTACAGCACGGGTTAGATACAGAGTAAAGCTCCCTCTACACTGTCCCATCACACACTCCCAGGGCAGGTACAACACAGGTTAGATACAGAGTAAAGCTCCCTCGACACTGTCCCATCAAACACTCCCAGGGCAGGTACAGCACGGGTTAGATACTGAGTAAAGCTCCCTCGACACTGTCCCATCAAACACTCCCAGGACAGGTACAGCACGGGTTAGATACAGAGTAAAGCTCTCTCTGCACTGCCCGAGATTTAAAGATATCGGGTATAACTATTTTGTCATGCATTTTTTAATTCTTTTCCAAGCTTTGAATGAACAGCTCTTGAAGGCGGAGCAGGAGAGACAATCCAGGGAAGAGCGGAGAGAGGAGGAGGAGCGCGTCAGGACTGAGGAGCTAGTGAGACAGATGAAGGAAAAGTTTGAGGAAGAGAAGGGGAAGAATTTGCTGGAGTATGAGGAGGCCATGGAGAGTAATCAGGCAGAGGAGGAAAAGTACTCGTCCGAGAATCGTGAAGAGGAGGCGAAGAAGAAGCGTGACAACTACGAATACTTCAGGAGAGAAGAGGAAAGGGAAAGAAATCGCGGTTTCTGGGACTATCTCAGCGACTTTTTCGGATGGTTGAGGGAGAAAGTTATCTCCTTTTTAAAAAAGTTATGACAGTCCCGAATCTCGAACTGATCTTCCCTTCACAGCCTGTCTCACAATGTAACGAGAATCGGTCGACGTAACTAAGATCCCTGTTCCAGTCGCTACAGTTAGTCCGTCTGTTCTTTGATTCCCAACGGCCAGCTCTTGACCATTTTAATATATCGGAAAACATTGCACCCAGACAGAGCAGGAAAGGCCCAGGCTCCATCCCCGGCCTGTGCTGAGTGAGCTGATCTCACCCGGTGTGGGACTGAGCCCTACACACACACACAGAGCAGGAAAGGCCCAGGCTTCATCCCCGGCCTGTGCTGAGTGAGCTGATCTCACCCGAATTCAGACTGAGCCCTACACACACACACACAGCAGGAAAGGCCCAGGCTCCATCCCCGGCCTGTGCTGAATAATTTTCCATGACAATTATAGGTCAAAATATTACTTTGTGAAGCCCTGCAAAGATGAAGTGAATGGAGAAGCTGAGCGGATTTTGACTAACGGAGAGCTTTGTTCATGGTCGCTGTCCCTGTGAATGAGTAAATAAAGAGATCAATAAATGTGATTGTGGCGTCTGTTTGATTCCTTGCACCTCTGATCACGATGGGACAATTTGCCGTGTTAAGAGTATTGCTGTTGGTTCTTTGTTGAGGTTTGATGGTTTGAGGTTTGGGATGTCCGCTGTGACTCAGTGGGTCTCACTCTCGCCTTGAGAGTCAGAAGCTTGTGGGTTCAAGCCCCACTCCAGAGATTTGAACACATAAATCTAGGCTGACACTCCAGTGCAGTGCTGAGTGAGTGCTGCACTGTCGGAGGTGCCGTCTTTCAGATGAGACGTTAAAACCGAGGCCCCGTCTGCCCTCTCAGGTGGATGGAAAAGATCCCCCGGCCACTATTTCGAAGAGGAGCAAGGGAGTTCTCCCTGGTGCCCTGGCCAATATTTATCGCTCAATCAACATAACAAAATTGGATTATCTGGTCATTACCACATTGCTGTTTGTGGGATCTTGCTGTGCGCAAGTTGGCTGCTGGACTTCCTACATTACAACAGTGACTACACTTTAAAATGTACTTCATTGGCTGTAAAGCACTTTGGGACGTCCGGTGGTTGTGAAAGGCGCTATATAAATGCATGTGTTTCTTTTTACTGAGCCTGTTTGGGTAGAGTGTACAGGGGCTGTGGGAGGAGATTAAATGGGTGGGTAGAGTCCATGATAGAGTGTATCTAACCCCTGCTGTACCTGCCCTGGGAGTGTTTGATGGGACAGTGTAGAGGGAGCTTTACTCAGTATCTAACCCGTGCTGTACCTGCCCTGGGAGTGTTTGATGGGACAGTGTAGAGGGAGCTTTACTCTGTATCTAACCCCTGCTGTACCTGCCCTGGGAGTGTTTGATGGGACAGTGTAGAGGGAGCTTTACTCTGTATCTAACCCGTGCTGTACCTGCCCTGGGAGTGTTTGATGGGACAGTGTAGAGGGAGCTTTACTCTGTATCTAACCCGTGCTGTACCTGCCCTGGGAGTGTTTGATGGGACAGTGTAGAGGGAGCTTTACTCTGTATCTAACCCCTGCTGTACCTGCCCTGGGAGTGTTTGATGGGACAGTGTAGAGGGAGCTTTACTCTGTATCTAACCCGTGCTGTACCTGCCCTGGGAGTGTTTGATGGGACAGTGTAGAGGGAGCTTTACTCTGTATCTAACCCGTGCTGTACCTGTCCTGGGAGTGTTTGATGGGACAGTGTAGAGGGAGCCTTACTCTGTATCTAACCCTGTGCTGTACCTGCCCTGGGAGTGTTTGATGGGACAGTGTAGAGGGAGCTTTACTCTGTATCTAATCCATGCTGTACCTGTCCTGGGAGTGTTTGATGGGACAGTGAAGAGGGTGCTTTACTCTGTATCTAACCCGTGCTGTACCTGCCCTGTGAGTGTTTGATGGGACAGTGTAGAGGGAGCTTTACTCTGTATCTAACCCGTGCTGTACCTGCCCTGGGAGTGTTTGATGGGACAGTGTAGAGGGAGCTTTACTCTGTATCTAACCCGTGCTGTACCTGCCCTGGGAGTGTTTGATGGGACAGTGAAGAGGGTGCTTTACTCTGCATCTAACCCGTGCTGTACCTGCCCTGTGAGTGTTTGATGGGACAGTGTAGAGGGTGCTTTACTCTGTATCTAACCCGTGCTGTACCTGCCCTGGGAGTGTTTGATGGGACAGTGTAGAGGGAACCTTACTCTGTATCTAACCTGTGCTGTACCTGCCCTGGGAGTGTTTGATGGGACAGTGTAGAGGGAGCTTTACTCTGTATCTAATCCATGCTGTACCTGTCCTGGGAGTGTTTGATGGGACAGTGAAGAGGGTGCTTTACTCTGTATCTAACCCGTGCTGTACCTGCCCTGTGAGTGTTTGATGGGACAGTGTAGAGGGAGCTTTACTCTGTATCTAACCCGTGCTGTACCTGCCCTGGGAGTGTTTGATGGGACAGTGTAGAGGGAGCTTTAATCTGTATCTAACCCGTGTTGTACCTGCCCTGGGAGTGTTTGTTGGGACAGTGTAGAGGGAGCTTTACTCTGTATGTAACCCGTGCTGTACCTGCCATGGGAGTGTTTGATGGGACAGTGTAGTGGGAGCTTTACTCTGTATCTAACCTGTGCTGTACCTGCCCTGGGAGTGTTTGATGGGACAGTGTAGAGCGAGCTTTACTCTTTTCATACTCTGTGCATTGGGGCTAGATTGCTATCGGCCACGTGTTCTCCACATAGTTGGATATCCTGCCAACAGCCAGTCTCTTGTCCCTGACTTGTGGAATGGGAACTTGGGCAGCCTTGATGGGGAATTGCACCCAGTGGGTGTCGGCACCTTGTGAAGAAGAGGGGGCTGGTGGGGTGGAGGGGAGTAGGTCGGCGGTAGGGGGAGAAGGTAACACATCCGGGGGAGGAAGGTTTTGAAGTAAATCTTGTTGATTCTTTTTCTTTTAAATATCCTTTTTGAAAGTTCTGAGAAAGAAGGTGACTCAAATATCTGCGGCAGTACAAAACCCGGAGGAAGAGTGAAGGAAAGAGAGAGAGAGACAGAATGAAGGAAGGAGAGAAAGAAGGAACGAAAGAACGAAAGGAAAGAGTTGAAGGTACTCTCTGCCGCAATACCGATCCCGGAGGAAGAGTGAAGGAAAGGACTAAGAAGAGAGAGAAAGTAAGAAAGAAGGAAATGGAACAAATGAGAGAAAGAATCATAGAAATTCACTGCACAGAAGGAGGCCATTCGGCCCATCTTGTCCGTGCCGGCCGACAAAGAGCGATCCGGCCTAATCCCACTTTCCAGCTCTTGGTCCGTAGCCTTGCAGGTTCCGGCACTTCAAGTGCATATCCAAGTACTTTTTAAATGTGATGAGGTTCTCGGCCTCTACCACCCTTTCAGGCAGTGAGTTCCAGACCCCCACCACCCTCTGGGTGAAAAAAATTCTCCTCAAATCCCCTCTAACCTTACGACCAGTTAATTTAAATCTATGCCCCCTGGTTATTGACCCTTCTGCTAAGGGAAATAGGTCCTTCCTATCCAATCTATCTAGGCCCCTCATAATTTTATACAACTGAATTAGGTCTCCCCTCAGCCTCCTTTGTTCCAAAGGAAACAACCCCAGCCTCTCCAATCTTTCCTCATAGCTAGAATTCCCCAGCCCAGGCAACATCCTCGTAAATCTCCTCTGCACCCCCTCTAGTGCAATCGCATCCTTCCTGTAATGTGGTGACCAGAACTGCACGCAGTACTCTAGCTGCGGCCTAACTAGTGTTTTAAGCAGTTTAAGCATAACCTCCCTGCTCTTTTATATTCTATGCCTCGACTAATAAAGGCAAGTATCCCGTATGCCTTCTTAACCACCTTATCTACCTGTCCTGCTACCTTCAGGGATCTGTGGACATGCACACCAAGCTCCCTCTGTTCCTTTACACTTCTCAGTGTCCTACCATTTATTGTGTATTCCCTTGCCCTGTTAGCCCTCCCCAAATGCATTACCTCGCACTTCTCCAGATTGAATTCCATTTGCCACTGTTCTGCCCACTGTGGAAGTGCAGTTTACTTTTAAGACACAAATAAAATGGCTTCTCTAAGAAAAGAATTTAAAAAGGGAATTCAAAATGGCCGACAGTAGGAGTCACCATAATAAGTAAATCATTCTAATTAGCTACAAGGAGGTGACAACTCAAAATTCCTTATCTAAGAAAAGCTTAGCAAAATAAGGCATCAATTAGTTCTAACCAGCTCAGGATGAGATAAGGTAAGCCATCAACCCACAGATTAGAGAATGAACATTGAACAAAGGAATCCCACAAGGAAGATCTGGTTATCTGATCTTTAAGGAATTTCTGCTCGTTATTATAACGAAAACCTATGCAATAACTCACAAGTTTGTGCATCATTAAATAGGATGTTTAATGATGTGTCATATGGCCTGTTCTGTGTACTTTTTGTATAAAGTATGTTCAAATCTTGTAAGATTCGAAGCATTCTGACATAGCAACTTGACTGTGTCAGAACCTTCCCTTGTAACAAGTAAACTTTATTAAAAAGCCTTCTTTGACACGATTCTATGTTTAAATTAGTTCTACTCGGCATGTAAAACTTCCACACCACCTGACCAGTCCATTGATATCTTCCTGCAGTCTGCAGCTTTCTTCTTCATTATCAACACACGGCCAATTTTTGTATCATCTGCAAACTTTTAAATCATACTTCCTACATTCAAGTCTAAATCATTGATATATACCACAAAAAGCAAGGGACCTAGTACTGAGCCCTGCGGAACCCCACTGGAAACAGCCTTCCAGTTACAAAAACACACTACGACCATTACCCTTTGTTTCCTGCCTCTGAGCTAATTTTGGATCCAACTTGCCACTTTCTCATGGATCCCATGGGCTTTAACTTTCATGACCAGTCTGCCATGCAGGACCTTATCAAAAGCCTTGCTAAAATCCATATAGACTACATCAAACGCACTACCCTCATCGACCCTCCTTGTTACCTCCTCAAAAAATTCAATCAAGTTAGTCAGACACGACCTTCCCATAACAAATCCATGCTGACTGTCCCTGATTAATCCGTGTCTTTCTAAATGAAGATTTATCCTGTCCCTCAGAATTTTTTCCAATCATTTCCCCACCACCGAGGTTAGGCTGACTGGCCTGTAATTACTCGGTCTATCCCTTTCTCCCTTTTTAAACAACGGTACCATGTTAGCAGTCCTCTGGCACCACACCTGCAGCTAGAGGGGATTGGAAAATGATGATCAGAGCCTGTGCTATTTCCTCTCTTACTTCTCTTAACAGTCTGGGATACATTTCATCCGGGCCTGGGGATTTATCCACTTTCAAAGCAGCTAAACCCCTTAATACTTCCTCTTTCAACAAGTTTATTTCATCTAATATTTCACACTCCCCCTCCCCGATTGCAATGTCTGCATCGTCCCTCTCTTTTGTGAAAACAGACGCAAAGTATTCATTAAGAACCATACCCACGTCTTCCGTCTCCACACACAGGTTACCTTTATGGTCCCTAATAGGCCCTACTCTTACTTTAGTTATCCTCTTGCTCTTAATGTATTTATAAAACTTCTTTGGGTTTTCTTTGATTTTACTTGCCAATATTTTTTCATGCTCTCTCTTTGCTTCCCTAATTTCCTTTTTGATTTCACCCCTGCACTTTCTAAACTCCTCTCTGCTTCCTGCAGTATTGAGTCCTCGGTATCTGTCATAAGCTTCCCTTTTTTTCTTTATCCTACCCTGTATGTCCGGGGAGTTCTTTAGAGGAAAGAAGGAAGGAAAGAGAGCAAGAAAGGAAGAAAAAATTAAAGAAAGAAAGAAGGAGAGAGAGAAGGGGATAGAGATAGAAAGAGCGAATGAAAGAGAGAAGGAAACAGAGAATGAGAGAAAGAAAGAAAGGAGGAAGATAAAGAACTTGCGCCTTCCACAACCTCAGGACGACCCAAAGTGCTTCACAGCCAATGTTTAAGGAAAGGGTGAAACAGACTGTCAGCCGTGGTTTAAATCGGTCTCACGCTCTCGCCCAGAGACTCCAGCCCCGTAATCCCAGGCCCACACTCCCCGGTTGCCAGTACTGCGGGAGCGCTGCACTGTCGGAGGTGCCGTCTTTCGCGATGAGACGTTAAATCCGAAGGCCCCGCCTGCCCTCTCGGGTGGATGTACAATCCCACGGCCGCGATTGGAAGAAGAGCAGGGGGCGGCGGGGGGAGTTCTCCCCTGGGGCCCGTATCTATCCCTCGACCAACATCACTAAAAACACCGATTATCTGGTCGTGATCACACTGCTGTTTGTGGGCGCTTGCTGTGCGCAAATTGGCTGCCGCGTTTCCCACATTACAACAGTGACCCACACTTCAATCAAGTACTTCATTGGCTGTGAAGCGCTTTGGGACGTCCTGAGGTCGTGAAAGGCGCTAGAGAAATGCAAGTTCTTTCTTTCAATCTTTTTATTGCTTTGTAGCTTTGATAGAATTATGGAATGTAGAATTGTGTTTACTTCGAATCCCAACCAAACCGAACTCTTTTCTCTAGAAAGGAGAAGACTGAGGGGGTGACCTGATCGAGGTCTTTAAAATTATGAAGGGGTTCGTTAGGGTAGACGTAGAGAAGATGTTTCCACTTGTGGGGGAGACCAGAACTAGGGGCCATCAATATAAGATGTGCGGCGCTCCCTCAGTACTGCCCCTCCGACAGTGCAGCGCTCCCTCAGTACTGCCCCTCCGACAGTGCAGCGCTCCCTCAGTACTGCCACTCCGACAGTGCAGCGCTCCCTCAGTACTGCCCCTCCGACAGTGCAGCGCTCCCTCAGTACTGCCCCTCCGACAGTGCAGCGCTCCCTCAGTACTGCCCCTCCGACAGTGCAGCGCTCCCTCAGTACTGCCCCTCCGACAGTGCAGCGCTCCCTCAGTACTGCTCCTCCGACAGTGCAGCGCTCCCTCAGTACTGCTCCTCCGAAAGTGCAGCGCTCCCTCAGTACTACCCGTCCGACATTGCAGCGCTCCCTTAGTACTGCCTCTCCGACAGTGCAGCGCTCCCTCAGTACTGCCCCTCCAACAGTGCAGCGCTCCCTCAGTACTGTCCCTCCGACAGTGCAGCGCTCCCTCAGTACTGCCCTTCCGACAGTGCTGCACTCACTCAGTACTGTCCCTCCGACAGTGCAACGCTCCCTCAGTACAGCCCCTCCGACAGTGCAACGCTCCCTCAGTACTGCCCCTCCGACAGTGCAGTGCTCCCTCAGTCCTGCCCCTCCGACAGTGCAACGCTCCCTCAGTACTGCCCCTCCGACAGTGCAACGCTCCCTCAGTACTGCCCCTCCGACAGTGCAGTGCTCCCTCAGTACTGCCCCTCCGACAGTGCAGCGCTCCCTCAGTACTGCCCCTCCGACAGTGCAACGCTCCCTCAGTACTGCCCCTCCGACAGTGCAGCGCTCCCCCAGTACTGGCAACTGGGAGTATCAGCCTGGATTATGAGGCTTGAGTTAGAGATGGCACTCAGGATGAAAACATAATTCCAGATGGGCCGTTGTCTGACTGTAGGCATTGCCCGGTGTGGGACTGTCCCACACCCGCACAGACTAGGAAGGGCCGAGGCTACAACCCCGGCCTCGTGCTGAGTTAGCCTATCTCATCCAGTGTGTGCCGAGACAGAGAGAGAGAGAGGGAGGGAGGAAGAGAGACAGCGAAAGGGAGGGAAACAGAGATAGAGAGAGAGAGACAGACAGACAGACAGGGAGAGAGATGGGAAGAGAGAAAACTAGAGAAAGAGAGATAGAAAGAGAAGGAAAGAAAGATAGAGCCAGAGAGTCAGTGAAAGAGTGAGAGGACAGAGTGAGAGACGAAGAGCAAGTGAGAGAGCCGAACAGAGAGTGAGATACAGTTGGAGATAGAACGACAGAGAGATGGAGAGAGAGAGAGAAATAGAGAGACAGAAAGTGAGAAATGGAGTTGGAGAGGGAGAGAGTTGGAGGGAGTGATAGAAGCAGAGACAGAGAGATGGATGGAGAGAAAAAGAGTGAGACAGAGATAGAGTGAGAGAGAAAGAAGAAGGGAGAGGGAGATATATTGGGGTGGGAGAGAGAGAGAGTGAGAGAGGAGATGGAAGCAGAGAGAGAAAGAGAGAAATAGGGAGAGAGACAGAGAGAAAGAGAGACAGTGGATAAAGAGACACAGTGATAGAGACAAAGTGAGGCAGAGAGAGAGAGTCAGAGACACAGAGACAGAGAGTGAAGTGGGCGTGGGGAGCAGGGCTAATTGATAAACAGAGCCCAGGTGATGTGAGCCGCGGCCCCTTTAAGAAGAGGAGGGCGGCTGTGCCAGGGCTGTGAATGCTTTAGTTTCATTTCTCCCCTTCACCGTCACTGTCTCAACGTCACCTTTAGGAACAGGAACACAGAGCACGAGCTGCAGCCCTGCCCCAGTCCCACTGGAGTGCACAGCGCTGGCTCTCTGTGTGTCTCTCCTGCTCTCGCTCCCTCCTCATCTCCTGTTCCACTAACCCCACTGCCCTCCACCAGAGCCTCGCTGAGGGACCTCAGACTCACCATGTACCTGCTGGCTGCAGCCCGTCTCCAGGTGAGGAGTCTCCATTAACCCTTTCCTTCCCTCGCTGCTGATCCCTGCCCTGTTAGACTTGAAGCTTCTGACTGAACACTG
>JASTWF010000203.1:176589-229089 GCA_030390025.1 Squalus acanthias
CCTCCGACAGTGCGGCACTCACTCAGTACTGACCCTCCGACAGTGCAGCGCTCCCTCAGTACTGCCCCTCCGACAGTGAGGCGCTCCCTCAGTACTGACCGTCCGAGAGTGCAGCGCTCCCTCAGTACTGCCCCTCCGACAGTGCGGCCCTCCCTCAGACCTGCCCCTCCGACAGTGCGGCGCTCCCTCAGTACTGCCCCTCCGACAGTGCAGCACTCACTCAGTACTGCCCCTCCGACAGTGCGGCGCTCCCTCAGTCCTGCCCCTCCGACAGTGCAGTGTTCCCTCAGTACTGCCCCTCCGACAGTGCAGCACTCACTCAGTACTGCCCCTCCGACAGTGCGGCGCTCCCTCAGTACTGCCCCTCCGACAGTGCGGCGCTCCCTCAGTACTGCCCCTCCGACAGTGCAGCACTCACTCAGTACTGCCCCTCCGACAGTGCGGCGCTCCCTCAGTCCTGCCCCTCCGACAGTGCGGCGCTCCCTCAGTACTGCCCCTCCGTCAATGCGGCGCTCCCTCAGTACTGCCCCTCCAACAGTGCGGCGCTCCCTCAGTACTGTCCCCTCTGACAGTGCAGCGCTCCCTCAGTACTGGCAACCCGGGGACTGTCAGCCTGGGATTATGGGGGCTCGATGCTCTGGAATGTGTGGGGCTCGAACCCACGACTTTCTGACCCAGAGTGGGGAGAGTTAGTGACTGAAGCCAGGCCGCACTTGAGGAAGAGAGGGAGAGAGAGAGACAAAGAGAGAGACAGAGAGAAAGATGGAAAGAAAGAATTTGCATTTCTATAGCGACCTCAGGACATCCCAAAGCGCTTCACGGCCAATGACATACTTTTGAAATGTTGTCACTGTTGTAATGCAGGAAAGGCAGCAGCCAGTTTGCGCACAGCAAGCTCCCAGTAACAGCAATCTGATAATGACCAGATAATCTGTGTTTTAGTTTTGTTAAAATAACTTCATTTGTCAACAGACCTGTTACACCTGTTAAGTAAAGTGTCTCGTGTCGCTGATGTCATTGGCTCTGTACAGTGACACCACATGTCCCGGCCAGAATGGAGATGATTGGTTAATTCTCATTGAAACGTATAAAATTCTGACAGGGCTAGACAGACTGGATGCAGGGAGGATGTTTCCCCTGGCTCTGGGGGGGTCTAGAACGAGGGGTCACAGTCTCAGGATATGGGGTAGGACATTTAGGACTGAGATGAGGAGAAATTTCTTCACCCAGAGGGTGGTGAACCTGTGGAATTCTCTACCGCAGAAGGCTGTGGAGGCCAAGTCACTGAATATATTTAAGAAGGAGATAGATAGATTTCTAGACACAAAAGGCATCAAGGGGTATGGGGAGAGAGCGGGAATATGGTATTGAGTTAGAGGATCAGCCATGATCATATTGAATGGCAGAGCAGGCTCGAATGGCCGACTCCTTCTCCTATTTTTCTATGTTTTTATGTAATTCCCCCGTCAATCACGCCTGGAGACCTGCACAGCTGGAAGTGACTGGGATTGGATTTACGCAGATAATTTGTATTACGTAATGATCCTCAACTCAGTGAATTTTGCTGGAGAAATAATTCTGCTTTTATCGGGAGACTTTGCTGTAGTTTCGTTCGTGAGATCTGTTTGCTGTATGTCATGGAGACCCTTTTTAAATACACTCTCCAGACTGTTCACTGTAGTACGCTGTTTAAATAGACTCTCCAGACTGTTCGCTGTAGTGCGCTGTTTAAATAGACCCTGTAGACTGTTTGCTGGAGTGCACTGTTTAAATAGACTCTGTAGACTGTTTGCTGTAATGTGCTGTTTATATAGACTCTGTAGATTGTTTGCTGTAATGTGCTGTTTATATAGACTCTGTAGATTGTTTGCTGTAATGTGCTGTTTATATAGACTCTGTAGATTGTTTGCTGTAATGTGCTGTTTATATAGACTCTGTAGACTGTTTGCTATAATGCGCTGTTTAAATAGACTCTGTTTGCTGAGATTCCCGCCCCGCCTTCAACTCATTGGCTGGCACAGTGGTATCAATAGAAACTCTTGCTCTTTAGCTGGTTTCTGACTGGACAGCAGCGATCCAGTGATGGGGTTCATTATTCGCCCAGTTCATGCTATCCCAGGTTAGGGGTCAGAACTCTCTCTTCTGAATCAGAATGTCGTGGGTACAAGTCCCACTCTGGAGACTTGAGTCCCTAATCTAACCAAAACTCCTGCTACAAGTACTGAAAGAGTGCTGTACTGACAGTGTGGTATTGAGCCCCACACAAAGAACAGGAATGGTCCAGGTTCCAACCCTGGCCTGTGCTGAGATAGCTGACTTCACCCGGTGTCGGACTGAAACCCTCCCACACACAGAGCAGAAGGTATATGGAGACCAGAACGGTGCCCCAAGTGTGGTCTAACCAAGGTATATGGAGACCAGAACTGTGCACAGTGCTCCAAGCGTGGTCTAACCAAGGTATATGGAGACCAGAACTGTGCACAGTGCCCCAAGTGTGGTCTAACCAAGGTATATGGAGACCTGAACTGTGCACAGTGTTCCAAGTGTGGTCTAACCAAGGTATATGGAGACCTGAACTGTGCACAGTGTTCCAAGTGTGGTCTAACCAAGGTATATGGAGACCAGAACTGTGCACAGTGCTCCAAGCGTGGTCTAACCAAGGTATATGGAGACCAGAACTGTGCACAGTGCTCCAAGTGTGTTCTAACCAAGGTATCTGGAGACCTGAACTGTGCACAGTGCTCCAAGTGTGTTCTAACCAAGGTATCTGGAGACCAGAACTGATAGAGGGGACCTGGCTAGTTGAAATGGACCAGGTTGAACCCAGGATTCGACTCTCTCTAATATTGAGCCTCTCCTGCAGCTCCTCGTGATTCTCGCCCTGGGATCATCTGCCCTGGAAAAGGTTCACAGTTATTCTGCTTCGACTTGCTCGCGTAACCAAGGTGCAGACAAGGCCTGTTCTCCAGAAGCTGAATGGTCAGATATGGTAAGGAATGTCAAACCGATCGCTAGGTAGCATTGAAGCCAGAAAACAGGGGTTACAGCAGAGAGAGACAGAGAGGGTAATCTAAGTCATGTTGTACCTGCCCTGGGAGTGTTTGATGGGACAGTGTAGAGGGAGCTTTATATAATTTAAGCCTTGGATTGGGTGATTTATGGGGGCTACCCTGGAGTGAGTTACAGACTGGAATCTAATCAAGGGGTTCGGGGGGGGATTACATATAGAATAACAGATCCCCGGGAGTGAGTTACAGGCTGGAATCTAATCGAGGGGTTCAGGTGGTTTATATATAGAATAACGGATACCCTGGAGTGAGTTACAGGCTGGAATCTAATCAAGGGGTTTGGGGGGGGATTACATATAGAATAACAGATCCCCGGGAGTGAGTTACAGGCTGGAATCTAATCGAGGGGTTCAGGTGGTTTATATATAGAATAACAGATACCCGGGAGTGAGTTACAGGCTGGAATCTAATCGAGGGGTTCGGGGGGTTTATATATAGAATAACAGATACCCGGGAGTGAGTTACAGGCTGGAATCTAATCGAGGGGTTCGGGGGGTTTATATATAGAATAACGGATACCCTGGAGTGAGTTACAGACTGGAATCTAATCGAGGGGTTCGGGGGTTTATATATAGAATAACGGATACCCTGGAGTGAGTTACAGACTGGAATCTAATCGAGGGGTTCGGGTGGTTTATATGTGGAATAACAGATACCCGGGAGTGAGTTACAGGTTTGAATCTAATCGAGGGGCCTGGGGGTTTATAGAGAGAATAACAGATACCTGGGAGTGAGTTACAGGCTGGAATCTAATCGAGGGGTTCGGGTGGTTTATATATAGAATAACAGATACCCAGGAGTGAGTTACAGACTGGAATCTAATCGAGGGGTTCGGGGGGGGCGGGTGACAGTTTAATGAGGATATCAGTTCCTGAGACATGTTGTTTATTAATTCTACGTGATATATTTTGAGGTTCATCTGGCGTGGGATCTCCCTAACCCCTCGTTTGAGAAAGGGTCGGAAGAGGTGATGAAGGAGATGAAGATTTATTCCTGGGATGAAAGGGTTGTCCTATGAGTGGAATGGGCATATATTCTCTGGAGTTTGGAAGAATGAGAGGTGATCTCATTGAAATGTATAAAATTCTTGGAGGGCTTGACAGGGTAGATGCAGGGAGGATGTTTCCCCTGGCTGGGGAGTCTAGAACCAGGGGTCACAGTCTCGGAATAAGGGGTCGGCCATTTAGGACTGAGATGAGGAGAAATTTCTTCACTCAAGGTGGTGAATCTTTGGAATTCTCTTCCCCAGAGGGCTGTGGAGGCTCAGTCGTTGAGTATATTCAAGACTGAGAGCGATAGATTTTTGGGCACTAAGGGAATCGAGGGATATGGGGATAGAGCGGGAAAGTGGAGTTGAGGTAGAAGATCAGCCATGATCTGATTGAATGGCGGGAGTGGGCTCGAGGGGCCATACGGGCTGCTCCTGTTTCTTATGTTCTTTTGTTCTTATGATGGAGGAATTGAAGATGGAAGAGCCCATGATCCTGGTTGAAAACGTGAAGCGGAAGTTACGCCTCAACCCAAACGCCCTGAAGGTCCTGAGCTCCATCGAGGTACCTGTGGTGGTGGTGGCAATGGCGGGAGCCATGCAGACAGCGAGGTCCTGCCTCCTGAACCGTCTCGCCAGAGCCAAGCAGGGTAAGAGCAGAGGTTTGGACCCTCCATCCCTAAGATCTAACCGTGCACCTCTGGGTGATGTCAAATATAGTGCAGGACAACCCAGTACCGATCTCTCCCAATGGTGGGAGAGCTGGACTGTCAGGTTAAACTCACTAATTAAAATTTATTGGGAGAAATAAATCTATACAGATGCACATGAAATCGCAAAGTCTACCTTTCACCGATAATTCAATCCGATTGAGGGTCGACGTTCTTAGTGGTTCCTTTAAACTGCATCTTCCACACCAACAGCAACAACTCGCATATATAAGAAAGACTTTCATTTATACAGCGCTTTTCACATAAGAACATAAGAAATAGGAGCAGGAGTCGGCCACTTGGCCCTTCGAGCCTGCTCTGCCATTCAATAAGATCATGGCTGATCTTCTACCTCAACTCCACTTTCCCGCACTATCCCCATATCCCTTGATTCCCTTAATATTCAAAAATCTATCGATCTCAGCCTTGTATATACTGAACGACTGAGCCACCACAGCCCTCTGGGGTAGAGAATTCCAAAGATTCACCACCCTCTGAGTGAAGAAATTTCTCCTCATCTGAGTTCTAAATGGCCGACCCCTTACTCTGAGACTGTGACCCCTGGTTCTAGACTCCCCAGCCGGGGGAAACATCCTCCCTGCATCTACCCTGTCAAGCCCTGGAAGAATTTTGTATGTTTCAATGAGATCACCTCTCATTCTTCTAAACTCTAGAGAATATAGGCCTAGTCTACTCAATCTCTCCTCGTAGGACAATCCCCCCATCCCAGGAACCAGTCTGGTGAACCTTCGCTGCACTCCCTCTATGGCAAGTATATCCTTCTTTCGGTAAGGAGACCGAAACTGTACACAATACTCCAGGTGTGGTCTCACCAGGGCCCTATATAATTGCAGTAAGACTTATTTACTCTTGTACTCAAATCCTCTTGTAATAAAGGCCAACATACCATTTGCTTTCCTAATTGCTTGCTGTACCTGCATGTTAACTTTCAGTGATTCGTGTACAAGGACACCCAGGTCCCTCTGAACACCAACATTTCCCAATCTCTCACCATTTAAAAAATACTCTGTTTTTCTATTTTTCCTACCAAAGTGGATAACTTCACATTTCTCCACATTATATTCCATTTGCCGTGTTCTTGCCCACTCACTTAGCCTGTCTATATCCCCTTTCAGTCTCCTTGTATCCTCCTCACAACTTACATCCCCACCCAGCTCCCAAAGCTCTTCACAGCCAATGAAGTGCTTTTTGAAGTGTAGTCACTGTTGTAATGTGGGAAACACAGCAGCCAATTTGCGCACAGCAAGCTCCCACAAACAGCAATGTGATAATGACCAGATAATCTGTTTTAGCGATGTTGGTTGAGGGATAAATATTGGCTCCAGGACAATACAGCGTCTTTAACGTAGTGAAACGTCCCAAGCAATGTTCCCTCTAATTTTTTTTTCTGTGTGCGGTCCCTTTAACCAGCTGCACAGCCCAATCAAATTATCGCACATCTACCAAGTGAAACCGGTGAGCAGCTTGTTGTTGCGTTGGTTTCGTACTTCCTTTCCTTTAATTCATTTATGGGATGTGGGCGTCGCTGGCAAGGCCAGCATTTATTGCCTATCCCTAGTTGCCCTCGAAGGTGAGCCGCCTTCTTGAACCGCTGCTGTCCGTGTGGTGAAGGTGCTCCCACAGTGCTGTTAGGTAGGGAGTTCCAGGATTTTGAACCAGCGACGATGAAGGAACGACTGATATATTTCCAAGTCAGGATGGTGTGTGACTTGGAGTGGAACTCGGAGGTGGTGGTGTTCTCATGCACCTGCTGCCCCTTGTCCTTCTAGGTGGAAGAGGTCGCGGGTTTGGGAGGTGCTGCCGAAGAAGCCTTGGCGAGTTGCTGCAGTGCATCTTGTAGATGGTACACACTGCAGCCACGGTACGCCGGTGGTGGAGAGAGTGAATGTTTAAGGTGGTGGATGGGGTGCCAATCAAGCGGGCTGCTTTGTCCTGGATGGTGTCGAGCTTCTTGAGTGTTGTTGGAGCTGCACTCAACCAGGCAAGTGGAGAGTATTCCCTCACGCTCCTTACTTGTGCCTTGTAGATGGTGGAAAGGCTTTGGGGAGTCAGGAGGTGAGACACTCGCCGCAGAATACCCAGCCTCTGACCTGCTCTTGTAGCCACAGTATTTATGTGGCTGGTCCAGTTAAGTTTCTGGTCAATGGTGACCCCCAGGATGTTGATGGTGGGGGATTCGGAGATGGTAATGCCATTGAATGTCAAGGGGCGGTGGTTAGACTGGTACCTGGTCAAGGAGCGTCACTGAATCTTTGGTCGACAGTCCAGGTCAGTTCTCTGTAACCTGGGCTCTGCGACTCACCCTCGTTTCTAACGCGTTGCCCTTGGCCCTTCTTTCCCCTGGTCTCCCGAACCTTCTCTCTCTCTCCGCAGGTTTCTCCCTGAGATCCACAGTCCAGTCTTACACCAAAGGTATCTGGATGTGGTGCTTGCCCCATCCCCGAAGACCAGACCAACGCTTTGTCCTGTTGGATACCGAGGCCCTGGGATTAGGGGGAAAGGTAAGACGCTCACACCTCCCAATTCCCATCTCACTCCCCAATTCCCATCTCACTCCCCAATTCCCATCTCACTCCCCAATTCCCATCTCACTCCCCAATTCCCATCTCACTCCCCAATTCCCATCCTACCCCCCCAATTCACATTCCCACCCCCAATTTCCATCCCACCTCCCATTCACATTCCCAATTCCCATTCCACATTCCCAATCCTCAATTCCCATCCCACCCCTCCAGTTCCCTCCCCACCCCCCGATTCCCATCCCTCCCCTACCCCCTCCCGGGATGCCTGTCTGAAATGGGGGAATGTCCTGCATGCAACATCGGAACAGGAGGAGGCCATTCAGCCCCTCGAGCCTGTTCCGCCATTCAGTCAGATCATGGCTGATCTGTATCTTAACTCCATCTACCCGCCTTGGTTCCGTATCCCTTAATACCCTTACCCAACAAAAATCGCAGTCTTGAAAGCTCCAAATAACCTCCAAGCATCCAATTGGTTGGGGGGGCTGGGCGATATCCGATGTCGCCCCCTCGTTGGCAAGTAAGGAAAGGATCCGGGCTGGCTGTGATGCCTCCTATGGTCGAATATCACTCAGACTTCACTGATGGTGAACGGGGCCACGTGGCTGAGGGTCTTCTGGTGCCCTCGGGCACCCATGTGCAATACGAGAGTTTGCTGGTTTCCGGGGAGGGGGGGGGCACACTTTGGAATGGGCTGACCTCTGACCTTTCCACCCAATCTCTCTCGCCCGCAGGGAGATGAACATAACGATAACTCAATCTTCACATTAGCCATCCTCCTCAGCAGCCTCTTTGTCTACAACAGCCAGGGGACCATTGACCAGCAGTCCATGAGGGACCTCCAGTATGCTTTCCTCGCTAGGCCTATCTACCCAGAATTCCTCAGTCAGGGCCATCGCATAGCAACGGAGATTCCAGGCTGAGTTGTTTGGGCTTACTACCCATCCCACAGAGAACATGAGAACTGCAAGAAGATCACAACACTGACTGGTGTCTCTCAGTCCCTCTCAGGGAGATATCTGTACACTGACTGGTGTCTCTCAGTCCACTCTCTCTCAGGGAGATATCTGTACACTGACTGGTGTCTCTCAGTCCTCTCCCCCTCAGGGAGATATCTGTACACTGACTGGTGTCTCTCAGTCCCCTCTCTCTCAGGGAGATATCTGTACACTGACTGGTGTCTCTCAGTCCCTCTCAGGGAGATATCTGTACACTGACCGGTGTCTCTCAGTCCTCTCTCCCTCAGGGAGATATCTGTACACTGACTGGTGTCTCTCAGCCCCCTCTCCCTCAGGGAGATATCTGTACACTGACCGGTGTCTCTCAGTCCTCTCTCCCTCAGGGAGATATCTGTACACTGACTGGTGTCTCTCAGTCCCCTCCCTCAGGGAGATATCTGTACACTGACTGGTCTCTCTCAGTCCCTCTCCCTCAGGAGATATCTGTACACTGACTGGTGTCTCAGTCCCTCTCTCTCAGGTAGATATCTGTACACTGACTGGTGTCTCTCAGTCCACTCTCTCTCAGGGAGATATCTGTACACTGACTGGTGTCTCTCAGTCCTCTCCCCCTCAGGGAGATATCTGTACACTGACTGGTGTCTCTCAGTCCCCTCTCTCTCAGGGAGATATCTGTACACTGACTGGTGTCTCTCAGTCCCTCTCTCTCAGGGAGATATCTGTACACTGACTGGTGTCTCTCAGTCCACTCTCTCTCAGGGAGATATCTGTACACTGACTGGTGTCTCTCAGTCCTCTCCCCCTCAGGGAGATATCTGTACACTGACTGGTGTCTCTCAGTCCCCTCTCTCTCAGGGAGATATCTGTACACTGACTGGTGTCTCTCAGTCCCTCTCTCTCAGGGAGATATCTGTACACTGACCGGTGTCTCTCAGTCCTCTCTCCCTCAGGGAGATATCTGTACACTGACTGGTGTCTCTCAGCCCCCTCTCCCTCAGGGAGATATCTGTACACTGACTGGTCTCTCTCAGTCCCCTCTCTCTCAGGGAGATATCTGTACACTGACTGGTGTCCCTCAGTCCCCTCTCCCTCAGGGAGATATCTGTACACTGACTGGTGTCTCAGTCCCTCTCTCTCAGGGAGATATCTGTACACTGACTGGTGTCTCAGTCCCTCTCTCTCAGGGAGATATCTGTACACTGACTGGTGTCTCTCAGTTCCCTCTCTCTCAGGGAGATATCTGCACACTGACTGGCATGTCATTCCCCTCTCTGTCAGGGAGATGTCTGTACAGTCTCAGTGTGTCTCTCAGTCCCCTCTCTGTCGGGGAGATGTCTGTACAGAATTTAGGGAGCTAGGTTGGAAGCTGAGAGCCAGTACAAACCATGTTGTAATTTCTGGTTTGTTGCCGGTGCCACGTGCTAGCGAGTTGAGGAACAGGGAGAGAGTGCAGATAAACACGTGGCTGCAGGGATGGTGTAGGGGGGAGGGTTTCAGTTATGTGGATAATTGGAGCACATTCTGGGGAAGGTGGGACCTGTACAAACAGGACGGTTTGCACCTGAACCAGAGGGGCACCAATATCCTGGGAGGGAAATTTGCTACGGCTCTTCGGGGGGGTTTAAACTAATTTGTCAGGGGGATGGGAAAAAGGGCTGTAGTCCAGGAGCCAGTGGTGAGTGTAGGGAGGTACTGAGGAGGGTATCAAGGTCGCAGGAATGTACCGGCAGACAGGAAGATGGCTTGAAGTGTGTCTACTTCAATGCAAGGAGCATCCGGAATAAGGTAGGAGAACTTGGAGCGTGGATTGGTACTTGGGACTACGATGTGGTGGCCATTACGGAGACATGGTTAGAACAGGGACAGGAATGGTTGTTGGAAGTTCCGGGGTATAGATGTTTCAGTAAGAGTAGGGAAGTTGGTAAGAAAGGTGGAGGAGTAGCATTGTTAATCAAGGATAGTTTAACAGCGGCAGAAAGGCAGTTCGAGGGGGATCTGCCGTCTGAGGTAATATGGGCTGAAGTTAGAAATAGGAAAGGAGCGGTCACGTTGTTAGGAGTTTTCTACAGGCCCCCAAATAGTAATAAAGATGTGGAGGAAGAAATTGCAAAGCAGATTATGAATAGGTGTGGAGGTCACAGAGTAGTTGTCATGGGTGACTTCAACTTTCCAAATATTGATTGGAACCTTTATAGGTCAAACAGTTCGGATGGGATAGTTTTTGCACAGTGTGTGCAGGAGGGTTTCCTGACACAATATGTGGATAGGCCGACAAGAGGTGGGGCCACGTTGGATTTGGTACTGGGTAATGAACCGGGCCAAGTGTTTGATTTGTATGTGGGAGAGCACTTTGGAGATAGTGACCACAATTCGGTAACTTTCACTATTGCAATGGAGAGGGATAGGGCCATACGGCAGGGCAGGGTTTATAATTGGGGGAGGGGTAATTATGATGCGATTAGGCAAGAATTAGGGAGTATAAGATGGGAACAGAAACTATCAGGGAAAGGCACAAACGAAAAGTGGAGCTTTTTCATGGAGCAATTACTGCGTGTCCTTGATAGGTATGTCCCTGTCAGGCAGGGAGGAAATGGCCGAGTGAGAGAACCATGGTTCACAAAAGAGGTTGAATGTCTAGTCAAGAGGAAAAAGGAAGCGTATGTAAGGATGAGAAAACAAGGTTCAGTTGGGTCGATTGAGGGGTACAAGGTAGCAAGGAATGAGCTAAAAAAAGAGCTTAGGAGAGCTAGGAGGGGGCATGAGAAGTCCTTGGCGGGTCGGATCAAGAAAAACCCCAAGGCTTTTTACTCTTATGTGAGAAATAAAAGAATGACCAGGGTGAGGGTAGGGCCGGTCAAGGACAGTAGTGGGAACTTGTGCATGGAGTCAGAAGAGATAGGAGAGGTGATGAATGAATACTTTTCGTCAGTGTTCACCGAGGAGAGGGGCCATGTTCTTGAGGATGAGAGTGTGATAAAGGTGGATAGGCTGGAGGTGGTAGATGTTCTGAGGGAAGATGTTTTAGCAATTTTGAAGAACCTGAGGGTCGATAAGTCCCCTGGGCCAGATGGGATATATCCTAGGATTCTTTGGGAGGCAAGGGAGGAGATTGCAGAGCCTCTGGCTTTGATCTTTGGGTCCTCACTGTCCACGGGGATGGTGCCAGAGGACTGGAGAGTGGCGAATGTTGTTCCTCTCTTCAAGAAAGGAAATAGGAATGACCCTGGTAATTATAGGCCGGTTAGTCTTACTTCGGTGGTTGGTAAGATAATGGAAAAGGTCCTGAGGGATAGGATTTATGAACATTTGGAAAGGGGCAACTTAATCAGGGATAGTCAACACGGATTCGTGAAGGGTAAGTCTTGCCTAACAAATTTGATTGAATTCTTTGAGGAGGTAACTAAGTGTGTAGATGAAGGTAGAGCAGTTGATGTCGTATACATGGATTTTAGTAAGGCGTTTGATAAGGTTCCCCATGGTCGTCTCATGAAGAAAGTAAGGAGTTGTGGGATAGAGGGAAATTTGGCCGATTGGATAAGTAACTGGCTATCTCATAGAAGGCAGAGGGTGGTGGTGGATGGAACATTTTCAGACTGGAGACCAGTTACCAGCGGTGTGCCACAGGGGTCGGTGCTGGGTCCTCTGCTGTTTGTGATTTTTATCAATGACTTGGAGGAGGGGACTGAAGGGTGGATCAGTAAATTTGCTGATGACACCAAGATTGGTGGAGTAGTGGATGAGGTGGAGGGCAGTTGTAGGCTGCAAAGAGACATTGATAGGATGCAGAGCTGGGCCGAAAAATGGCAGATGGAATTTAACCCTGATAAGTGCGAGGTGATTCATTTTGGTAGGGCAAATTTGAATAAGGATTACAGGGTCAACGGCAGGGTTCTGAGGAACGTGGAGGAGCAGAGGGATCTGGGGGTTCATATCCACAGATCTCTGAAGGTTGCCACTCAAGTGGATAGAGCAGTAAAGAAGGCCTATGGTGTGTTGGCGTTTATTAACAGAGGGTTTGAGTTTAAGAACCGTGAGGTTATGCTGCAACTGTACAGGACCTTGGTGAGACCACATTTGGAATATTGTGTGCAGTTCTGGTCACCTCACTATAGGAAGGACGTGGAAGCATTGGAAAGAGTGCAAAGGAGATTTACCAGGATGCTGCCTGGTTTGGCGGGGAGGTCTTATGAGGAAAGATTGAGGGAGTTGGGGCTTTTCTCTTTAGAGCGGAGGAGGATGAGAGGCGACTTAATAGAGGTTTATAAGATGATGAGGGGGATAGATAGAGTGGATGTTCAGAGACTATTTCCTCGGGTAGAGGCAGCTGTTACAAGGGGGCATAACTATAAGGTGCATGGGGGGAGATATAGAAGGGATGTCCGAGGTAGATTCTTTACTCAGAGAGTGGTTGGGGTGTGGAATGGACTGCCTGCTGTGATAGTGGAGTCGGACACTTTAGGAACTTTCAAGCGGTTATTGGATAAGCACATGGAGCACACCAGAGTGATAGGGAGTGTGATAGCTTGATCTTGGTCTCGGAAAATGCTCGGCACAACATCGAGGGCCGAAGGGCCTGTACTGTGCTGTACTGTTCTATGTATCTATGTACAGTCTCAGTGTGTCTCTCAGTCCCCTCTCTGTCGGGGAGATGTCTGTACAGTCTCAGTGTGTCTCTCAGTCCCTCTCTCAGGGAGATGTCTGTACAGTCTCAGTTTGTCTCTCATTCCCCTCTCTCTCAGGGAGATGTCTGTACAGTCTCAGTGTGTCTCTCAGTCCCTCTCTCAGGGAGATGTCTGTACAGTCTCAGTTTGTCTCTCATTCCCCTCTCTCTCAGGGAGATGTCTGTACAGTCTCAGTGTGTCTCTCATTCCCCTCTCTGTCGGGGAGATGTCTGTACAGTCTCAGTGTGTCTCTCAGTCCCCTCTCTGTCAGGGAGATGTCTGTACAGTCTCAGTTTGTCTCTCATTCCCCTCTCTCTCAGGGAGATGTCTGTACAGTCTCAGTGTGTCTCTCATTCCCCTCTCTGTCGGGGAGATGTCTGTACAGTCTCAGTGTGTCTCTCAGTCCCCTCTCTCTCAGGGAGATGTCTGTACAGTCTCTGTTTGTCTCTCATTCCCCTCTCTGTCGGGGAGATGTCTGTACAGTCTCAGTGTGTCTCTCAGTCCCTCTCTGTCAGGGAGATGTCTGTACAGTCTCAGTGTGTCTCTCAGTCCCGTCTTGCTGTGCTGTTGATTCTTACGCCCTTGACTGACTGACCAGCTTTGTGACGGAACTCGCGAAGCGCATTCAGGTGAAGTCCCAGCCGGATGGGGGTGAGGAGCGAGACTTTGTCCGGTTCTTTCCTGACTTTGTGTGGACACTGCGCGACCTGACCGTGGATTTGGAGATTGACGGGATCAACGTGACTGCAGACCAATATCTGGAGAAGAGCCTGCGGCTCAGGAAAGGTGTGAGGCGTGAAAACACACATCGAGCCGGTCAACTTATAGAGAGGGTGCGGCAGGGGCAGGGAATGAGGCACCGAGAGAGGAGGAGTATCGAGAGAGAGAGAAAGAGAGACAGAGAGAGTGAGAGACAACAACTTATATTTATATAGACAGAGTGACAGAGAGAGAGAGAGAAAGTAAGAGGTAGAGATGGGGAGTGAGAGATGGGGAGTGAGAGAGATGCGAAGAGGGGGAAGCCTCGGTCTGGGGGGGTGGGTGATGTGGGAGAGGGGAGGCCTCGGTCTGGGGGTGGGTGATGTGGGAGAGGGGAGGCCTCGGTCTGGGGGTGGGTGATGTGGGAGAGGGGAGGCCTCGGTCTGGGGGGTGGGGTGATGTGGGAGAGGGGAGGCCTCGGTCTGGGGGTGGGTGATGTGGGAGAGGGGAGGCCTCGGTCTGGGGAGGGGTGATGTGGGAGAGGGGAGGCCTCGGTCTGGGGGGGGCGGTGATGTGGGAGAGGGGAGGCCTCGGTCTGGGGGTGGGTGATGTGGGAGAGGGGAGGCCTCGGTCTGGGGGGTGGGGTGATGTGGGAGAGAGGAGGCCTCGGTCTGGGGGGAGGGGTGATGTGGGAGAGGGGAGGCCTCGGTCTGGGGGGGGTGATGTGGGAGAGGGGAGGCCTCGGTCTGGGGGGTGGGGTGATGTGGGAGAGGGGAGGCCTCGGTCTGGGGGTGGGTGATGTGGGAGAGGGGAGGCCTCGGTCTGGGGGTGGGGTGATGTGGGAGAGGGGAGGCCTCGGTCTGGGGGGGGGGGGTGATGTGGGAGAGGGGGAATCGTTGATCTGCCGTAGTGACGCTGCTCTGATTCCCGGTGTTTCGACAGAGAGCCAGCGAGACCAGGACTTCAACAGCCTGCGGAGTTGCATCCGGGACTACTTCCCGTCGCGCCGCTGCTTTAGGTTTGTGAAACCCGACCCATGGAAGGACCTGAGGCGGCTCCAGGAACTGCCAGACGATCAACTGGACCAGGAGTTCGTGGCGGAGTTCCGCAAATTTTCCGAGTACATTTACACCTCCGGGAAGGTCAAGAAGGTGCTTGGTGGCCACCCGGTCACGGGCAGGAGTGAGTACACGGATGTTGCCCACCCATCGAGTCCAGAATGGCTTCTGTTTCCTCCCCCTCCTCCATCTCCCAGCTTCCTCCACTACCTTCTAGCTCCCCTCCCATGTACCCAACACGATGGGAACCTATTGAGACAGTCGGGAGAGAAAGATAGAACTTGGATTTCTACAGCGCCTTTCATGACCCAAAGCCAATGAAGTACTTTTAGCGGTGTCATCACTGTTGTACTGTAGGAAACCGTACAATGGGAGTGAATGGGAAGGGGTTGGGTCCACTGGGATTCTGTACAATGGGAGTGAATGGGAAGGGGTTGGGTCCACTGGGATTCTGTACAATGGGAGTGAATGGGAAGGGGTTGGGTCCACTGGGATTCTGTACAATGGGAGTGAATGGGAAGGGGTTGGGTCCACTGGGATTCTGTACAATGGGAATGAATGGGAAGGGGTTGGGTCCACTGGGATTCTGTACAATGGGAGTGAATGGGAAGGGGTTGGGTCCACTGGGATTCTGTACAATGGGAGTGAATGGGAAGGGGTTGGGTCCACTGGGATTCTGTACAATGGGAATGAATGGGAAGGGGTTGGGTCCACTGGGATTCTGTACAATGGGAGTGAATGGGAAGGGGTTGGGTCCACTGGGATTCTGTACAATGGGAGTGAATGGGAAGGGGTTGGGTTCATTGGGATTCTGTACAATGGGAATGAATGGGAAGGGCTTGGGTCCACTGGGATTCTGTACAATGGGAGTGAATGGGAAGGGGTTGGGTCCATTGGGATTTTGTACAATGGGAATGAATGGGAAGGGGTTGGGTCCATTGGGATTCTGTTCAATGGGAGTGAATGGGAAGGGGTTGGGTCCATTGGGATTCTGTACAATGGGAGTGAATGGGAAGGGGTTGGGTCCATTGGGATTTTGTACAATGGGAGTGAATGGGAAGGGGTTGGGTCCATTGGGATTCTGTTCAATGGGAGTGAATGGGAAGGGGTTGGGTCCACTGGGATTCTGTACAATAGGAGTGAATGGGAAGGTGTTGGATCCATTGGGATTTTATACAATGTGAGTGAATGCTAGGAATTGCATCCCTTGTGTTTGTGCACAATAGGAGTGAAAGGGAAGGGGTTGGGTTCATTGGGATTGTATGCAGTGGGATTTTTTAGTGAGATGGAAGCTCATGGAATTGAATGCAAATTATTGACGTGGTTCGGAGATTGGCTGAGCGGCAGGAGACACAGAGTAGGGATAATGGGCAGGTACTCGAATTGGAAGAATGTGACTAGTGGTGTCCCACAGGGATCTGTGTTGGGGTCTCAACTATTCACCGTATTTATTAACGACTTAGATGATGGGAATGAAAGTCATATATCTAAATTTGCCGATGACACAAAGATAGGTGGCATTGTAGGCAGTGTAGACGAAAGCATAAAATTACAAAGTGATATCGATAGATTAAGTGAATGGGGAAAACTGTGGCTAATGGATTTCAGTGTAGGCAAATGTGAGGTCATCCACTTTGGACCTAAAAAGGATCGAACAGGGTACTTTCTAAATGGTGAAAAGCTCAAAACAGTGGAGGTCCAAAGAGACTTGGGGGTCCAGGTACACAGATCATTAAAATGTCAGGAACAGGTACAGAAAATAATCAAAAAGGCTAATGGGATGCTGGCCTTTATATCTCGAGGACTAGAATACAGAGGGGTCGAAGTTATGCTGCAGCTATACAAAGCCCTGGTTAGACCACACCTGGAGCACTGTGAGCAGTTCTGGGCACCACACTTTAGGAAGGATATATTGGCCTTGGAGGGAGTGCAGCGTAGGTTTACCAGAATGATACCCGGACTCCAAGAGTTAAGTTACAAGGAGAGATTACACAAATTAGGGTTGTATGCCCTAGAATTTAGAAGGTTAAGGGGTGATCTGATCGAAGTTTTCAGGATATTAAGGGGAACAGATAGGATAGAGAGAGAGAAACTATTTCCGCTGGTTGGGGAGTCGAGGACTAGGGGGCATAGTCTAAAAATTAGAGCCAGACCTTTCAGGAGTGAAATTAGGAAACACTTCTACACACAAAAGCGGTAGAAGTTTGGAACTCTCTTCCGCAAATGGCAATTGATGCTAGATCAAGTGTTCATTTAAAACTGAGATTGATAGATTTTTGGTAACCAAAGATATAAAGGGATATGGGAAGGGGTTGGGTCCATTGGGATTCTGTACAGTGCAAGTGAATGGGAAGGGGTTGGGTCCATTGGGATTCTGTATAGTGGGAGTGAATGGGAAGGGGTTGGGTCCATTGGGATTCTGTACAGTGGGAGCGAATGGAAAGGGGTTGGGTCCATTGGGATTCTGTACAATGGGAGCGAATGGGAAGGGGTTGGGTCCATTGGGATTCTGTACAATGGGAGTGAATGGGAAGGGGTTGGGTCCATTGGGATTCTGTACAATGGGAGTGAATGGGAAGGGGGTGGGTCCATTGGGATTCTGTACAGTGGGAGTGAATGGGAAAGGTTTGTGTTGCCTCATTGTGATCTCCTCCATCTTCTACTTCAGTGTTGAGCCACTTGGCCAAGACCTACGTGGACGCCATTGCTAATGGCGAGCTGCCTTGTGTGGAGAGCGGTATAGCCAAAATGGCGGATCTCGAAAACACCGCTGCCGTTAAGAGAGCGCTGGAATACTACGACCGCAAGGTGGCAGGGATGTCCCAGCTTCCGCCGCACGTTGTCTACCATCTCACCGATCTATTCACTTATTACCACAACAAGGCCGTGAAGGTTTTCATGAAACGCTCTCTGAAGGATGACACCGGGAAACATATCTGGAATTTGGAGGTGACGTTTATTCGTCAATAGACATCTTTTCAGTCATCACTCGCAGATGTCTCTGTTCACCACAACTCAGGACAAAGAGTCAATGATGTGACTCAGGGACTTGAGTTAGTGGACTGATATCTCCCTGAGAGAGAGAGGGGACTCAGAGACACCAGTCAGTGTACAGATATCTCCCTGAGAGAGAGAGGGACTGAGAGACATCAGTCAGTGTACAGCTTTCTCCCTGAGGGAGAGAGGGGACTGAGTGACACCAGTCAGTGTACAGATATCTCCCTGAGAGAGAGAGGGACTGAGAGACATCAGTCAGTGTACAGCTTTCTCCCTGAGGGAGAGAGGGACTGAGACATCAGTCAGTGTACAGCTTTCTCCCTGAGGGAGAGAGGGGACTGAGTGACACCAGTCAGTGTACAGATATCTCCCTGAGAGAGAGAGGGACTGAGAGACACCAGTCAGTGTGCAGATATCTCCCTGAGGGAGAGAGGGACTGAGAGACACCAGTCAGTGTGCAAATATCTCCCTGAGGGAGAGAGGGACTGAGAGACACCAGTCAGTGTACAGATATCTCTCTGAGAGAGAGGGACTGAGAGACACCAGTCAGTGTACAGCCATCTCCCTGAGGGGGAGAGGGACTGAGAGACACCAGTCAGTGTACAGATATCTCCCTGAGTGAGAGGGGACTGAGAGACACCAGTCAGAGTACAGATATCTCCCTGAGAGAGAAGGGACTGAGACACCAGTCAGTGTACAGATATCTCCCTCAGAGAGAGGGGACTGAGACACCAGTCAGTGAACAGATATCTCCCTCAGAGAGAGGGGACTGAGAGACATCAGTCAGTGTACTGATATCTCCCTGAGGGAGAGAGAGGGACTGAGAGACACCAGTCAGTGTACAGATATCTCCCTGAAGGAGAGGAACTGAGATACACCAGTCAGTGTACAGATATCTCCCTGAGGGAGAGGGGACTGAGATACACCAGTCAGAGTCCAGATATCTCCCTGAGAGAGAGGGACTGAGACACCAGTCAGTGTACAGATATCTCCCTGAGGGAGAGGGACTGAGACACCAGTCAGTGTACAGATATCTCCCTGAGGGAGAGAGGGAGACACCAGTCAGTGTACAGATATCTCCCTGAGGGAGAGGGACTGAGATACACCAGTCAGAGTCCAGATATCTCCCTGAGTTCCAGGGTCTCTTTGACTGATTATTTTTTCCTGCTCCCAGGAGTCTCTGAGTTCCCGGTACAGTTCACTACTTGCCAAGATCGAAAGTGAATCAAGACAAAGATGTGAGGCGTTACTGTCGGAAGTGATGCGATCGGTAAAGGAGAACTTGGATTCTGGTTATTACTTGAGACCAGGGGGCTATCGGGAGTTGGAGATTGCACTGGAGAATGGCACAAAGCAATTCAACGCTGCAACTGTCGAGGAGATTATGGTCAGTCCACCATTTTACTTTCCGTCTTTCTCCATTTCTCTCTGGGTTTCTCTCTCTCTGTCACTCCCTCTCTCATTCTCCATCTCTCTATTTCTGTTCTTTTCATATGTCGCTTTCTGTCATTCTCTCCCCGCTCCAGGTCTCTCACTCTCAGTGAGGCTCTTTCTTTCTCTCTTTAGGTTCTGGGAAGAGATTCAATGGGTGGGGAGAGTCAGTGATGGGGGAGAGTGTACATGGGCTGTGGGAGGAGATTAAATGGGTGGGTAGAGTCAGTGATAGGGGAGAGTATATATGGGCTGTGGGTGGAGATTAAATGGGTGGGTAGAGTCAGTGATAGGGGAGAGTGTCATTGGGCTGTGGGAAGAGATTAAATGGGTGGGGAGAGTCAGTGATAGGGGAAAGTGTACATGGGCTGTGGGAGGGGATTAAATGGGTGGGGAGAGTCAGTGATAGGGGAGAGTGTAAGGGATACTCTCCTGACCCTGCGTGTCTCGTAACCTGTGAGGTTCACGCGGCTCTGTGCAGCCTGTATGTCAGTGCGGGTCTAGGCCTGGTCTCCAGCCAGTCTGGGAACACTAGACACCCCTGTGAGTGGTTCGAATCACTCTCCCTTACGGTTCTAGACACTGGACTTAGATGCGAGAGCAGTAATGGAGATAAAACTCATGTAGACTTGGTTTGAACGGTACGAAATGGAAAATCTTTATTGCATGATACTGAAAATTATGAAATACATGTCATATGCACAGATTAATGACAGTACAATCTTACAAACAGTTATAATCACTCTTAGGGAAACGAGGAACGACCAGCACAACGTAAATAGGGCACACATTACAAATATCCTTAAACTTTAAACCCTCCCCTATCAATAACTATCATAAAACTAGCTTCGTAGGATCCCGAGACTCATGCTCACCACTCGTAATAACTCGGAGAAATCCCGAATAGCTGATCGGATGTTTTCCACCGCAGCACCCACGTGTTGGTCAGGAGATCTCCTGGTCCCACTTGTTTACTGCTTCTGCTGCTCGGTCAGTCGGCTGGACCGTCCGCTGTAGTGAAGACCTCTGTTGGTTGGATACAGGGTATGGTGGAGCACCGTTGTCAATATCGCTGATACGATGTGTTTGCACAGTCCAGTTATCGTCGATGCAATATGTCTTGTTAAAGAAGAAAACTTCCTGTCGAGAAGACTTGGCTGATCGACCTACAGGCGCGGTCGGGATTTACTGACCGTGGCGATGGATAAGGTCTTCTTCTCTTCTCCTCTCATCTCATCTCATCTCATCTCATCTCATCCCGGGCCTTCGGTTCCGCTGCCAGCTACCAACATAGGTCTTTGCAACAGTCTTTTACCCAGGAGCAGCCACGAGGTTACGAATCGACCGGATAAAACACAGGAGCAGCCACGATGATAACAGCAGCAAGCGGCAAGCGTCAAGAGCAAAAGAGCAAGAGAGCGAATGGACGGTTTGGGCCTGCAATTATAGTGCACAGTTCTTCCGTTTCCCGCCCAACTACAATGTCCATTCTTTTGTTTAAGGTTTGGCGCCCAAAAATGTCCTGTATGGGTGATCTCTGTCCTTAATGGGTTTCGGGGCTACTCCTGAATGTTTGAGTACCTGTTAATATTTCTCCCATTGTTAAATCGGTCGGTGTTCCCCCTGGAGGGGTTTGGGGCTTCCAAGTGTCCTGTATAACTACCTGCTAACGGCTCTCTCATCGTAGAGCCGTTGGGAGTTTACATATTAATGTCCTTTGGATGGGCCCTTGATGGCTTTCCTTTGTACCTGGGAGACCGATCCCAGTATCGATGTTTATACTGTAAACCCATAATGTCCTGTGTATTGTCTTCACTGTGCTGAATCGTTATCGATCCTGCAAAAATGTTTATTGGAACGCCATCTTGTCTGCCTGCCGAAAAGTCTCGAATGTTCTGTCACGCGGTGCGGCGGCCATTTTACAGGCTGCTTGTGTCCAATTTAAACCTGACAGCATTCCGCTGAAATAAAAGCTGTTTTGAACGAAACTTGTGTTTTCTCCTTATTAAAATGAAATCGCGATAATTGCGAATTCTACAAGAGTGTACATGGGCTGTGGGAGGAGATTAAATGGGTGGGGAGAGTCAGTGATAGGGGAGAGTGTACATGGGCTGTGGGAGGAGATTAAATGGGTGGGGAGAGTCAGTGATAGGGGAGAGTGTACATGGGCTGTGGGAGGAGATTAAATGGGTGGGTAGAGTCAGTGATAGGGGAGAGTGTGCATGGGCTGTGGGAGGAGATTAAATGGGTGGGTAGAGTCAGTGATAGGGGAGAGTGTGCATGGGCTGTGGGAGGAGATTAAATGGGTGGGGAGAGTCAGTGATAGGGGAAAGTGTACATGGGCTGTGGGAGGAGATTAAATGGGTGGGGAGAGTCAGTGATAGGGGAGAGTGTACATGGGCTGTGGGAGGGGATTAAATGGGTGGGGAGAGTCTGTGATAGGGGAGAGTGTACATGGTCTGTGGGAGGAGATTAAATGGGTGGGGAGAGTCCGTGATAGGGGAAAGTGATGATGTATCCACACTGTTAACCCAATTCCTTTGCACATAATGATATTTAGGTTGTGCTATGTCTTAGCCAGTTGACTCTCTGGAGTCTCGGAACGTTGACTATGACTGTGGCGCCTTCCCTCCGTACAGGGAACTGAAATCCTCGCCCACTTCCTGCGCACAGTGAAGCCTTACTTAGCCGCAGTGCTGAAGATGGATAGAATGGTGCACGAGAAGGAGCATCAAGTGCCTGGTGAGAGAAGCAACTCGCAGGCATCGAGGCTGTGCGGACGGGTGTTTAGGGTTCCCTCTCGACCCCCAGACGATGGGGGTTGGCGGAGGAATGGTCTGGGAAGTGGAGAGGCTTTCGAGATGCCGCAATGGTACAGGCCCTTCCTGCTGTTTGCATCTGGGGCTCAGCACCGCAACAGATGAGATCAGCACAGGCCGGGAATGATCCTGAGATCCACACAGCCCAGGAAAGTCCCAGGTTCCATCCCCGGCCTGTGCTGAGTGAGCTGATCTCATCCGGTGTGGGACAAAGCCATACAGTGTCTAGATAGACATCAAACACTCCTAAGTCAGGCGGTTAGATACAGAGTAAAGCTCCCTCTACACTGCCCCATCAAACACTCCCAGGGCAGGTACAGCACGGGTTAGATACAGAGTAAAGCTCCCTCTACACTGCCCCATCAAACACTCCCAGGGCAGGTACATCACGGGTTAGATACAGAGTAAAGCTCCCTCTACACTGCCCCATCAAACACTCCCAGGGCAGGTACATCACGGGTTAGATACAGAGTAAAGCTCCCTCTACACTGCCCCATCAAACACTCCCAGGGCAGGTACATCACGGGTTAGATACAGAGTAAAGCTCTCTCTACACTGTGCCCGTCAAACACTCCCAGGGCAGGTACAGCACAGGTTAGATACAGAGTATGCTCCCTCTACACTGTCCCATCAAACACTCCTAGGGCAGGAACAACACGGGGTAGATACAGAGTAAAGCTCCCTCTACACTGTCCCATCAAACACTCCTAGGGCAGGAACAACACGGGGTAGATACAGAGTAAAGCTCCCTCTACACTGTCCCATCAAACACTCCCAGGGCAGGTACAGCACGGGTTAGATACAGAGTATGCTCCCTCTACACTGTCCCATCAAACACTCCTAGGGCAGGAACAACACGGGGTAGATACAGAGTAAAGCTCCCTCTACACTGTCCCATCAAACACTCCTAGGGCAGGAACAACACGGGGTAGATACAGAGTAAAGCTCCCTCTACACTGTCCCATCAAACACTCCCAGGGCAGGAACAACACGGGGTAGATACAGAGTAAAGCTCCCTCTACACTGTCCCATCAAACACTCCTAGGGCAGGAACAACACGGGGTAGATACAGAGTAAAGCTCCCTCTACACTGTCCCATCAAACACTCCCAGGGCAGGAACAACACGGGGTAGATACAGAGTAAAGCTCCCTCTACACTGTCCCATCAAACACTCCCAGGACAGGTACAGCACGGGTTAGATACAGAGTAAAGCTCCCTCTACACTGTCCCATCGAACACTCCCAGGGCAGGTACAGCACGGGTTAGATACAGAGTAAAGCTCCCTCTACAATGTCCCATCAAACACTCCCAGGGCAGGAACAACACGGGGTAGATACAGCGTAAAGCTCCCTCTACACTGTCCCATCAAACACTCCCAGGGCAGGTACAGCACGGGTTAGATACAGAGTAAAGCTCTCTCTACACTGCCCGAGATTTAAAGATATCGGGTATAAATATTTTGTCATGCATTTTTTAATCGTTTTCCAAGCTTTGAATGAACAGCTCTGGAAGGCGGAGAAGGAGAGACAATCCAGAGAAGAGCGGAGAGAGGAGGAGGAGCGCGTCAGGACTGAGGAGCTAGTGAGACAGATGAAGGAGCAGTTCGAGGAAGAGAAGGAGAAGAGCTGGGTTGAGCTGAAGGAGGCCATGGAGCGTAAGCAGGCAGAGCGGGCAAAGTACTCGTCCGAGAAGCATGAAGAGGTGGAGCATAACATGACTGCCGAATGGGAATGGATATTGAATTTCAGGCTCTGGTACTATTTCTGCAACTATTGCGCATGGTTGATGTGGAAAGTTAGAGAGTTTCTTCAGTTGTGACGAGATCACGACAGTCCCGAATCTTGAAGTGATCTTCCCTTCACAGCCTGTCTTGCAATGTTCCGAGAATCAGTCGACGTAACTAAGATGCCTTATCTAGTCACTGCAGTTAGTCCACCTGTTCTTTTGTCTTCTTGAATTCTTTGAAGAAGTAACAGAAAGGGGAGATAAGGGTAATGCCGTAGATATAATATATTTGGAATTTCAAAAGGCCTTTGATAAGGTACCGGATAGGAACATAAGAAATAGGAGCAGGAGTAGGCCATTCGGTCCTTCGAGCCTGCTCCGCCATTCAATGAGATCATGGCTGATCTTCTGCCTCAACTCCATTGACCGGCCCTATCGCCATATCCCTTGATGCCCTTACTAGTCAGAAATCTATCGACTTCTGTTTTGAATATACTCAATGACTGAGCCTCCACAGCCCTCTGGGGTAGAGAATTCCAAAGATTCACCACCCTCTGTGTGAAGAAATGTCTTCTCATCTCAGTCCTGAATGGCCTACCCTTTATACTGAGACTGTGGCCCCTGGTTCTAGACTCCCCAGCCAAGGGAAACATTCTCCCTATCAAGCCCTGTAATAATTGTGTATGCTTCAATGAGATCCCCTCTCATTCTTCTGAATCCAAGAGAATACAGGCCTAGTTTACTCAATCTCTTCTCATACGACAGTCCCGCCATCCCAGGAATCAATCTCGTGAACCTTCGTTGCACTCCCTCTATGGCAAGTATATCCTTCCTTGGGTAAGGAGACCAAAATTATACACAGTACTCCAGGTTTGGTCTCACCAAAGCCCTATATAATTGGAGTAAGACTTTGACGTAATAAAACTACTAGGCACTTGGTCTAAGCATTAAACAAAGCTTTAATCAACTGTTTTTCAACATGGAGATCTAGTTGTGTCCTTTCCTAGTTCCTGTTAAAGAATGTCCTGAGCAAGCTGGGCCCATGCCCGAGTATTTATACTCTCCCTGGACAGCGGCACCAGCAGGCCGCCCAGTATTACTTCATAAGTCATTTCCACATGAATGACAAGATTCAGGTCAGACTTCTTTACTCCTGTACTCAAATATAGCAGTAGACTCATGGCTCAGGTCAGGATATGTGGAGTCAGGGGACAAGTAGCGGCAGAATGCACAGCAAGCTGGCTTCAGAACTGAAAACGGAGAGTAGGGGTTAAAGGTAGTTTATTCAGGTTGGCAACATCCTGGGGGTCACCATTGACCAGAAACTTAACTGGACCAGCCACATAAATACTGTGGTTACAAGAGCAGGTCAGAGGCTGGGTATTCTGCAGTGAGTGTCTCACCTCCTGACTCCCCAAAGCCTTTCCACCATCTACAAGGAACAAGTAAGGAGTGTGAGGGAATACTCTCCACTTGCCTGGATGAGTGCAGCTCCAACAACACTCAAAAGCTCAACACCATCCAGGACAAAGCAGCCCGCTTGATTGGCACCCCATCCACCACCTTAAACATTCACTCCCTCCACCACCGGCGTACCGTGGCTGCAGTGTGTACCATCTACAAGATGCACTGCAGCAACTCGCCAAGGCTTCTTCGGCAGCACCTCCCAAACCCGTGACCTCTTCCACCTAGAAGGACAAGGGCAGCAGGCGCATGGGAACACCACCACCTCCAAGTTCCCCTCCAAGTCACACACCATCCTGACTTAGAAGTATATCGGCCGATCCTTCATCGTCGCTGGGTCAAAATCCTGGAACTCCCTACCCAACAGCATTGTGGGAGTACCTTCACCACACGGACTGCAGCGGTTCAAGAAGGCGGCTCACCACCCCCTTCTCCAGGGCAACTAGGGATGGGCAATAAATGCTGGCCTTGCCAGCGATGTCCACATCCCATAAACGAGTAAAAAAAAAATGGAGGGAAGTGGTGCTCCACAAGGAGCGGCGCCGGGACCACTGTTGTTCACCATTTACAGAAAGGATTTGGGACTCGGGAATCGGAAGTACAATTTCCAAATTTGCGGGCGACACCAAATTGGGGGGTGTGGTTAATACCCAGGAGGACTGCGACAAAATACAGGAAGACATTAACGTACTTGCGGAATGGGCGAGCAATTGGCAAATGAACTGCAATATAGACAAGTGTGTGAGGTGGTGCATTTTGGTCGGAAGAATAAGAAGCCGACATACCCCTTGGAAAATACGCGTCTAAATGGGGTAGAGGAGCAGAGGGGTACAGATACACCAATCACTAAGAGTAGGGATGCAGGTTAATCAGGCCGTAAAACAAAAAAAGCAAACAAAGCACTGCGGTTCATTTCTAGAGGGATAGAATTGAAAAGCAGAGCAGTTACGTTAGAGCAGAGCAGCCCTCTGGACTCAACATCGAGTTCAACAATTTTAGATCATAACCTCGGCCCCTATCACATTTATATTTTATTATTTTCATCCACCCTTTTGTTTGCCCCCCCCCTTTTTTTTCCTCCCAGAAGCTGGCAGCTGTCCTTCATTCTGCCAGTGCATTTCACACTTCTTTTAGCCTCAACCTGTTACCTCAACGCCTCCTTTTGCCTTGATCATCTCTTAATGTCTCTCAATCTCTCCTTTTGTTCTTTCATCCCCTCCCCCTTTTCCCAGCTTTATCCTTGCTTTAAATCTATTTCATTTCCTGCTTTTTTTCCAGTTCTGACGACAGGTCTTCGTCCTGAAACGTTAACTCCTGTTTCTCTCTCCACGGATGCTGCCCGGCCTGCTGAGTTTTTCCAGCGTTTTCTGTTGTTATTTCGGATTTCCAGTATTTTGCTGTCGCAGTTATGTTAAGCCTTGGTTCGACCACACTTGGGAGTGCTGTGTACAGTTCTGGTCGTCTTATTCTATGAAGGATATCGAGGCACCGGGGAAGGTGCAACAACGATTTACGAGAACGATACCAGAACTGAGAGGTTATAACCTGTCGGGTGAGATCGAACAGAACAGGCATGGGGCTCTTTGCGGCAGAAAAGAGAAGGCTGAGGGGGGCGACCTGATAGAGATCACGAAAGGGTTTTATAAAATCATTGGAACTTAAAGCACAGAAGGAGGCCGTTCGGCCCGTCGTGCCTGTGCTGGCTCTTTGAAAGAGCCGTCGTGCTTGGTCCCACAGCCCCGCTTTTTTGCCCGTATCCCTGTGAATTCCTCATCCTCCCGTCCAACTCCCTTTTAAAAATGATTCATGGAATCAGCTTCCACCACCTTTTCAGTCACACAACTCTCGGAGTGAAGAATTCTCCTCATCGCCCCTCTAGGTCTCTTTCCACTGATTTTGAATCTCTGACCTCTGGTTACTGACCCACTCGCCAAGAGGGAATCATTTGTCCCTGTCCACTCTATCAAAACGCCCCGCCATCTTGGAAACCTCTATTCGGTCACCTCTTCGCCTTCTCTGTTCCAAGGAGAACAGTCCGAACTCTTCCAACCTCTCCTCCTAACTGAAGGCCCTTCCCCATCCCTGGGAACATCCTGGTGAACCTCCTCTGTACCCCTTCCTAAGGCCTTTCCTGAAATGTGGGGCCCAGAATAGTCCACAATACTCCAGCTGAGGCCTAACCAGTGATTTGTAAAGTCCGAGTACGATCTCTTTGCTGTTATATTCTGTGATGTGGAGATGCCGGTGTTGGACTGGGGTGGACAAATGTGTGAAGTCGCACAACACCAGGTTATGGTCCAACAGCTTTATTTGAAATCACAAGCTTTCGGAGCGCTGCTCCTTCGTCAGGTGAAGTGAAGAGATGCATATAGGCACAGCATATATAGTCAGAGAACACTGCCAGATGATTACAGTTAATCTTTCCAACTGCCTTTATCACACCTCGGCAGAGAGATAATCACGGCAATGAAAGGTATAATGTTTTCCTGACTGACCTGTTTGGACACCATCCACACCTTTGATTGCCGTGATTATCTCTCTGCCGAGGTGTGATAAAGGGCAGTTAGAAAGATTAACTGTAATCATCTGGCAGTGTTCTCTGACTATATATGCTGTGCCTATATGCATCTCTTCACTTCACCTGACGAAGGAGCAGCCGCTCCGAAAGCTTGTGATTTCAAATAAAGCTGTTGGACTATAACCTGGTGTTGTGCGACTTCTCACTTTTCTATTCTGTGCCGCTGTTTACAAACCCAAGCCACCCCATCTACTTCTTTAAGCACCTTATCAACTTGCCCCGCCGCCTTTAAGGAGTTGTGCATTTGACAGGTTCGATAGGGTAGGCGTAGAGAAGATGTTTCCACTTGCGGGGGAGAACAGAACTGGAGGCCACAAATATAAGATCGTCACGAATAAATCCAATCGGGAATTCAGGAGAGACTTCTTTACCCAGAGAGTGGTGAGAATGTGGAACTCGCTACCACAGGGAGTGGTTGAGGCGAATAGTATAGATGCATTGAAGGGGAAGCTAGATATGTACATGAGGAAGGAATAGAAGGTTATGGTGATGAGGTGAGATGAACAGGGGTGGGGCGGAGGCTCGTGTGGAGCATAAACACCGGCACGGACCAGTTGGGGCTGAATAATGTGTTTCTGTGCTGTAACTACTATGTAGTACTAATTGCAACGGCCAGCTCTTGACATTATTATGTACAAAAACATTGCTCTCCAATAGAGCAGGAAAGGCCGAGTGCTGAGTTACCTCATCTCGCCCAGTGTGGGACTGAGCCATACAGTGCCTAGATAGACATCAAACACTCCCAGGGCAGGTACAGCACGGGTTAGATACAGAGTAAAGCTCCCTCTACACTGTCCCATCAAACACTCCCAGGGCAGGCACAGCACGGGTTAGATACAGAGTAAAGCTCCCTCGACACGGAGGACTTAAGAGGCGGCGGCGATCAGGTAGGCCCACAGAGGCTTTTAAAGTGCGGGACGCAGTGGTTGCTGGGTAGGTGAGTAATTTTTACCTGTATATAAGTTGGGCGGTTCCTAAACCCGAGACACTACACTTGTAGTGTCCCCCACCCTTCCTCCTCCTCTAACCTAAAGGAGGTGAGTGACTATCAGGTAAGCTCTTTTTTGTTCTAGTTTAATCTGCAAGTTAGCTGGAGGGGATGGCAGGGGAGGCAGTGAAATGTTCCTCCTGCAGAATGTTTGAGGTGAGGGACGCCGTAGGTGTCCCTGCTGATTACACCTGTGGGAAGTGCACCCATCTCCAGCTCCTCGAAAACCGTGTTAGGGAACTGGAGCTGGAGCTGGATGAACTTCGGATCATTCGGGAGGCAGAGGAGGTCATAGATAGAAGCTTCAGGGATGTAATTACTCCAAAGCATGAAGATAGATGGGTGACGGTGAGAGGGGCTAGAAGGAAGCAGTCAGTGCAGGGATCCTCTGTGGTCGTTCCCCTCAGTAACAGGTATACCGCTTTGAATACTGTTGAGGGGGACGACTTACCAGTGGTAAGCCACGGTGACCGGATCTCCGGCGCTGGGTCCGTCCCTGTGGCTCAGAAGGGAAGGGGGGAGAGCAGGAGAGCAATAGTTATTGGGGACTCAATAGTCAGAGGGACAGATAGGAGGTTCTGTGGCAGCAAAAGAGACTCACGGATGGTATGTTGCCTCCCGGGTGCCAGGGTCCGTGACGTCTCGGACCGTGTTTTCAGAATCCTCAAAGGGGAAGGGGAACAATCACAAGTCGTGGTACACATCGGTACCAACGACATAGGTAGGAGAAGGGACGGGGATTTAAAACAGGAATTTAGGGAGCTAGGTTGGAAGCTGAGAGCCAGTACAAACCATGTTGTAATTTCTGGTTTGTTGCCGGTGCCACGTGCTAGCGAGTTGAGGAACAGGGAGAGAGTGCAGATAAACACGTGGCTGCAGGGATGGTGTAGGGCGGAGGGTTTCAGTTATGTGGATAATTGGAGCACATTCTGGGGAAGGTGGGACCTGTACAAACAGGACGGTTTGCACCTGAACCAGAGGGGCACCAATATCCTGGGAGGGAAATTTGCTACGGCTCTTCGGGGGGGTTTAAACTAATTTGTCAGGGGGATGGGAAAAAGGGCTGTAGTCCACGAGCCAGTGGTGAGTGTAGGGAGGTACTGAGGAGGGTATCAAGGTCGCAGGAATGTACCGGCAGACAGGAAGATGGCTTGAAGTGTGTCTACTTCAATGCAAGGAGCATCCGGAATAAGGTAGGAGAACTTGGAGCGTGGATTGGTACTTGGGACTACGATGTGGTGGCCATTACGGAGACATGGTTAGAACAGGGACAGGAATGGTTGTTGGAAGTTCCGGGGTATAGATGTTTCAGTAAGAGTAGGGAAGTTGGTAAGAAAGGTGGAGGAGTAGCATTGTTAATCAAGGATAGTTTAACAGCGGCAGAAAGGCAGTTCGAGGGGGATCTGCCGTCTGAGGTAATATGGGCTGAAGTTAGAAATAGGAAAGGAGCGGTCACGTTGTTAGGAGTTTTCTACAGGCCCCCAAATAGTAATAAAGATGTGGAGGAAGAAATTGCAAAGCAGATTATGAATAGGTGTGGAGGTCACAGAGTAGTTGTCATGGGTGACTTCAACTTTCCAAATATTGATTGGAACCTTTATAGGTCAAACAGTTCGGATGGGATAGTTTTTGCACAGTGTGTGCAGGAGGGTTTCCTGACACAATATGTGGATAGGCCGACAAGAGGTGGGGCCACGTTGGATTTGGTACTGGGTAATGAACCGGGCCAAGTGTTTGATTTGTATGTGGGAGAGCACTTTGGAGATAGTGACCACAATTCGGTAACTTTCACTATTGCAATGGAGAGGGATAGGGCCATACGGCAGGGCAGGGTTTATAATTGGGGGAGGGGTAATTATGATGCGATTAGGCAAGAATTAGGGAGTATAAGATGGGAACAGAAACTATCAGGGAAAGGCACAAACGAAAAGTGGAGCTTTTTCATGGAGCAATTACTGCGTGTCCTTGATAGGTATGTCCCTGTCAGGCAGGGAGGAAATGGCCGAGTGAGAGAACCATGGTTCACAAAAGAGGTTGAATGTCTAGTCAAGAGGAAAAAGGAAGCGTATGTAAGGATGAGAAAACAAGGTTCAGTTGGGTCGATTGAGGGGTACAAGGTAGCAAGGAATGAGCTAAAAAAAGAGCTTAGGAGAGCTAGGAGGGGGCATGAGAAGTCCTTGGCGGGTCGGATCAAGAAAAACCCCAAGGCTTTTTACTCTTATGTGAGAAATAAAAGAATGACCAGGGTGAGGGTAGGGCCGGTCAAGGACAGTAGTGGGAACTTGTGCATGGAGTCAGAAGAGATAGGAGAGGTGATGAATGAATACTTTTCGTCAGTGTTCACCGAGGAGAGGGGCCATGTTCTTGAGGATGAGAGTGTGATAAAGGTGGATAGGCTGGAGGTGGGGTAGCATTGCTGGTTAAAGAGGAGATTAATGCAATAGCTAGGAAGGACATCAGCTTGGAGGATGTGGAATCAATATGGGTTGAGCTGCAGAACACCAAAGGGCAGAAAACATTAGTGGGAGTTGTGTACAGACCTCCAAACAGCAGTAGTGAGGTGGGGGAGGGTATGAAACAGGAAATCAGAGGTGCGTGCAAAAAAGGCACGGCAGTTATCATGGGTGACTTTAATATGCATATAGATTGGGCTACTCAAACTGGAAGCAATACGGTGGAGGAGGATTTCCTGGAGTGTTTAAGGGATGGTTTCCTAAACCAATATGTTGAGGAACCAACTCGAGGGGAGGCCATCCTGGACTGGGTGTTGTGTAATGAGGAGGGACTAATCAGCAATCTTGTGGTACGAGGCCCCCTGGGGAAGAGTGACCATAGTATGGTGGAGTTCTACATTAGGATGGAGAAGGAAACAGTTAAGTCAGAGACCATGGTCCAGAACTTAAATAAGGGCAACTTTGAGGGTATGAGGCGTGAATTGGCGAGGTTAAATTGGCAAGCGATATTTAAGGGGCTATCAGTGGAAGGGCAATGGCAGACATTTAGAGATCGCATGGATGAACTACAACAATTGTACATCCCGGTCTGGCGTAAAAATAAAAAAGGGAAGGTGGCTCAACCATGGCTAACAAGGGAAATCAGGGATAGTATTAAAACCAAGGAAGTTGCATACAAATTGGCCAGAAGTAGCAGCAAACCCGGGGACTGGGAGAACTTCAAAACTCAGCAGAGGAGGACGAAGGGTTTGATTAGGGCAGGGAAAATAAAATATGAAAGGAAGCTTGCAGAGAACATTAAAATGGACTGCAAAAGCTTCTATAAATATGTAAAAAGAAAGAGGTTAGTAAAAACAAACGTAGGTCCCCTGCAGTCGGAAACAGGGGAAGTCGTAATGGGGAACAAGGAAATGGCAGATCAATTGAACAAGTACTTTGGTTCGGTGTTTACTGTGGAGGACACACACAACCTGCCGGAAATAAAAGGGGTCAGAGGATCTGGTAAGAGGGAGGAGCTGAGGGAAATCCTTATTAGTCGGGAAAAGGTATTGGGGAAATTGATGGGACTGAAGGCTGAAAAATCCCCGGGGCCTGATGGTCTGCATCCCAGAGTACTTAAGGAGGTGGCCTTGGAAATAGTGGATGCATTGACGATCATTTTCCAACATTCCTTAGACTCTGGATCAGTTCCGATGGAGTGGAGGGTGGCCAATGTAACCCCTCTTTTTAAAAAAGGAGGGAGGGAGAAAGCAGGGAATTATAGACCGGTCAGCCTGACATCGGTCGTGGGTAAAATGATGGAAGCAATTATTAAAGATGTCATAACAGACCATTTGGAAAGTGGCGACATGATAGGTCCAAGTCAGCATGGATTTGTGAAAGGGAAATCATGCTTGACAAATCTTATGGAATTTTTTGAGGATGTTTCCAATAGGGTGGACAGGGGGGAACCAGTAGATGTGGTGTATTTGGACTTTCAGAAGGCCTTCGACAAGGTCCCACACAAGAGATTGGTGAGCAAAGTTAAAGCACATGGGATTGGGGGTAATGTGTTGACGTGGATTGAGAACTGGTTGGCACACAGGAAACAAAGAGTAGGAGTAAATGGGTACTTTTCAGAATGGCAGGCAGTGACCAGCGGGGTACCGCAGGGTTCGGTGCTGGGACCCCAGCTGTTTACATTATATATTAATGATTTGGACGAAGGGATTAAATGTAATATCTCCAAATTTGCGGATGACACTAAATTGGGAGGCAGTGTGAACAATGAGGAGGATGCTAGGAGGCTACAGAGTGACTTGGACAGGTTGGGTGAATGGGCAAATGTATGGCAGATGAAGTACAATGTGGATAAATGTGAGGTTATCCACTTTGGTGGTAAAAATAGAGAGGCGGACTATTACCTGAATGGTGGCAGATTAGGGAAAGGGGACGTGCAGCGAGACCTGGGCGTCATGGTACATCAGTCACTGAAGGTGGGAATGCAAGTGCAGCAGGCAGTCAAGAAAGCAAACGGAATGATGGCCTTCATAGCAAGGGGATTTGAGTACAGGAGTAGGGAGGTGATGCTACAGTTGTACAGGGCCTTGGTGAGGCCACACCTGGAGTATTGTGCGCAGTTTTGGTCTCCTAACTTAAGGAAGGACATTCTTGCTATTGAGGGAGTGCAGCGAAGGTTCACTAGATTGATTCCTGGGATGGCCGGACTGACATATCATGAAAGATTGGGTCAACTGAACTTGTATCCTCTGGAGTTCAGAAGAATGAGAGGGGATCTTATAGAGACATTTAAAATCCTGACTGGTTTAGACAAATTAGATGCGGGCAGAATGTTCCCAATGGTAGGGAAAACTAGAACCAGGGGTCACAGTCTAAGGATTAAGGGGAAGCCATTTAGGACTGAGCTGAGGAGGAACTTCTTCACCCAGAGAGTGGTGAATCTATGGAATTCTCTTCCACAGAAGGTTGTTGAGGCCAGTTCGCTAAATATATTCAAAAGGGAGTTAGATATAACACTCACAACTAAGGGGATCAAGGGGTATGGCGAGAAAGCAGGAATGGGGTACTGAGGTAGCATGTTCAGCCATGAACGCATTGAATGGCGGTGCAGGCTCGAAGGACCGAATGGTCTACTCCTGTACCTATTTTCTATGTTTCTATGGTAGATGTTCTGAGGGAAGACGTTTTAGCAATTTTGAAGAACCTGAGGGTCGATAAGTCCCCTGGGCCAGATGGGATATATCCTAGGATTCTTTGGGAGGCAAGGGAGGAGATTGCAGAGCCTCTGGCTTTGATCTTTGGGTCCTCACTGTCCACGGGGATGGTGCCAGAGGACTGGAGAGTGGCGAATGTTGTTCCTCTCTTCAAGAAAGGAAATAGGAATGACCCTGGTAATTATAGGCCGGTTAGTCTTACTTCGGTGGTTGGTAAGATAATGGAAAAGGTCCTGAGGGATAGGATTTATGACCATTTGGAAAGGGGCAACTTAATCAGGGATAGTCAACACGGATTCGTGAAGGGTAAGTCTTGCCTAACAAATTTGATTGAATTCTTTGAGGAGGTAACTAAGTGTGTAGATGAAGGTAGAGCAGTTGATGTCGTATACATGGATTTTAGTAAGGCGTTTGATAAGGTTCCCCATGGTCGTCTCATGAAGAAAGTAAGGAGTTGTGGGATAGAGGGAAATTTGGCCGATTGGATAAGTAACTGGCTATCTCATAGAAGGCAGAGGGTGGTGGTGGATGGAACATTTTCGGACTGGAGACCAGTTACCAGCGGTGTGCCACAGGGGTCGGTGCTGGGTCCTCTGCTGTTTGTGATTTTTATCAATGACTTGGAGGAGGGGACTGAAGGGTGGATCAGTAAATTTGCTGATGACACCAAGATTGGTGGAGTAGTGGATGAGGTGGAGGGCAGTTGTAGGCTGCAAAGAGACATTGATAGGATGCAGAGCTGGGCCGAAAAATGGCAGATGGAATTTAACCCTGATAAGTGCGAGGTGATTCATTTTGGTAGGGCAAATGTGAATAAGGATTACAGGGTCAACGGCAGGGTTCTGAGGAACGTGGAGGAGCAGAGGGATCTGGGGGTTCATATCCACAGATCTCTGAAGGTTGCCACTCAAGTGGATAGAGCAGTAAAGAAGGCCTATGGTGTGTTGGCGTTTATTAACAGAGGGTTTGAGTTTAAGAACCGTGAGGTTATGCTGCAACTGTACAGGACCTTGGTGAGACCACATTTGGAATATTGTGTGCAGTTCTGGTCACCTCACTATAGGAAGGACGTGGAAGCATTGGAAAGAGTGCAAAGGAGAGTTACCAGGATGTTGCCTGGTTTGGGGGGGGGGTCTTATGAGGAAAGATTGAGGGAGTTGGGGCTTTTCTCTTTAGAGCGGAGGAGGATGAGAGGCGACTTAATAGAGGTTTATAAGATGATGAGGGGGATAGATAGAGTGGATGTTCAGAGACTATTTCCTCGGGTAGAGGCAGCTGTTACAAGGGGGCATAGCTATAAGGTGCATGGGGGGAGATATAGAAGGGATGTCCGAGGTAGATTCTTTACTCAGAGAGTGGTTGGGGTGTGGAATGGACTGCCTGCTGTGATAGTGGAGTCGGACACTTTAGGAACTTTCAAGCGGTTATTGGATAAGCACATGGAGCACACCAGAGTGACAGGGAGTGTGATAGCTTGATCTTGGTCTCGGACAATGCTCGGCACAACATCGAGGGCCGAAGGGCCTGTACTGTGCTGTACTGTTCTATGTTCTATGTTCTATGTTCTATGACACTGTCCCATCAAACACTCCCAGGGCAGGTACAGCACGGGGTAGATACAGAGTATAGCTCCCTCTACACTGTCCCATCAAACACTCCCAGGGCAGGTACAGCACGGGGTAGATACAGAGTAAAGCTCCCTCTACACTGTCCCATCAAACACTCGCAGGGCAGGTACAGCACGGGTTAGATACAGAGTAAAGCTCCCTCTACACTGTCCCATCAAACACTCCCAGGGGCAGGTACAGCGCAGGTTAGATACAGAGTAAAGCTCCCTCTACACTGTCCCATCAAACACCCCCAGGGCAGGTACAGCGCAGGTTAGATACAGAGTAAAGCTCCCTCTGCACTGTCCCATCAAACACTCCCAGGGCAGGTACAGCACGGGTTAGATACAGAGTAAAGCTCCCTCTACACTGTCCCATCAAACACTCCCACGGCAGGTACAGCGCAGGTTAGATACAGAGTAAAGCTCCTGCTACACTGTCCCATCAAACACTCCCAGAACTATTGCGGAGTGTTTGATGCGGAAAGTTAGAGAGTTTTTAAATTTGTCACAAGATCACGACAGTCCCGAATCTCGAACTGATCTTCCCTTCACAGCCTGTCTCACAATGTAACGAGAATCGCTCAACGTAACTGAGATCCCTGTTCCAGTCGCTACAGTTAGTCCGTCTGTTCTTTGATTCCCAACGGCCAGCTCTTGACCATTTTAATATATCGGAAAACATTGCACCCAAACAGAGCAGGAAAGGCCCAGGCTTCATCCCCGGCCTGTGCTGAGTGAGCTGATCTTACCCGGTGTGGGACTGAGCCCCACACACACACACGCAGAGCAGGAAAGGCCCAGGCTCCATCCCCGGCCTAGTGCTGAGTGAGCTCATCTCACCCGGTGTGGGACTGAGCCCCACACACACACACACACACAGAGCAGGAAAGGCCCAGGCTCCATCCCCGGCCTAGTGCTGAGTTAGCCTGATCTCACCCGCTGTGGGACTGAGCCCCACACACACACACGCAGAGCAGGAAAGGCCCAGGCTCCATCCCCGGCCTAGTGCTGAGTGAGCTCATCTCACCCGGTGTGGGACTGAGCCCCCCACACACACACACACACACAGAGCAGGAAAGGCCCAGGCTCCATCCCCGGCCTAGTTCTGAGTGAGCTGATCTCACCCGGTGTGGGACTGAGCCCCACACACACACAGTGCAGGAAAGGCCCAGGCTCCATCCCCGACCTGTGCTGAGTGAGCTGCTCTCACCCGGTGTGGTACTGAGCCTCACACACTCCTACAATGCAGGAAAGGCCCAGGCTCCATCCCCGGCCTAGTGCTGAGTGAGCTCATCTCTCCCGGTGTGGGACTGAGCCCCACACACACACAGAGCAGGAAAGGCCCAGGCTCCATCCCCGGCCTAGTGCTGAGTGAGCTCATCTCACCCGGTGTGGGACTGAGCCCCACACACACACAGCAGGAAAGGCCCAGGCTCCATCCCCGGCCTGTGATGACTGAGCTCATCTCACCCAGTGTGGGACTGAGCCCCACACACACACGCAGAGCAGGAAAGGCCCAGGCTCCATCCCCGGCAATTTTCCATGACAATTATATTTCAATACAACAAGCCCTGTAAAGATGAAGTTAATGGAGAAGCTGAGCGGATTTTGACTAACGGAGAGCTTTGTTCATGGTCGCTGTCCCTGTGAATGAGTAAATAAAGAGATCAATAAATGTGATTGTGGCGTCTGTTTGATTCCTTGCACCTCCGGACACTATGGGACAATTCGCCGTGATGTGTGTTGTTGCCGCCTTCTGTATGAATTGGAAAGTCAGGATTGGATCCGAGGTGTGCTGGTACTGAGCCCCATTGGGTAGAATATCAGAACATAAGAAATAGGACCAGGAGTAGGCCATACGGCCCCTCGAGGCACACCACTCGTTACATGCCAAGCGCATGCGCTGAAAACCGGCATTTCCGATCTGTCAAGAAAGCTCTTGACAGATCGGACGCCTGTCCTGGAGAAGGGCCTCTGCGGGCGGATAGTTCCGCTTTCTGGAGAACCTCCGCCCGCAGAAAACCCTTAGAAATCTTACGCCTGGCATTTAAAAATACTTTAAAAAAAAAAGGTAAGTTTATTTTTAGCCCCGTAAAAAACTTTAATTATTTTTTCAAAAATGTGAAATTGTCCATTTTGGCAGGAAGAATCAAAAAAGAAGTATCTTGGGCCATATTTCCGATCGGAGGCTTCCTGTTTAAAATATTTAATTTATTGTCATTTCAACTCATTTTAAAAATGTGATTTTTTTGAAAAAATGTATTGAATGTTTTACAGTGTTTTTGGGGGTGATCTCCATTCATATATTTGACAGGTCTCTCTGTCGAGTGTATGAAGGGAGATTCCCTTCTCCTATTGGCTCCCCACAGCCCACGTGATCCCAGGGACGATTGCAAACCGCATGCGCCTCTGGGATACGTGGGCCCTGCGCATTTTGTGTTGGAGAGGCCCAGGAGTGGAAGTATACGCACCTCAGGAGCCCTCGGGTAAGTCCGTAGATTATTTCCAGATCGGAGGCCGTCGCACGCAGGAAGCCTCCGATCGGAAAATATGGCCCAAGCTGCTTTTTTTTATTCTTCCTGCCAAAATGGACAATTTCACATTTTCCCACATTGTACTCCATTTGCCAGATCTTTGCCCACTCACTTAACCTATCTATATCCCTTTGTAGCCTCCTTATGTCCTCTTCACAATTTACTTTCCTACCTATCGTTGTGTCATCAGCAAATTTAGCAACCATACCTTCGGTCCTTTCATCCAAGTCATTTATATAAATTGTGAAAGGTTAAGGCCCCAGCACTGATCCCTGTGGCACACCACTCGTTACATCTTGCCAATCAGGAAATGACCCATTTACGCCTACTCTCTATTTCCTGTTAGCTGGCCAGCTTGCTCAGTACCACTTCCCTGGTGATTGTAATTTTCTTGAGTTCCTCCCTCCCTTCCCTTTCCTGATTTACAGCTATTTCTGGGATTCCCTTCGGTCCCTAGAATCTATCAATTTCACTGTTGAATGTACCCATTGACTGAGCCTCCACAACCCTCAGGGGTAGAGAATTCCAAACAGTCACAACACTTTGAGCGAAGACATTTCTCCTTATCTCAGTCCTAAATGGCCTACCCCTTGTCCTGAAAGTATGCGCCCTAGTTCTAGACACTCCAGCCAGGGGAAACATCCTCTCAGCATCTACCCTGTCGAGCCCTCGAAGAATTTCATACGTTTCAATGAGATCACTTCTCATTCTTCTAAACTCCAGAGTATCGGCCCAATCCACACAATCTCTCATCATAGGACAGCCCTCTCATCCCAGGAATCAGTCTAGTGAACCTTCGTTGCATTCCCTCTAAGGCAAGACTAACCTTCCTTAGGTAAAGAGACCAAAACTGTACACAGTAAGGAAGTCTTGCTACAATTGTACAGGGCTTTGGTGAGACCACACCTGGAGTACTGTGCGCAGTTTTGGTCTCCTTATCTAAGGAAGGAGATACTTGCCTTGGAGACGGTGCAACGAAGGTTCACTTCTTCATTCGTATGGTGGTAGCAAAGCAAATCAAACGTCAATATCTAAGTCAGCTATCCAGGCCGAAGCTTCCGGTGTAACGGCGTGGAGATCTTGTAGTCTGCCTGTGAATTTCCTCTGAGGGCAGTGCTCGATGATGTGCTCCAGGGTCTGATCTGGAGCTCCACAGTCGCATGATGGGGATGCTTTAATCGTCCATCTGTGGAGAAGGTGACAGCATCTACCATGACCGGTTCTGAGGCTAACCACTCGCTGCATAAAAAAGTTTTCCCTCATGTCGCCTTTGATTCTTTTGCCAATCACCTTAAATCTGTGTCCTCTGGTTCTCGATCCTTCCGCCAATGGGAACAGTTTCTCTCTCTCTACTCTGTCCAGACCCCTCATGATTTTGAACACCTCTATCAAATTTCCTCTCAATTTTCTCTGCTCCAAGGAGAACAATCCCAGCTTCTCCAGTCTATCCACGTAACTGAAGTCCCTCATCCCTGGAATCATTCTCGTAAATCTTTTTCTGCGCCCTCACTAAGGCCTTCACATCCTTCCTAAAGTGCGGTGCCCAGAATTGGACACAGTACTCCAGTTGAGGCCGAACCAGTGTTTTATAAAGGTTCACCACAACTTCCTTGTGGCTTGGGCCAACTGCCAGCAGGAAAATCAAGCCTCAACTCTCCTGTGAACCAGAAACCCCTGAGATATCTGCGCTCCTCTAATGCTGCCCTCTTGAGCATCCTGATTATAATCACTCAACCTTTGGTGGCCGTGCCTTCTGTTGCCTAGGCCCTAAGCTCTGGAATTCTCTGCTTAAACCTGTCCACCTCGCTACCTCTCTTTCCTCCTTTAAGACGCTCCTTAAAACCTACCTCTTTGACCTTCAGGTCAACACGCAAGAAGAGACCAGAGCGACCGCCTCAGTGATCATCGGACACCTCGCGGCAACAAGGGCCTTACGAAACTTTTTACTTAAAAAGACTCTAAACCCTACCTCTAACCAAAGAAAAGTGGGTACTCACCCGATAAATCCAATCCAGCGAACCCCGAAACCGCGAACCATCTCAACTGTCAAGGATTCGTTCGGTGAGCATTATCCCTGGTCCTTTGGAGTCCAACTTAGCTAGGTAAAGTGGGATTGGGAGGGGTGAAGTATTCTTCTAATGTTATTTCCCTTGCTTGTACCGAAGTGTTCCCCACTTTTAGAGTGTTAAGAGTGTTTGTGTTGTGTTTTACTTTTCTTGAATAAAGATCAAAGTTCTTGCATCAAAACCAATTGTCTGCTGCACTTTTTGTCACAACCCCCAAATAAGTCCAAGGTCTAGAACCAAGGGAGTGGGAGCGATTCGAACCGCTCAGAAGTCAGAGGTGAAGCTGACACAAACCACCACCTCTCAATCTTCTCTGCTCCAAGGAGAACAACCCCAGCTTCTCCAGTCTATCCACGTAACTGAAGTCCCTCATCCCTGGGATCATTCTCGTAAATCTTTTTCTGCGCCCTCTCTAAGGCCTTCACATCCTTCCTAAAGTGCGGTGCCCAGAATTGGACACAGTACTCCAGTTGAGGCCGAACCAGTGTTTTATAAAGGTTCATCATAACTTCCTTGTGGCTTGGGCCAACTGCCAGCAGGGAAAATCAAGCCTCAACTCTCCTGTGAACCAGAACGAAAAACTAAAAAGGATAGAACAGGGTACTTTCTAAATGGTGAAAAGCTAAAAATAGTGGAGGTCCAAAGAGACTTAGGGGTCCAGGTACAAAGATCATTAAAATGTCATGAACAGGTACAGAAAATAATCAAAAAGGCTAATGGAATGCTGGCCTTTATATCTGGAGGACTAGAATACAAGGGGGTAGAAGTAATGCTGCAGCTATACAAAGCCCTGGTTAGACCACACCTGGAGCACTGTGAGCAGTTCTGGGCACCACACCTCAGGAAAGAAAGACTTGCCTTTCTACAGCGCCTTTCACGACCACCGGACATCTCAAAGCGCTTTACAGCCAATGAAGTACTTTTGAAGTGAGGTCACTGTTGTAATGTGGGAAACACGGCAGCCAATTTGCGCACAGCAAGCTCCCACAAACAGCAATGTGATAATGACCAGGTAATCTGTTTTTGTTATGTTGGTTGAGGGATAAATATTGGCCAGGACACCGGGGAGAACTCCCCTACTCTTCTTCAAAATAGTGGCCATGGGATCTTTTACGTCCACCTGAGAAAGCAGACAGGGCCTGGGTTTAACATCTCAACCGAAAGACAGTGCAGCACTCCCTCAGCACTGCACTGGAGTGCCGGCCTAGGTTTGAAGTGCTCAAGTCCCTGGAGTGGGACTTGAACCCACAACCTTCTGACTCCAGAGGCGAGTGTGCTACCAACTGAGCCACAGATGACACTGGAAGGACATCACCCTTTTGCTCGCTGACCTACATTGGCTCCCGGTTAAGCAGCGCCTCGATTTCAAAATTCTCATCCTTGTTTTCAAATCCCTCCATGGCCTCGTCCCTTCCTATCTCTGTAATCTCCTTCAGCCCCACAAACGCCTGAGATATCTGCGCTCCTCTAATGCTGCCCTCTTGAGCATCCCTGATTATAATCACTCAACCTTTGGTGGCCGTGCCTTCTGTTGCCTAGGCCCTAAGCTCTGGAATTCTCTGCTTAAACCTGTCCACCTCGCTACCTCTCTTTCCTCCTTTAAGACGCTCCTTAAAACCTACCTCTTTGACCAAGCTTTTGGTCACCTGCCCTAATTTATCCTTATGTGGATCGGTGTCAAATTAAAGACGTTATATAAGTACAAGTTGTTGTTGTTGTTCTATTGGCCTCGGAGGGAGAGCAGCGTAGGTTTACCAGAATGATACCCGGACTCGAAAGGTTAAGTTACGAGGAGAGATTACACAAACTAGGGTTGTATTCCCTGGAATTTAGAAGGTTAAGGGGTGATCTGATCGAAGTTTTCAGGATATTAAGTTGAACGGATAGGGTAGAGAGAGAGAAACTATATCTGCTGGTTGGGGATTCTAGGAGGAGGGGGCAGAGTGTAAAAAATTAGATCCAGACCTTTCAGGAGTGAAATTACAAAACACTTCTACACACAAAGGGTGGTAGAAGTTTGGAACTCTCTTCCGCAAAAGGCAATCGATGCGAGATCAATTGTTAATTTTAAATCGGAGATTGATGGATTTTTGTTAACCAAAGGTATTGGGGCAAAGGCGGGTATATGGAGTTAGGTCGCAGATCAGCCATTAAATGGCGGAGCAGGTTCGAGGGGCTGAATGGCCTATATTCCTTCCTATAAGAACATAAGAAATAGGAGCTGTTCCTATGTTCCTATCATTAAGAGTTTGCAGGGACCCCCTTTATAAAGAGGCATCAAGGATAGGGGGGTGGGGGAGCTGATAATGTCCTCCAGTCCCTCTGGTGCCCACAGCGCTGTGAGCTTCACGCCCGTAATCAAAATGGCGGGCCGCCTCCTCACTGCGCATGCGACGCCCCTATGAAAGATGGCGGGTCACCTTCAATACGCATTCGGCGCCCCTATTAAAGATGGCGGGTCACCTTCTTCAATACGCATGCGGCGCATCTATTAAAGATGACGGGCCGCGTCCGCACTGCGCATGCGGTGCCCCTAATAAAGATGGCTGGCCGCGTCTGCACTGCGCATGCGGTGCCCCTATTAAAGATGGCGCGGTCGCCTGGGTCACAGGGCGCTGCCAGGAGGGCGGGCGCGGTGCGTGTCGGGTGGGAGCGCCGGGATGAAGCTGCTGAGCAAACTGATCGAGCGAGACAACTCGGGGTGAGCGAGGGGGCGGGGCCTGGGGTCACCCCGGCAACGCGGGGGGGAGACTTTGGTCACCCCGGCAACCGGGGGGCCTGTGGTCAACCCGGCAACCGGGGGCCCTGTGGGTATCCCGGCAACCGGGGGCCCTGTGGGTATCCCGGCAACCGGGGGCCTGTGGTCATCTCGGCAACCGGGGGCCTGTGGTCATCTCGGCAACCGGGGGCCCTGTGGGTATCCCGGCAACCGGGGGCCTGTGGGTATCCCCCAGCAACCGGGGGCCTGTGGTCATCCCCCGGCAACCGGGGGCCTGTGGTCATCCCCCGGCAACCGGGGGCCTGTGGTCATCCCCCAGCAACCGGGGGCCTGTGGTCATCCCCCGGCAACCGGGGGCCTGTGGTCATCCCCCGGCAACCGGGGGCCTGTGGTCATCCCCCGGCAACCGGGGGCCTGTGGTCATCTCGGCAACCGGGGGCCTGTGGTCATCCCCCGGCAACCGGGGGCCTGTGGTCATCCCCCGGCAACCGGGGGCCTGTGGTCATCCCCCAGCAACCGGGGGCCTGTGGTCATCCCCCAGCAACCGGGGGCCTGTGGTCATCCCCCGGCAACCGGGGGCCTGTGGTCATCCCCCGGCAACCGGGGGCCTGTGGTCATCCCCTGGCAACCGGGGGCCTGTGGTCATCCCCCGGCAACCGGAGGCCTGTGGTCATCCCCCGGCAACCGGGGGCCTGTGGTCAACACCTGGCAACCGGGGGCCTGTGGTCATCCTGGCAACCGGGGGCCTGTGGTCATCCCGGCAACCGGGGGCCTGTGGTCAACACCTGGCAACCGGGGGCCTGTGGTCAACACCTGGCAACCGGGGGCCTGTGGTCAACACCTGGCAACCGGGGGCCTGTGGTCAACACCTGGCAACCGGGGGCCTGTGGTCAACACCTGGCAACCGGGGGCCTGTGGTCAACACCTGGCAACCGGGGGCCTGTGGTCAACACCTGGCAACCGGGGGCCTGTGGTCAATCCCGGCAACCGGGGGCCTGTGGTCAACACCCGGCAACCGGGAGCCTGTGGTCAACACCCGGCACCTGGGGTCAACCCGCGGCAACCGGGGCGCTGGGGGTAACCATGAGTCAGAAGGTCGTGGGTTCGATCCGCTTGATCGGCACCCCATCCACCACCTTAAACATTCACTCCCTCTACCACCGGCGCACCGTGGCTGCAGTGTGTACCATTTACAAGATGCACTGCAGCAACTCGCCAAGACTCCCACCTAGAAGGACAAGGGCAGCAGGCACATGGGAACACCACCACCTCCAAGTTCCCCTCCAAGTCACACATCATCCTGACTTGGAAATATATCACCGATCCTTCATCGTCGCTGTGTCAGAATCCTGGAACTCCCTCCCTAACAGCACTGTGGGAGTACCTTCACCACACGGACTGCAGCGGTTAATGAAGGCGGCTCACCACCACCTTCTCCAGGGCAATTGGGGCTGGGGAATAAATGCTGGCCTTGCCAGCGACGCTCACATCCAGTGAACAAATACAAAAGAACTCCAGAGACTCGTGCCCCCATCATTCAGGCCGACACTCCCCGGTGCCACTACTGAGGGAGCGCTGCGCTGTCGGAGGTGCTGTCTTTCGGGTGAAACGTTAAACCAAGGGCCCCATCTGCCCTCTCAGGTGGACGTAAACTCCCACAACACTATTGGAAGAGGAGCAGGGGGAGTTCTCCCTGGGGCCAATATTTATCCCTCAACCAACATCACTAAAAAACAGATGATCTGGTTATTATCACATTGCTGTTTGTGGGAGCTTGCTGTGCGCAAATTGGCTGCGGCGTTTCCTCCATTACAACAGTGACTGCACTTCAAAAGCACTTCATTGGCTGTGAAGCGCTTTGGGACGTCCGGTGGTCGTGAACGGCGCTGTCCTTCTCCCTTTTTAAAAATGGTTAAATTATGAGGACAGGTTGCACAGACTAGGTTTGTATTCCCTCGAATATAGAAGATTAAGGGGTGATCTGATCGAGGTGTTTAAGATGATGAAAGGAGTTGATCGGGTAGATGGAGAGAATCTATTTCCTCTGGTTGGGGGGGGGAGTCCAGAACAAGGGGGCAGAACCTTAAAATTAGAGCCAGGCCGTTCAGGGGTGATGTCAGGAAGCACTTCTTCACACAAAGGGTGGTGGAAATCTGGAACTCACTCCCCCAAAAGGCTGTGGATGCTGGGGGACAATTGGAGCTTTCAAGACAGTGGTGGATAGATTTTCGTTGGGTAAGGGTACCGAGGGATATGGAGCAAAGGCGGGTAAATGGAGTTAAGATCAGCCACAATCTAATTGAATGGCGGGGAACAGGTTCGTAAGTTAACCCTTTTATCCCCGGTTTCATTCTGGTGAATCTGCACTGCACCCCATCCAAGGCCAATATATCCTTCCTGAGGTGCGGTGCCCAGAACTGAACGCAGTCCTTCTGGGAAGGGGACCTGACACCCCCATCTCGGTCTGAGCCTGCACGTGACTCCAGTCCCACCCTACATGGCTGAATCTTAACGCCCTTGCGGCAATAAAAGTACCGCCCTTTCCAGCGGTGCCCACATCTCAAAATCAAATTTCACCCAGTATCTGTGTGCGAGTTTAATTTGCCCCATTTCGCTGGCCCCCGTTTCAGTGTCCTTCAGGGGTCCTGCTGACCTTGCAATCCCGCAGTGGTGTCTCGCGAGTGGCCCTCACGGTTGTGTTTTCCCCCGCAGCCAGGTGACCCTGATGCCCGAGGAGTCGGAGGACATGTGGCACACCTACAACCTGCTGCAGATCAAAGACAGTCTGCGGGCTTCCACCTTCAGGTACAGACGGGGGGGGTGGGTGATGCAGGTTCCCCGTCCGGGAGGTACCGAGGGGGACCTGCTGCTGTCTGTGGACTGGTCGAGGGAGGGGGAGGGGGGCGGGGGGGGCAGGAGCAACGTTCCCGTTAAGCCACACGGCGGCCTGGAGGTCCCGCGCAGGCCGCTCAAATGCGCGGAAATTTGGACGGGCCGGTTAAAGGGCCCACGCGCCGGGGGGGGAAAAAAAAATAAGAGGGAACATTGGGCAGGAGACGAGCTCGCTCCGTCCTGCGCACTGCGGGTCAACATCCGTCAGCCTAGCGTTGGCAAGATGATCCACCACACTGGGCATCATCACCACCAGTCCCAATTCTGTCTCCACCCAGCGCATGGGCGCACAACACAGAGGCGCGAGCCGAGAGAGAGGCGCGTGCAGAGAAAGAAGCGCAGCCACGCGCAGAGAAAGAAGCGCAGATGCAGACATACACTGCCCAGGGTTCATGGACAGCGATCAGGAGCAGTAACCCTGCTGATTTATCTCTCCCGCTCCATCCCCCACCTGGCCAGTCCAGGGGTGCCGAGGGCCGTTCTGGCCACCCTCTCGGTTAACTCGGCACAGGCCGGGGGGGGTGGGGCGGTGGAGTCTGGGCCTTTCCTGCTCTGTGTGGCTCAGTGCTTGTGCTTCTTTACAGGAAGGTGCAGACGGAATCGGCAACGGGTAGCGTGGGCAGTAACCGGGTGCGAACGACCCTCACTATCTGTGTGGAGACCATTGACTTCGATGCGCAGGCATGCATGTTACGAGTGAAGGGGACCAACATTCAGGAGAACGAGTATGTAAAGGTGAGGAGGGGTTCAGGGGGTTTATATATAGAATAACAGATCCCCGGGAGTGAGTTACAGGCTGGAATCTAATCGAGGGTTTCGGGGGGTTTATATATAGAATAACAGATACCCGGGAGTGAGTTACAGGCTGGAATCTAATCGAGGGGTTCGGGGGGGTTTATATATAGAATAACAGATACCCGGGAGTGAGTTACAGACTGGAATCTAATCGAGGGGTTCGGGGGGGTTTATATATATAGAATAACAGATACCTGGGAGTGAGTTACAGGCTGGAATCTAATCGAGGGGTTCGGGGGGGTTTATATATAGAATAACAGATACCCGGGAGTGAGTTACAGGCTGGAATCTAATCGAAGGGTTCGGGGGGTTTATATATTGAATAGCAGATACCCGGGAGTGAGTTACAGACTGGAATCTAATTGAGGGGTTCGGGGGGGTTTATAGATAGAATAACAGATACCCGGGAGTGAGTCACAGGCTGGAATCTAATCGGGGGGTTTATATATAGAATAACAGATACCCGGGAGTGAGTTACAGACTAGGATCGAATCGAGGGTTTCGGGGGGTTTATATATATAGAATAACAGATACCCGAGAGTGAGTTACAGGCTTGAATCTAATTGAGGGGTTCGGGGGATTTATATATAGAATTAACAGATACCCAGGAGTGAGTTACAGGCTGGAATCTAATCGAGGGGTTTGGGTGGATTTATATTCTAGAATAACGGGTACCCGGGAGGGAGTTACAGGCTGAGATCTAATCCGGGGTTTCGGTAGGTTTATATATAGGTTTGCAATTGAGCAAAGTTTATTTCTAGGGGGATAGAATTGAAAAGTAGAGAAGTTTATGTTAAACTTGTATAGAACCTTTGGTGGACCACACTTGGAGTACTGTGTACAGTGCTGGTCGCATATTATAAAAAGGATATAGCGGCACTGGAGAAGGTGCAAAAATTTACAAGGATGATACCAGAAATGCGAGGTTATACGAAATGGCAGAGACTTGAAACAGATATTTTGTAACTGTTTTAGTAGAGGACACTAAAAGTATACCCAAAATAGTGGGGAACCAAGGGGCTAATAAGAGTGAGGAACTTAAAGTAATTAAAATCAGTAGAGGAAAAAGTGCTTGAGAAACTAATGGGACTGAAGGCCGACAAATCCCCTGGACCTGATGGCCTACATCCCAGGGTTCTGAAAGAGGAGCGGGAGTAGGCCATACGGCACTTCGAGCCTGCTCCACCATTCAATAAGGTCATGGCTGATCTCCTACCTCAACTCCACTTTCCCGCCTGATCCCCATATCCCTGGATTCTCCAAGAATCCAAAAATCTATCAATCTCAGCCTTGAATATACTCAACAATTCAGCATCCACATCCCTTTGGGATAGAGAATTCCAAAGATTCACCACCCTCTGAGTGAAGAAATTTCTCCTCATCTCAGTCTTAAATGGCTGCCCCCTTATCCTGAGACTATGCCCCCTAGATCTAGACTCTCCAGCCAGGGGAAACAACCTCTCAGCATCTACCCTGTCAATTCCCCTCAGACTTTTACATGTTTCAATGAGATCACCTCTCATTCTTCTAAACTCCAGAGAATATAGGCTCAATCTCTCCTCATAGGACAACCTTATGCCAACTCGCCAAGGCTTCTTCGGCAGCACCTCCCAAACCTGCGACCTCTACCACCTAGAAGGACAAGGGCAGCAGGCGCATGGGACCACCACCACCTCCAAGTTCCCCTCCAGGTTACACACCAGCCTGACTTGGACATATATCGGCCGTTCCTTCATTATCGCTGGGTCAAAATCCTAGAACTCCCTCCCTAACAGCACTGTGGGAGTACCTTCACCACACGGACTGCAGCAGTTCAAGAAGGCGGATTACCACCACCTTCTCAAGGGCAACTAGGGATGGGCAATAAATGCTGGCCTTGCCAGCGACGCCCACATCCCAGGAACGAATTTAAAAAAAAACCCACTCATCCCATGGATCAATCTAGTGCACCGTCGTTGCACCGCCTCTAAGGCAAGTATGTCCTTAAGAACATAAGAAATAGGAGCAGGAGTCGGCCATTCGGCCCTTCGAGCCTGCTCCGCCATTCAATGAGATCATGGCTGATCTTCTGCCTCAACTCCATTCACCGGCCTTATCGCCATATCCCATGATGCCCTTACTAGTCAGAAATCTATCGACTTCTATTTTGAATATACCCAATGACTGAGCCTCCACAGCCCTCTGGGGTAGAGAATTCCAAAGATTCACCACCCTCTGTGTGAAGAAATTTCTTCTCATCTCAATCCTGAATGGCCAACCCTTTATCCTGAGGCTGTGGCCCCTGGTTCTAGACTCCCCAGCCAAGGGAAACATTCTCCCAGCATCCACCCTATCAAGCCCTGTAATCATTTTGTATGCTTCAATGAGATCCCCTCTCATTCTTCTGAATTCAAGAGAATACAGGCCTAGTTTACTCAATCTCTTCTCATACGACAGTCCCGCCATCCCAGGAATCAGTCTCGTGAACCTTCGTTGCACTCCCTCTATGGCAAGTGTATCCTTCCTTAGGTAAGGAGACCAAAATTGTGCACAGTACTCCAGGTGTGGTCTCACCAAGGCCCTATATAATTGGAGTAAGACTTATTTACTCCTGTACTCAAATCCTCTTGTAATGAAGGCCAGCATACCATTGCCTTCCTAATGGCTTAGCATAGAAGATAGGAGCAGGAGTAGGCCATTCGGCCCCTCGAGCCTGCTCCGCCATTTAATGAGATCATGGCTGATCATCCAAATTCAGTACCCTGTCCCTGCTTTCTCCCCATATCCCTTGATCCCTTTAGCCTTAAGAAATATATCTATCTCCTTCTTGAATATATTTAATGAATTGGCCTCAACTGCCTTCTGTGGTAGAGAATTCCACAGGTTCACCACTCTCTGGGTGAAGAAATTCCTCCTCATCTCAGTCCTAAATGGTTTACCCCTTATCCTTAGACTGTGACCTCTGGTTCTGGACTCCCCTGCCATCGGGAACATCCTTCCTGCATCCAGTCTGTCTAGTCCTGTTAGAATTTTATAAGTTTCAATGAGATCCCCTCTCATTCTTCTAAACTCTAGCGAATATAAGCCTAATCGACCCAATCTCTCTTCATACGTCATTCCTGTCATCCCAGGTATCAGTCTGGTAAATCTTCGCTGCACTCCCTCCATGGCAAGAACATCCTTCCTCAGATAAGGCGACCAGAACTGCACACAATACTCAAGGTGTGGTCTCACCAAGGCCTTGTACAACTGCAGCAAGACGTCTTTGTTTCTGTATTCGAATCCTCTCGCTATGAAGGCCAACATACCATTTGCCTTCTTAGCTGCCTGCTGCACCTGCATGCTTACCTTCAGCGACTGGTGCACAAGGACACCCAGGTCTCGTTGCACTTCCCCTTTTCCCAATCTATTGCCGTTCAGATAATCTGTCTTCCTGTTTTTGCCACCAAAGTGGATAACCTCGCATTTATACACATTATACTGCATCTGCCCAATCACCCAACCTGTCCAAATCATACTGGACAGGCTTGCTGCACCTGCACATTCACTTTCCGTGACTCATGATAAGGAGACTAAAACTGTGCACAGTGCTCCAGGTGTGGTCTCACCAAAGCCAGGAGTCAACATGGTTTTATGAAAAGGAAATCGTGTTTAACCAATTTATTAGAGTTTTTTGAGGATGTAACTAGCAGGGTAGATAAAGGGGGACCAGTGGATGTAGTATATTTGGATTTCCAAAAGGCATTCGATAAGATGCCTCATAAAAGGTTGCTACGCATTATTGCAAGGCGAAGCAGGCTCGAAGCGCCGTTTGGCCTACTCCTTATGTTCCCAGTCAGTTTATACCTAGCAGGAAAGGATGAACAGACTGGGTCTCTTTTTTTTTCCTCTTGAAAAGAGAAGGCTGAGGGGTGACCTAATAGAGGTCTTTAAAATTAGGAGCGGTTTTGATAGAGTCGACACAGAGAGAATGCTTCCACTTGTGGGGAAGAGCATAACTAGAGGCCATCAATATAAGACAGTCACCAAGAAATCCAATAGGGAATTCAGAAGAAGCTTCTTTACCCAGAGAGTGGTGAGAATGTGGAACTCGCTACCACAGGGAGTGGTTGAAGCGAATAGTACAGATGCATTTAAGGGGAGGCTAGATAAGCATATCAGGGAGAAGGGAATAGAGGGTTACGCTGATCGAGTTGGATCAGGAAGCATGGGAGGAGGCTCGAGTGGAGCATAAACGCCGGCATGGACTGGTTGGGCCGAATGGCCTGTTTCTGTGCTGTATTTCTATGTAATATAGCGGTTGCCCCCGACTGACCCTCTCTCTCTGTTACAGATGGGGGCCTATCACACCATCGAGCTGGAAATGAACCGCAAGTTCACCCTGGCCAAGAAACAGTGGGACAGTGTGGTGCTGGAGCGAATCGGTGCGTAGTCAGCGAGGCCGGTGGTCTCTCCGTCAAAAACCGCCCCCCCGCCACCTCACCCACTTCATTTCCTTTCTTTGTATCTCTCCCTGCAGTGCGCTGGAAGCAAGATCTGGCTGGGTGGGAGGGAGGGAGGGGTTTGGGGGCTGGGATTTTCCCCGTCCCCGGCTGAAGAGGCTACGGCAGGGCCACGGTTACGATACCGGACCAACCATCCAGAGGCCTGGTCTGGTAATCCCGTCGGTCAGACGTGTGGTCACCCTCCTCTGTGTGTAGAAAGGGATCGCGAGCAAGAACTTGCATTTCGACAGCGCCTGTCACATCCTTGGGATGTTCCAAAGCACTTCACAGCCAACGAAGTGAATTGGCCGTTGTCGTCGAGGAAAATGTGGCAGCCATGTTGCGCACAGCAAGATCCCAGAAACAGCATTGCGATAAATGACCAAATCATCTCTCTTTGGTTTTTTTTTTAAGGTATTGATTGAGGGGTAAATCTTGACGGCCGGGGGTGGGGGAGGGGAGAACTCCCCCTGCTCTTCCGATAGCCTTGTGGGATTTTATGTCCCAGAGGGCAGACGGAGCCCTCGGATTAACGTCTCAACCCGAAAGATGGCACCTCCCGACAGTGCAGTGCTCCCTCAGTACTGGCAACCGGTGGGGCAGGGGGGAGTGTTGGCCTGGATTATGCGGCCCAAGTCTCTGGAGTGGGGCTCGAACCCATGGCCTTCTGACTCGGGGGCGAGAGAGTGCTACCCACTGAATTCAAATTTTCAAATTGCCATGGTGGGATTTGACCGTGCTTTCTCTGGATTATTAATCCAGTAACTTAAACAATACTGTCCCCATGTACAGATCGGCCAAGATCTCATTGAATGGCGGAACAGGCTCGAGGGGCTGAATGGCCTCCTCCTGTTCTGTTGTTCTCACGGACCCACAGCAGTTTGACGTCTCCTCTTCTCCCATTGGTTCCAGAGCAGGCATGTGACCCCGCCCACAATGCAGATGTGGGGGCTGTCATCATGCAGGAGGGACTCGCACACATCTGCCTGGTGACGTCCAGCATGACTGTCCTGAGGGCCAAAGTGGAGACCACCATCCCACGGAAACGCAAGGGGAGCTGCACGCAGCACGACAAGGTAACGCACTGTGACACCCGGTCCCAGAGGGGGAAAGGACAGTGTATCTAACGCACTGTGACACCCGGTCCCAGAGGGGGAAAGGACAGTGTATCTAACGCACTGTGACACCCGGTCCCAGAGGGGGAAAGGACAGTGTATCTAACGCACTGTGACACCCGGTCCCAGAGGGGGAAAGGACAGTGTATCTAACGCACTGTGACACCCGGTCCCAGAGCAGGAAAGGACAGTGTATCTAACGCACTGTGACTCCCGGTCCCAGAGGGGGAAAGGACAGTGTATCTAACGCACTGTGACACCTGGTCCCAGAGGGGGAAAGGACAATGTATCTAACACACTGTGACACCTGGTCCCAGAGAGGGAAAGGACAGTGTATCTAACGCACTGTGATACCCGGTCCCAGAGAGGGAAAGGACAGTGTATCTAACGCACTGTGGCACCCGGTCCCAGAGGGGGAAAGGACAGTGTATCTAACACACTGTGACACCCGGTC
>JASTWF010000203.1:231589-234902 GCA_030390025.1 Squalus acanthias
CTCTCTCTCTCTGTCTCTCTCTCTCTCTGTCTCTCTCTCTCTCTCTGTCTCTCTCTCTCTGTCTCTCTCTCTCTGTCTCTCTCTCTCTGTCTCTCTCTCTCTGTCTCTCTCTCTCTCTGTCTCTCTCTGTCTCTCTCTCTGTCTCTCTCTCTGTCTCTCTCTCTGTCTCTCTCTCTGTCTCTCTCTCTGTCTCTCTCTCTGTCTCTCTCTCTGTCTCTCTCTCTGTCTCTCTCTCTCTGTCTCTCTCTCTGTCTCTCTCTCTCTGTGTCTCTCTCTCTCTGTCTCTCTCTTGCTCTGTCTCTCTCGCTGTCTCTCTCTGTCTCTCCTCCCTCCTTCACTCTCTATCTCTCTCTCTGTCTCATTCTATCTGTCTCTCGCTCTAAGTATGAATGAATACTTTTCGTCAGTGTTCACCGAGGAGAGGGGCCATGTTCTTGAGGATGAGAGTGTGATAAAGGTGGATAGGCTGGAGGTGGTAGATGTTCAGAGGGAAGATGTTTTAGCAATTTTGAAGAACCTGAGGGTCAATAAGTCCCCTGGGCCAGATGGGATATATCCTAGGATTCTTTGGGAGGCAAGGGAGGAGATTGCAGAGCCTCTGGCTTTGATCTTTGGGTCCTCACTGTCCACGGGAATGGTGCCAGAGGACTGGAGAGTGGCGAATGTTGTTCCTCTCTTCAAGAAAGGAAATAGGAATGACCCTGGTAATTATAGGCCGGTTAGTCTTACTTCGGTGGTTGGTAAGATAATGGAAAAGGTCCTGAGGGATAGGATTTATGACCATTTGGAAAGGGGCAACTTAATCAGGGAAAGTCAACACGGATTCGTGAAGGGTAAGTCTTGCCTAACAAATTTGATTGAATTCTTTGAGGAGGTAACTAAGTGTGTAGATGAAGGTAGAGCAGTTGATGTCGTATACATGGATTTTAGTAAGGCGTTTGATAAGGTTCCCCATGGTCGGCTCATGAAGAAAGTAAGGAGTTGTGGGATAGAGGGAAATTTGGCCGATTGGATAAGTAACTGGCTATCTCATAGAAGGCAGAGGGTGGTGGTGGATGGAACATTTTCGGACTGGAGACCAGTTACCAGCGGTATGCCACAGGGGTCGGTGCTGGGTCCTCTGCTGTTTGTGATTTTTATCAATGACTTGGAGGAGGGGACTGAAGGGTGGATCAGTAAATTTGCTGATGACACCAAGATTGGTGGAGCAGTGGATGAGGTGGAGGGCTGTTGTAGGCTGCAAAGAGACATTGATAGGATGCAGAGCTGGGCCGAAAAATGGCAGATGGAATTTAACCCTGATAAGTGCGAGGTGATTCATTTTGGTAGGGCAAATTTGAATAAGGATTACAGGGTCAACGGCAGGGTTCTGAGGAACGTGGAGGAGCAGAGGGATCTGGGGGTTCATATCCACAGATCTCTGAAGGTTGCCACTCAAGTGGATAGAGCAGTAAAGAAGGCCTATGGTGTGTTGACGTTTATTAACAGAGGGTTTGAGTTTAAGAACCGTGAGGTTATGCTGCAACTGTACAGGACCTTGGTGAGACCACATTTGGAATATTGTGTGCAGTTCTGGTCACCTCACTATAGGAAGGACGTGGAAGCATTGGAAAGAGTGCAAAGGAGATTTACCAGGATGCTGCCTGGTTTGGGGGGGAGGTCTTATGAGGAAAGATTGAGGGAGTTGGGGCTTTTCTCTTTAGAGCGGAGGAGGATGAGAGGCGACTTAATAGAGGTTTATAAGATGATGAGGGGGATAGATCGAGTGGATGTTCAGAGACTGTTTCCTCGAGTAGAGGCAGCTGTTACAAGGGGGCATAACTATAAGGTGCATGGGGGGAGATATAGAAGGGATGTCCGAGGTAGATTCTTTACTCAGAGAGTGGTTGGGGTGTGGAATGGACTGCCTGCTGTGATAGTGGAGTCGGACACTTTAGGAACTTTCAAGCGGTTATTGGATAAGCACATGGAGCACACCAGAGTGACAGGGAGTGTGATAGCTTGATCTTGGTCTCGGACAATGCTCGGCACAACATCGAGGGCCGAAGGGCCTGTACTGTGCTGTACTGTTCTATGTTAAGTATTGAATTGTGTGTGTGTGTGTGTGTGTGTGTCAGAGGTTTGTGGGTTCGAGCCCCACACACTCCAGACACTAGGAAGGGGTCGGGTCCATTGGGATGCTGTACAATGGAAGGGTTTGGGTCCACTGGGATTCTGTACAATGGCAGTGAATGGGAAGGGGTTGGGTCCATTGGGGTTCTGCAAAATGGGAATGAATGGGAAGAGGTTGAGTCTATTGGGATTCCGTACAATGGCAGTGAATGGGAAGGGGTTTGGTCCATTGGGATTCTGCAAAATGGGAGTGAATGGGAAGGGGTTGGGTCCATTGGGATTCTGTACAATGGGAGTGAATGGGAAGGGGTTGGGACCATTGGGATTCTGTACAATGGGTGTGAATGGGAAGGGGTTGGGACCATTGGGATTCTGTACAATGGGTGTGAATGAGAAGGTGTTGGGTCCATTGGGATTCTGTACAATGGCAGTGAATGGGAAGGGGTTGGAGAGGAGATTCACCAGGATGTTACCTGGGCTGGAGCGCTTCAGCTATGAAGAGAAACTGGACAGGCTGGGGTTGTTTTCCTTGGAGCAGAGAAGGCTGAGGGGGGACTTGATTGAGGTGTACAAAATTATGAGGGGCATAGATAGGGTAGATAGAAAGGATCTTTTCCCCTTAGTAGAGGGGTCAATAACCAGGGGGCATAGTTTCAAGGTAAGGGGCAGGAGGTTTAGACGGGATTTGAGGAAAAACTTTTTCACCCAGAGGGTGGTTGGAATCTGGAATTCACTGCCTGAAAGGGTGGTAGAGGCAGGAACCCTCACAACATTCAAGCAGCATTTAGATGAGCACTTGAAACGCCATAGCATACAAGGCTACGGACCAAGTGCTGGAAAATGGGACTAGAATAGACAGGGCTTGATGGCCGGCGTGGACACGATGGGCCGAAGGGCCTCTTTCTGTGCTGTATAACTCTATGACTTCTCCACATTATATTCCATCTGCCATATTCTTGCCCACTCACTTAACCTGTCTATATCCCTTTGCAGCCTCTTTGCATCCGCCTCACAACTTACATTCCCACTCAGCTTTGTATCGTCAGCAAACTTGGATACATTGCACTCGGTCCCTTCATCTAAATCATTGATATAGATTGTGAATAGCTGAGGCCCGAGCACTGATCCTTGCGGTACCCCACTAGTTACAGCCTGCCAACCTGAAAATGACCGGTTTATCCCTGCTCTCTGTTTTCTGCCC
>JASTWF010000203.1:235102-277602 GCA_030390025.1 Squalus acanthias
AGAGTCAGTGATTGGGGAGAGTGTACCTGGGCTGGGGGTGGTGATAAATGGATGTGGACAGGGGAGATTGTAGAAATACTCCACACTCTTATTCCATTCCCTCACACCTACCTGATGATTTTGTTGCGTTATAGAATCATAGAGGGCGAAATAGAGAGAGATTCGGAGGGGGGAGAAATCACATAATTCTAGAATCTCACAGCACATATGTCGAGCTTGCAAACTATCGCCCCGTCTCCAACCTCCCTTTCCTCTCAAGTCCTTGAACGTGTTGTCGCCTCCCAAATCCATGCCCATCTTTCCCGGAACGCCTTGCTTGAATCCTTCCACAGGTTTCCGCCCCTGCCACAGTCCCGAAACAGCTCTTACCAAGGTCACAAGTGACATCCTAATTGACCGTGACACTGGTAAACTATCCCTCCTCGGCCTTCTCGACCTGTCTGCAGCCTTTGACACGGTTGACCACACCATCCTCCTCCAACGCCTCTCCACTGTCGTCAGCTGGGTGGGACTGCACTCGCCTGGTTCCATTCCTGTCTCTCCAGTCGTAGCCAGACAATCACCTGCAATGTCTTCCCTTCTCTTCCCGCTCCCGAACCATTACCTCTGGTGTCCCCCAAGGATCTATCCTCCTATTTCTCATCTACATGCTGCCCCTTGGCGACATCATCCGAAAACACACTATTTTCCCTTGATTGACCTTGTTAAGCTCGCCCAGCGGGTTTAGCAGGCCAATTAAGGGAAAGCCGGTTACAGAGAATGTCAGCGTTTAACGTTTCCACATGTGCGCTGATGATACCCAGCTCTACCTCTCTCGACCCCTCCACCGTCTCTCTTGTGCTGTCAGACTGCTTGTCCGATATCCAGCAATGGAGGTGCAGAAATTTCCTCCAATTACAAATTGGGAAGGCATTGGGCGCGATCTTGCCAGCCCTGGGGAGGCGGGACTGCCAGGAAAATGGCAGAATCTGAGGGCGGATACCCATCCCGCTCCCAACCCACCTCCGTGCCACCTTCCCAGGAGGCGGGTAGCTGACCCGTGCCGGGTCCCATCTCCTCAAGACGGGAAGGGGATTACAGCCACTTAACTGCCTGTTAACAGGTAGTTCACAGGCAGTTAAGAGGATTATCCCCATTTTTCCAGGAGAGGTGTGGGTTTCCCGACGTTGGGAAACCCCGCCAGGGTCACCGAGGCGAGCATTGGGTCTGCGGGGGTCGGAGGGGTCCAAAAGTGCGCTGTGGAGGTGAGTGACGGGTGCAAGTGTGGAGAGGTAAGTATGTGAGGTGAGTGTAAAGTGATCGAAAATGTTTACTTACCTTTGTTTCTTCCTGCAGGCTTCAACTTTTGGGGATGCGGAGACTCTCGCATCTCACCGGCAGAGATGACAGATGGCTGCTGCATTCTCCGATGCAACAACCATCTCATTTCTGCTCACAAAAGAGGTTTGATGAGGTCTTGAATACAAGGACTCATCAAACAACAGAGAATGTCAGTGCTTGACAGCTTCACAGAGCCGTCAAACGATGACAATTCATCCGTCAAAATTTTTTGACAGATGTAGAATTCGCAATTATCGCGATTTGATTAATAAGGAGAAAACACAAAGTTTCGTTCAAACAGCTTTTTATTTCAGCAGAATGCTGTCAGGTTTAAATTGGACACAAGCAGCCTGTAAAATGGCCGCCGCACCACGTGACAGAACATTCTAGACTTTTCAACAGGCAGACAAGATGGCGTTCCAATAAACATTCTTGCAAGATCGATAACGATTCAGCACAGTGAAGATAATACACAGGACATTATGGGTTTACAGTATAAACATCGATACTGGAATCGGTCTCCCAGGTACAAAGGAAAGCCATTAAGGGCCCATCCAAAGGACATTAATATGTAAACTCCCAACGGCTCTACGATGAGAGAGCCGTTAGCAGGTAGTTATACAGGACACTTGGAAGCCCCAAACCCCTCCAGGGAGAACACCGACCGATTTAACAATGGGAGAAGTATTAGCAGGTACTCAAACGTTCATGAGTAAGCCCCGAAACCCATTAAGGACGGAGATCACCCATACAGGACATTTTGGGCGCCAAACCTTAAACAAAAGAATGGACATTATAGTTGGGCGGGAAACGGAAGAATTGTGCACTATAATTGCAGGCCCAAAACCGTCCATTCGCTCTCTTGACTCTTGCCTCTTGCTGCTTGCCTCTTGTTCGTGCTCCTGCATTCGTGGTTGCTCCTGTGTTTTATCCGGTCGATTCGTAACCTCGTGGCTGCTCCTGTGTAAAAGACTGTTGAACTTTCTGATCCGTTCGGATCTACCTCGTGTCGCGTAACGAAGACCTATGTTGGTAACTGGCAGCGGAACCAAAGGCCCGAGATGAGATGAGATGAGAGGAGAAGAAAAGAAGACCTTATCCATCGCCACGGTCAGTAAATCCCGACCGCGCCTGTAGGTCGATCAGCCAAGTCTTCTTGACAACGGTGCTCCACCATACCTTGTATCCAACCAACAGAGGTCTTCACTACAGCGGACGGTCCAGCCGACTGACCGAGCAGCAGAAGCAGTAAACAAGTGGGACCAGGAGATCTCCTGACCAACACGTGGGTGCTGCGGTGAAAAACATCCGATCAGCTATTCGGGATTTCTCCGAGTTATTACGAGTGGTGAGCATGAGTCTCGAGATCCTACGAAGCTAGTTTAGGATAGCTATTGATAGGGGAGGGTTTAAAGATTAAGGATATTTGTAATGTGTGCCCTATTTACGTTGTGCTGGTCGTTCCTCGTTTCCCTAAGAGTGATTATAACCGTTTGTAAGATTGTACTGTCATTAATCTGTGCATATGACATGTATTTCATAATTTTAAGTATCATGCAATAAAGATTTTCCATTTCGTACTGTTCAAACCAAGTCTACATGAGTTTTATCTCCATTACTGCTCTCGCATCTAAGTCCAGTGTCTAGAACCGTAAGGGAGAGTGATTCGAACCACTCACAGGGGTGTCTAGTGTTCCCAGACTGGCTGGAGACCAGGCCTAGACCCGCACTGACATACAGGCTGCACAGAGCCGCGTGAATCTCACAGGCTACGAGACACGCAGGGTCAGGAGAGAATCCCTTACAGAAAATGGCGACCGCGGCAGGACACTGGCAGCGAGAGGGTAGTGTGTTAGATTATGGAATGACTGTACGAAATGTGATGCAGGAAAAGATAGCGGATTACGTATTTGGAAAGGTTAATCTAACGAAAAAGTGGATAAGCGAATTGTTAGCGGATAAGAGCCCACTAGAGGCAGCTGAAAGGTGGACTGATAGTAAGGAGCATAAAAAGGCAGTTGAGAAAGCAGTCTGGCTTATGTGCTACAAAAGGCAGGTTCAGATTTCAAACCAGACCAATACAGCGCTAACCGCTCGAATCAAGCAGTTAGAGGAGGAAATGGAGGAGAAGGTTTCTGGAGGGGAGGCGCTCATTAAGAGTTTAAATGAGTTACGCCAGGAAAGCCAGGAAGTCTCCAGTTACCTTAAAACAAGGGTAGAGTATCTCGAGTGCCAGATCACTGAAGCAAAATTAAACGAGAGTAGGATGAAGGAAAGATGTAACCGTCAAGCTGCCCAGATAAGAACTCAAGAAGAGAGCTTAATGGGGGTTAGGTCGGCGTATAAGTTGGCCCTTGAGGATAAGTTTCAGGGAGCCGACCATAGCGCCTGCGAAAAAGAGATAGAGAGCCTCAAAAAGGCCGTGAATAATGCGAACGGCATGGTGTGCCTTATTAATCCGTCGGCACGCCAGCCGCTAGTAAATGAGAGATTTAGAAATTCCCCACCAAGTAAAGCAGAAGAAGTAGTAGCCACTGCGCCCTCCGCGCCACCCAGCTATTCAGAAACCTGGGTTAGGGAGGAAGCAACGGAAGAAACAAAAGAGCCCGTTGAAAAGGAGGTAGAAAAGGGATCGTTGTATCCAGTAACGGGTATTAAAAGGGGCCCAAGCAGGAACGGTGGGGAAGAACCGGGGGATCTCCTCGGACAGCTGGTGTTGCCTCACAGTTCACATCAGCTGAGGGCCATGATAAACCACGTAAGGAAGCTGACCGAGATAGACGACCCTTCCGTACATTTTAGGGAAGTTGAGCAAGCCGCAGCCATCAACGGCTGCGATGATGGGGAGACAGCAAAAATGCTGCTGTTCTCGTTAGATAGCTCGGTCCTTCAGTGTCTCTCAGGCGATAGCAAGAGGGGAAATAAAAGTTATGAGGAATTGAAAAATGAGGTCCTAGAAGTAGTGGGAGCGAACGACGGAGGTCCGTTTGCTAGAGTGGGACAGACAGTGCAGATGGAGGGAGAACCCCCGAAGGTTTTTGCCGACAGGCTGTGGCCAGTATATGAGCGCAGCTGTCTAGGTGCGCCCGAGCGCGAAGATGTGGAAGGCGCCGCTTTAATTCATTGGCTTAGGTGCATCATAGCCAACAGTTTACCAGCCGTTAGAGAGCAGGCAAAAGCCTGGTTCGATCCCAATGACCTCAACCTTACGGAAGAGTCGGTCTTGAATCGACTTACGTTAGGTTACCGTAACATAAGGGGTATGACGACACGTCCCTTTAAGGGAAGAGTACATGAGGTACGACCCGCAGCCCCAGCTCAAAGAGAGTGGCATCAGGAGGGTAATCGCGCCCCACAGGCAAGTAATGCCTGTTACGGGTGTGGGAAGACAGGGCACTGGCGCAAGCACTGCAGGAACCCTTGGAAGGATTCCAAGGATAAAAATCCCGCGGTCCGAACCCAGGCGCCTGTCCCGGCTAAGGAAGCAAAGGCACCCACCTCTCCCGAAGACCTCGAAGCAGTGTTAGGAGTCATGCGCAAGATGGTTTTGAACGCGCGTGGACAGGTGGCGGTCGCAACCGGCCCCGTAGGTGCCGCAGGACCGTCTAATAGTACCCAATGACTAGAGCCCACGCAGCCTGCCTACCTGTGTCCTTTTAAAAGACACGCACAGGAGGGGGTCTGCGGTGAGGAGGCCAGGTTAAAAGAGCAGGCCTTGCGGGAGGAGAACGCCCGCTTAATAGGGAAAATAGATGGGCTGGAAGGGCAGCTTAGAGAGCAGGCCCTGCGGGAGGAGAACGCCCGAGCAATGGGAAAGTTAGACGTGCTCAGGCTAGAAGAGCAGCTTAGAGAGATAAAAGCAGCCTACAGGGTAGCCAAAAGCCGGGAGTATGAGGATGTAAACCAGTGCAAACTGTACCAGCCGGGTGCGCAGGGGAAAACTACAGGGGTAAATCCCGCCAATGGGAAAACACAGCCCCAGGTAGGACCACAAGGCACACAGGCAGGCGTAGCAGCTTGCATCAGGGGAAGGGACATCCCGGACGATCATGCAGCGTTTTTCTGGAGTTGGGGGTTAGATGACGAAGAACCCAGGGTACCCTGGTCAGATGAGGATAGTGCAGATGAGCATAGTGATGATGACGGGTGGTTCCTGAGGAACGGTCTGGGGGGAATGGGGCCGATAGGTAGAGATCCACACGGGGTGGACACACAAGCTGCAGGTCCCGAGGACAGGAGGGAGGAGCTAGAGGAGGCAGGGCCAGCCGCTATAGGAGCACAGAGAGTACCAATGTGGTTCCCAGAGATGTGGCCGCCCGCTTTGAACGTCCAGTCCTCAGGGGAGGCAGAGATCACGAGTGGAGGGCCGCCTGCTGGGCCGAGCAGGGCGGAGCCACGAACTGCCAGCCCCGAGGTTAGGGAGGCGGAGTCAGCGGAGGCGGAGCCGGCGACTGTGATGGAACCCCAGGTCATCCCGTTGGAGGTCTCGGAACCCGGTCCGTCCGTCACGGAACCCCCGCCCATAGCAACTCCCCGTAGGTCTAGTAGAGAACCCCAGCCCAGGAGGATGTGGTCATGTCCCCAGACTGCCCCAAGGCGTAAAATTCAGGTTAAGATAACCCGGGTAGAGACAGGCCACATCGCAGCAGTAACAGGCTGCGGCAGATCAGAGGAAAGGGTCAGCGCAGCAACAGGCTGCGGCAGATCAGAGGGAAGGGTCAGTGCCCTCCCACCGTCGGGAAGAGCTCGCAGCAGCCTTCTCAGAATTTAAAGGGGCCGCCCTGAGAACGGGCGGCACTGTAAAGTTATTAGTTTAAGGTTTTAAGTTTATAGTTCAAGGTTAAGGTTTTAAGTTTATTAGTTCAAGGTTAAGTTTGTAGTGTTTTAACAGAAAACGATAAAATGATGGGAGTTTTAAGGCTAGGTTTAGAGGAAGTCTATTCAGCAAACGTTGAAGTTTACGTGAGGCGAGGTCAGGGGACCCGCTCACCCTTCACATAAGCCAGAGACTTTTTGCGAGGCTGGCTACCTCATTCTATCTGATCACAGGAACCAAGGAAGGATGGAACGACTTATAGTATTGCTCGTGGCAATCGGATGTGGATTGGCCTATCGAGGCCACACCAAGGATGTCGTGGTGTTTGGATGTTCCGGGGACACGGCCCCCATCGCGGTGGATGGGACCGGGAGACGGAAGGCAGAAGGGACCAGCACCTATTTCCACAAGGGAAGGTGGCCAGGATGGCTGGGAACGAACTCAACGGAGTATTCCAGCACATCGGGGTTCGCCTACAAAGAAACTTCTTTAATGTGCCCCAAAGTACGGATCATCGCACCCAGGATCAGCGTCACCGTCGGCAAACGGATTTGTTTGACCTGCAGTGGGGATGTCCCATTGAGCCGATGGTGGTGGCTGCGAAAGCTGAGCAAAACTATGAGGAACTCTTCGGTTGAGTGGGAGCGACTGGGTAATAATACCCATCGGACAATTACGGGGACAGATGGACAAGTGAAAGTCTGTTGGGACAAATGGTGGGAACCGGATGAGGGGATTTATGTTTGTATGTGGGGGTCAAAGTACGTTTGCCCCAAAGGCATCTCCATATTCTTTATTAACCAGTGGCAGGATAACGGACAGGGGATGAGGTGGGATGCGAGCACCAGGGGGTGCGGAGCCCCATACTCTCCGATCCCAGTAAATGCCACTGAGCTCATTACGCGCCCACGCAAAGCCCCGCCCACGATTCCGGTAGTTCTAACTGAGGAAGAAGGGTGCCCTAAAACTAGTAAGGGACCCGGGAACGGTTTGGTACTGGTCCCCACAGACCAGATACTATTTCAGGGGGTACATTACGCGGTGGCCTCGGTGATTTTAAATCTCACTGAGGTACGGTTACCAGAGTGGTGCCCCAAAAAGACGGAACAGTTGTACCAGGTCCTGTTGACCAAGATGTTCAGGCAATTTTACGAGTTTGATTTTGCAGAAATTGATAAGACAAGTTTATACACCGCACCGCAGGAAGTTTTGGACCAAGTAGGGAGGCAAAGAAGGGGTTTGGTGAACGATGCGTTCACTGCTTTTAACACAGGGACATCTGTGGTCAACGCTCTAGACAGTGTGGAGCTGCAGACCCAGATTAATGGTTTAAAAACACAGTTAAAGGACATCCTAACAGATGAGAATAAAGTGGTAGGGTCGGGTCTGCACGAGGACCAAGCCATGACTCTCCATTTAAAGGAAATCATAGCAGAGCTGGAGAAACATGCGCGTACGGTAAATGCCCTGATTAGGGAAGATCGGAATGCATCCGATCAAGCTGCGCAGAACGAGGTGTGCGTGCTTTACGGGGCGTGGTTACTGGGCGAGGGCCGCAGTAATTTGGAGGATTTAAAACAAGGTTTGGTCCCGTCCTGGATAAGTAACAAACACCTGCGGGCGCTTCACCCTTTTCAGAACGCATTAAGTCCGTGCCAGCTCAGGCTAGCTTCAGAAGCTTACCCAGTCCCCGTGGACTGCGGACGTTCAAACCATACTATTATGGGAATAGTATTACGCATGCCGGTTTTGGGCAACACAGCAAAGCCCGCCCCGGTGTATCGGGTAGAGAACATTGGTGTCATTCAGGGGGGAGCCCACATTCGTTATGCAGCGGTTCCACCTTACGTCATCCGCTGGGAGCAAACGATGACAGGTACAGATCTCTCTGGTTGTCGTGGCAGGGGAGCACACATAATACTGTGTCCCCAGCACTTGAATGCCTTTTTAACACCACAGTGCGGGTTCAGAACGGCTGGCGCCAAGTCCATGAATTGCACCATGGAGGCAATGGCCCAAGATCATGTGCCTCCGCAGGTAGCATACATCGGGGGTGGAACATATTGTGTTACCACTGCAGCGCAACACTACCAGCATGGAAACCGTAGCCGGTGTCCGGTGAGTGACAGCAGTTTCTGTTTTAAACCCAGGGCTGAAGTTCAAGTAGCACAACAGCGAATTATCCCAATCCCTGAACCATCCACTGTTCATCTCACAGTAAAAGAGAATTTCACCGACTTACAGCGATTTGTTGCGCATTTTGGATACCTCATTCCCCCTCTCCCTGAGCATTTAACCAAACTTCTGAAAGCCGTCGCGGTGTCACAAAAGCATTTCTATACATTAGAACAGAAAACCGTCGAGATAGGTACAGACATTTTGGACATAGTGGTTCCACCGTGGTGGAATCTGTTCACGAATATTGAAGTGCCCTCATGGGTCAGAATAGCCTCCCACATTTTAGTCGTCTGTCAAGTGTTTATTGTAGTATACCTATTGTTCATACATTGTAAAAGAGACAAGCGCCTCACCAAGCATGAGAACACGGGAGAGTGGCGAGAACGTTACGTGCGCGTGCACGATGAGAGCGCAGTGTAATAGGAAAATGGCGTCACTCCCGCTCGCCACGTGCGCCGCGGAAGTTTGTACTCATTGTAAATACGTTGGAAACTCGACATGTTTAAGAGTTGGGATTTGTTTATTTTTGGTGATGGTGTTGATTGTTTGGTTTTTGGGTTTTGTTTTTCCTTTCCCTGAATAAAAGACAAATATACAGGTGATGCGTGAGGTATCGGCCTGGTTACGCCGGGAAGGAAAACAAGTGGTGTAAGTTTAAGGGCAAATGATGCCTACGGTGATTTAAAATGTGATTTTCTTGGGAAATAAGGACGACACAGAGACCCTAGTCAAGTTAAAAATTTATGGGATTAATTTACTGGATTCGGAGTGAAATCGAGATAAGATTGCTCACCACTGAGTTTTTGATACGATAAGCGGAGTTATTCGCATCAACAGGAGGGACTGTAGAATTCGCAATTATCGCGATTTGATTAATAAGGAGAAAACACAAAGTTTCGTTCAAACAGCTTTTTATTTCAGCAGAATGCTGTCAGGTTTAAATTGGACACAAGCAGCCTGTAAAATGGCCGCCGCACCACGTGACAGAACATTCTAGACTTTTCAACAGGCAGACAAGATGGCGTTCCAATAAACATTCTTGCAAGATCGATAACGATTCAGCACAGTGAAGATAATACACAGGACATTATGGGTTTACAGTATAAACATCGATACTGGAATCGGTCTCCCAGGTACAAAGGAAAGCCATTAAGGGCCCATCCAAAGGACATTAATATGTAAACTCCCAACGGCTCTACGATGAGAGAGCCGTTAGCAGGTAGTTATACAGGACACTTGGAAGCCCCAAACCCCTCCAGGGAGAACACCGACCGATTTAACAATGGGAGAAATATTAGCAGGTACTCAAACGTTCATGAGTAAGCCCCGAAACCCATTAAGGACGGAGATCACCCATACAGGACATTTGGGCGCCAAACCTTAAACAAAAGAATGGACATTATAGTTGGGCGGGAAACGGAAGAATTGTGCACTATAATTGCAGGCCCAAAACCGTCCATTCGCTCTCTTGACTCTTGCCTCTTGCTGCTTGCCTCTTGTTCGTGCTCCTGCATTCGTGGTTGCTCCTGTGTTTTATCCGGTCGATTCGTAACCTCGTGGCTGCTCCTGTGTAAAAGACTGTTGAACTTTCTGATCCGTTCGGATCTACCTCGTGTCGCGTAACGAAGACCTATGTTGGTAACTGGCAGCGGAACCAAAGGCCCGAGATGAGATGAGATGAGAGGAGAAGAAAAGAAGACCTTATCCATCGCCACGGTCAGTAAATCCCGACCGCGCCTGTAGGTCGATCAGCCAAGTCTTCTTGACAACGGTGCTCCACCATACCTTGTATCCAACCAACAGAGGTCTTCACTACAGCGGACGGTCCAGCCGACTGACCGAGCAGCAGAAGCAGTAAACAAGTGGGACCAGGAGATCTCCTGACCAACACGTGGGTGCTGCGGTGAAAAACATCCGATCAGCTATTCGGGATTTCTCCGAGTTATTACGAGTGGTGAGCATGAGTCTCGAGATCCTACGAAGCTAGTTTAGGATAGCTATTGATAGGGGAGGGTTTAAAGATTAAGGATATTTGTAATGTGTGCCCTATTTACGTTGTGCTGGTCGTTCCTCGTTTCCCTAAGAGTGATTATAACCGTTTGTAAGATTGTACTGTCATTAATCTGTGCATATGACATGTATTTCATAATTTTAAGTATCATGCAATAAAGATTTTCCATTTCGTACTGTTCAAACCAAGTCTACATGAGTTTTATCTCCATTACTGCTCTCGCATCTAAGTCCAGTGTCTAGAACCGTAAGGGAGAGTGATTCGAACCACTCACAGGGGTGTCTAGTGTTCCCAGACTGGCTGGAGACCAGGCCTAGACCCGCACTGACATACAGGCTGCACAGAGCCGCGTGAATCTCACAGGCTACGAGACACGCAGGGTCAGGAGAGAATCCCTTACACAGATTAAACGTCATACGCTGACATTCTCTGTAACCGGCTTCCCCTTAATTGGCCTGCTAAACCCGCTGGGCGGGCTTAACAAGGTCAATCAAGGGAAAATAGCGTGGGTTGGCCACAATGTCGATGGAGGCGGGACTAAGACCCGACAAGCAGCAGTCCCGCCTCCAACACTCCCCCATTGAGAAAATCGCCCCCATTGTCTTCGGTCCCCGCCACGAACCCCGTTCCCTTTCCACTGATTCCATCACCTCTCCCCGGCAACTGTCTGAGGCCGACCAATTCCGTTCACAACCTCGGTGTCACATCTGATCATGAGGTGAGCTTCCGACCACATATTCGCAGCATAACAAAGACCGCCTACTTCCACCACCATAACATCGCCCGTCTCCGCCCTTACCTCAGCTCATCCGCTGCTGAAACCCTCATCCGTGCCTTTGTTACCTCGAGACTTGACTATTCCAACGCACTCCTGGCCGGCCTCCCACATTCCACCCTCCGTAAACTTGAGGTCATCCAAAGCTCGGCTGCCCGTGTCCTAACTCGCACCGAGTCCCGTTCTCCCATTACCCCCTGTGCTCGCTGACCTACATTGGCTCTCGGTTAAGCAACGCCTCAATTTCAAAATTCTCATCCTTGTTTTCAAATCCCTCCATGGCCTCACCCCTCCCTTTCTCTGTAATCTCCTCCAGCCCCACAACCCCCCGAGATATCTGGGCCCCTCTAATTCTGGCCTCTTGTGCGTCCCCCGATTTTAATCACTCCAGCATTGACGGCCGTGCCTTCAGCTGCCTGGGCCCCAAGCTCTGGAACTCCCTCCTGTGAAGCGCCTTGCGACATTTTATTGCGTTAAAGGCGCTATATAAATATAAGTTGTTGTTGTTGTTGTTGCTAGCTTCTCTGCCCCCCCGAGTGTCTCCGCTCTCTGGAGTATTGGGAGGAAGACTGTGCGACTTGCCCTGACTGAATCTTTCCCTCCGTACAGCGGACGGAGGTCCTCGCCCTCTTCCTGCACACGGTGAAGCCTCAGGTAGCGCAAGTGCTGAAGGTGGACAGCATGCTGAACAAAAAGGAGCAGCAAATGTCTGGTGAGAGAAGCGATTCGCAGGCATCGAGGGGATGGTTGGTGCGGGGGGCGGGTGGGGGAGGTGCTGGTTGTCTGGACACCCAGGGGATGGGGGTGGGCCGAGGGCTCGGGGGGGGGGGGGCTTTCGAGCTGGTGCACTGGGACACGCCATTCCTGCTCTGTGTGTCTGAGGCTCAGTATCTCAACGGGTGAAATCAGCTAACTCAGCACAGCCCGGGGATGGTACTGAGCTCCACAAAGAGCCAGGAACGGCCCAGGTTCCACCTCCAGCCTGTGTTGAGTTAGCTGACCTTACCCGATGTGGGATTGAGCCGTATAGTGTCTAGAGACACATCAAACACTCCCAGGGCAGGTACAGCACGGGTTAGATACAGAGTAAAGCTCCCTCTACGCTGTCCCATCAAACACTCCCAGGGCAGGTACAGCACGGGTTAGATACAGAGTAAAGCTCCCTCTACGCTGTCCCATCAAACACTCCCAGGGCAGGTACAGCACGGGGTTAGATACAGAGTAAAGCTCCCTCTACACTGTCCCATCAAACACTCCCAGGGCAGGTACAGCACGGGTTAGATACAGAGTAAAGCTCCCTCTGCACTGTCCCATCAAACACTCCCAGGGCAGGTACAGCACAGGTTAAATACAGAGTAAAGCTCCCTCTACACTGTCCCATCAAACACTCCCAGGGCAGGTACAGCACGGGTTAGATACAGAGTAAAGCTCCCTCTACACTGTCCCATCAAACACTCCCAGGGCAGCACGGGGTTAGATACAGAGTAAAGCTCCCTCTGCACTGTCCCATCAAACACTCCCAGGGCAGGTACAGCACAGGTTAGATACAGAGTAAAGCTCCCTCTACACTGTCCCATCAAACACTCGCAGGGCAGGTATAGCACGGGTTAGATACAGAGTAAAGCTCTCTCTGCACTGCCCGAGATGTAAAGATATCGGGTATAACTATTTTGTCATGCATTTTTTAATTGTTTTCCAAGCTTTGAATGAACAGCTCTTGAAGGCGGAGCAGGAGAGACAATCCAGGGAAGAGCGGAGAGAGGAGGAGGAGCGCGTCAGGACTGAGGAGCTAGTGAGACAGATGAAGGAAAAGTTTGAGGAAGAGAAGGGGAAGAAATTGCTGGAGTATGAGGAGGCCATGAAGAGTAATCAGGCAGAGGGGGAAAAGTACTCGTCCGAGAATCGTGAAGAGGAGGCGAAGAAGAAGCGTGGCAGCTACGAATTCTTCAGGAGAGAAGGGGAAAGGGAAAGAAATCACAGTTTCTGGGACTATATCTGCTACTTTTTCGGATGGTCGGGGGCGGAACCTATCTCCTTGGTAAAAAAGTTATGACAGTCCCGAATCTCGAACTGATCTTCCCTTCACAGACTGTTTCACAATGTAACGAGAATCGCTCGACGTAACTAAGATCCCTGTTCCAGTCGCTACAGTTAGTCCGTCTGTTCTTTGATTCCCAACGGCCAGCTCTTGACTATTTTAATATATCGCAAAACATTGCACCCAAACAGAGCAGGAAAGGCCCAGGCTCCATCCCCGGCCTGTGCTGAGTGAGCTGATCTTACCCGGTGTGGGACTGAGCCCCACACACACACACACAGCAGGAAAGGCCCAGGCTCCATCCCCGGCCTGTGCTGAATAATTTTCCATGACAATTATAGGTCAAAATTTTACTTTGTGAAGCCCTGCAAAGATGAAGTGAATGGAGAAGCTGAGCGGATTTTGACTAACGGAGAGCTTTGTTCATGGTCGCTGTCCCTGTGAATGAGTAAATAAAGAGATCAATAAATGTGATTGTGGCGTCTGTTTGATTCCTTGCACCTCTGATCACGATGGGACAATTTGCCGTGTTAAGAGTATTGCTGTTGGTTCTTTGTTGAGGTTTGATGGTTTGAGGTTTGGGATGTCCGCTGTGACTCAGTGGGTCTCACTCTCGCCTTGAGAGTCAGAAGCTTGTGGGTTCAAGCCCCACTCCAGAGATTTGAACACATAAATCTAGGCTGACACTCCAGTGCAGTGCTGAGTGAGTGCTGCAGTGTCGGAGGTGCCGTCTTTCGGATGAGACGTTAAAACCGAGGCCCCGTCTGCCCTCTCAGGTGGATGGAAAAGATCCCCCGGCCACTATTTCGAAGAGGAGCAAGGGAGTTCTCCCTGGTGCCCTGGCCAATATTTATCGCTCAATCAACATAACATTGGATTATCTGGTCATTACCACATTGTTGTTTGTGGGATCTTGCTGTGCGCAAGTTGGCTGCCGGACTTCCTACATTTCAACAGTGACTACACATTAAAATGTACTTCATTGGCTTTAAAGCACTTCGGGAAGTCCGGTGGTTGTGAAAGGCGCTATATAAATGCATGTGTTTCTTTTTACTGAGCCTGTTTGGGTAGAGTGTACAGGGGCTGTGGGAGGAGATTAAATGGGTGGGTAGAGTCCATGATAGAGTGTATCTAACCCCTGCTGTCCCTGCCCTGGAAGTGTTTGATGGGACAGTGTAGAGGGAGCTTTACTCTGTATCTAACCCCTGCTGTACCTGCCCTGGGAGTGTTTGACGGGACAGTGTAGAGGGAGCTTTACTCTGTATCTAACCCCTGCTGTACCTGCCCTGGAAGTGTTTGATGGGACAGTGCAGAGGGAGCTTTACTCTGTATCTAACCCGTGCTGTACCTGCCCTGGGAGTGTTTGATGGGACAGTGTCGAGGGAGCTTTACTCTGTATCTAACCCGTGCTGTACCTGCCCTGGGAGTGTTTGATGGGACAGTGTAGAGGGAGCTTTACTCTGTATCTAACCCATGCTTTACCTGCCCTGGAAGTGTTTGATGGGACAGTGTCGAGGGAGCTTTACTCTGTATCTAACCCGTGCTGTACCTGCCCTGGGAGTGTGTGATGGGGCAGTGTAGAGGGAGCTTTACTCTGTATCTAACCCGTGCTGTACCTGCCCTGGGACTGTTTGTTGGGACAGTGTAGAGGGAGCTTTACTCTGTATCTTACCCGTGCTGTACCTGCCCTGGGAGTGTTTGATGGGACAGTGTAGAGGTAGCTTTACTCTGTATCTAACCTGTCCTGGGAGTGTTTGATGGGACAGTGTAGAGGGAGCTTTACTCTGTATCTAACCCGTGCTATACCTGCCCTGGGAATGTTTGATGGGAGAGTGTAGAGGGAGCTTTATTCTGTATCTAACCCGTGCTGTACCTGCCCTGGGAGTGTTTGTTGGGACAGTGTAGAGGGAGCTTTACTCTGTATCTAACCCCTGCTGTACCTGCCCAGGGAGTGTTTGATGGGACTGTGTCGAGGGAGCTTTACTTTGTATCTAACCCGTGCTGTACCTGTCCTGGGAGTGTTTGATGGGACAGTGTAGAGGGAGCTTTAATCTGTATCTAACCCGTGCTGTACTTGCCCTGGGAGTGTTTGATGGGACAGTGTAGACGGAGCTTTACTCTGTATCTAACCCGTGCTGTACCTGCCCTGGGAGTGTTTGATTGGGACAGTGCAGAGGGAGCTTTACTCTGTATCTAACCTATGCTGTACCTGCCCTGGGAGTGTTTGATGGTACAGTGTCGAGGGAGCTTTACTCTGTATCTAACCCGTGATGTACCTGTCCTGGGAGTGTTTGATGGGAGAGTGTAGAGGGAGCTTTACTCTGTATCTAACCCGTGCTGTACCTGCCCTGGGAGTGTGTAATGGGACAGTGTAGAGGGAGATTTACTCGGTATCTAACCCCTGCTGTACCTGCCCAGGGAGTGTTTGATGGGACAGTGTAGAGGGAGCTTTACTCTGTATCTAACCCGTGCTGTACCTGCCCTGGGAGTGTTTGATGGGACAGTGTAGAGGGAGTTTTACTCTGTATCTAACCCGTGCTGTACCTGCCCTGGGAGTGTGTGATGGGACAGTGTAGAGGGAGCTTTACTCTTTATCTTACCCCTGCTGTACCTGCCCTGGGAGTGTTTGATGGGGCAGTGTAGAGGGAGCTTTACTCTGTATCTAACCCGTGCAGTACCTGCCCTCGGAGTGTTTGATGGGGCAGTGCAGAGGGAGCTTTACTCTGTATCTAACCCGTGCTGTTCCTGCCCTGGGAGTGTTTGATGGGACAGTGTACATGGAGCTTTACTCTTTTCATACTATGTGCATTGGGGCTAGATTGCTATCGGCCGCGTGTTCTCCACATAGTTGGATATCCTGCCAACAGCCAGTCTCTTGTCCCTGACTTGCGGAATGGGAACTTGGGCAGCCTTGATGGGGAATTACACCCAGTGGGTGTCGGCACCTTGTGAAGAAGAGGGGGCTGGTGGGGTGGAGGGGAGTAGGTCGGCGGTCGGGGGAGAAGGTAACACATCCGGCGGGAGGAAGAAGGTTTTGAAGTAAATCTTGTTGATTCTTTTTCTTTTACATATCCTTTTTGAAAGTTCTGAGAAAGAAGGCAATACAAAACCCGGAGGAAGAGTGAAGAGTGAAGAGAGAGAGAGAGAGAGAGAGACAGAATGAAGGAAGGAGAGAAAGAAGGAACAAAAGAACGAACGGAAAGAGTTGAAGGTGCTCTCTGCCGCAGTACCGATCCCGGAGGAAGATTGAAGGAAAGGACTAAGAAGAGAGAGAAAGAAGGAAAGGAACAAATGAGAGAAAGAATCACACAAATTCACTGCACAGAAGGAGGCCATTCAGCCCATCTTGTCCGTGCCGGCCGACAAAGAGCGATCCGGCCTAATCCCACTTTCCAGCTCTTGGTCCGTAGCCTTGTAGGTTACGGCACTTCAAGTGCATATCCAAGTACTTTTTAAATGTGATGAGGGTCTCGGCCTCTACCACCCTTTCAGACAGTGAGTTCCAGACCCCCACCACCCTCTGGGTGAAAAAAATTCTCCTCAAATCCCCTCTAACCTTACGACCAGTTAATTTAAATCTATGCCCCCTGGTTATAGACCCTTCTGCTAAGGGAAATAGGTCCTTCCTATCCAATCTATCTAGGCCCCTCATAATTTTATACAACTGAATTAGGTCTCCCCTCAGCCTCCTTTGTTCCAAAGGAAACAACCCCAGCCTGTCCTATCTTGCCTCATAGCTAGAATTCCCCAGCCCAGGCAACATCCTCGTAAATCTCCTCTGCACCCCCTCTAGTGCAAACGCATCCTTCCTGTAATGTGGTGACCAGAACTGCACGCAGTACTCTAGCTGCGGCCTAACTAGTGTTTTAAGCAGTTTAAGCATAACCTCCCTGCTCTTTTATATTCTATGCCTCGACTAATAAAGGCAAGTATCCCGTATGCCTTCTTAACCACCTTATCTACCTGTCCTGCTACCTTCAGGGATCTGTGGACATGCACACCAAGGTCTCTCTGTTCCTCTACACTTCTCAGTGTCCTACCATTTATTGTGTATTCCCTTGCCCTGTTAGCCCTCCCCAAATGCATTACCTCGCACTTCTCCAGATTGAATTCCATTTGCCACTGTTCTGCCCACTGTGGAAGTGCAGTTTACTTTTAAGACACAAATAAAATGGCTTCTCTAAGAAAAGAATTTAAAAAGGGAATTCAAAATGGCCGACAGTAGGAGTCACCATAATAAGTAAATCATTCTAATTAGCTACAAGGAGGTGACAACTCAAAATTCCTTATCTAAGAAAAGCTTAGCAAAATAAGGCATCAATTAGTTCTAACCAGCTCAGGATGAGATAAGGTAAGCCATCAACCCACAGATTAGAGAATGAACATTGAACAAAGGAATCCCACAAGGAAGATCTGGTTATCTGATCTTTAAGGAATTTCTGCTCGTTATTATAACGAAAACCTATGCAATAACTCACAAGTTTGTGCATCATTAAATAGGATGTTTAATGATGTGTCATATGGCCTGTTCTGTGTACTTTTTGTATAAAGTATGTTCAAATCTTGTAAGATTCGAAGCATTCTGACATAGCAACTTGACTGTGTCAGAACCTTCCCTTGTAACAAGTAAACTTTATTAAAAAGCATTCTTTGACACGATTCTATGTTTAAATTAGTTCTACTCGGCATGTAAAACTTCCACAGTTTCTTGGAGGTTCCACCGAGATCGCTTGCTACCTCTCGGTAAGTCACGGACAGAGGACACTATGAATTTCTAGTGACAAATCCTAAATGGCCAAAAGTGATGTTTTATCACCTAAAAGGATTTCTCACTAGATACTGAATTGGTGTAAGTCTGTTTCTTCCGACAGCAGCATGGCGATGATCTGTTTTAGAATTGAGTTGAATCTTGTAACTTTTGCTTCTTTTATTTTAACGTTAAAAGGAGAAGAATTCTGACGGCTCAAGTCTCAAAACTAATCGGGCAAAGAAGGCAAGAAAGAGAGTCGGCAGGGTTGCGTCCCGGACTAAAGGTACCAGGTTGTGAAAAAGCGCTAAAAGGTTAAAACTGCAGTATCAAGGGTGGGTCCCTTGAGCCGGAGAAAAGAGTCTCGCGGCAGAAAGGTTTAGAGAGAAGCCTTCACTTAGAATATAAGTTACGTATAAAGCATAAGTTAAATGTTAAGGACTCAGTTTGTAGGGGCGTTCAACACAGGCTGAGAATTGACTATTTGTTTAGTTTAAAGTATAAGATTAATGTCTGATTACTTGATTTGTTTGCCTGTTTGGGCTTTTGCGTTACTTATCATTGTCTTTATTGTTGTTAATTCTTGTTATTGTTTGTCACTTGTGGAGCTCCGAAGGGTTAATAATAATCGTAAGGGGGTAAAGGGTGAAACTTGCGATTTAGAAGAAGAATGCCTAGTATAATTAAAACTTTACTAAGAATAGAAAAATTACATGTCTAGAGGACTGTCTCGCAAATAGAGACCCACAAAGAAGAGGTAAAAAGTCAATAAATTGGTCAACCTTTTCAGACTGGAAAAAGGAAGCAGAAAGGCGTAAGGACCGTAGTATACAAGCCAGTAGATCTGACATTAAAAAAATAAGAGAAAAGACCCTGAGTAAATTGGCTAAACAAAATGAAGTTAGACAAATAGGGACCAAAAGAATAAAGTTTCCCTCTTAATGGAGCAAGCAGCTTCCGCAACACCGACGGACCAGAATTGAAATCTGAAACTCAAAGCAAAAAAAAAAGGGGATTTGGAAAGCCAGGAAAAGCTGCTGAGAAAAGTTTTACCGGCATGGAAGTTATTAATGTCTGTGCCGAGATAAAAAGCTAATATACAAGATTTGTTGAGTGAAAGGAATCTTAAAAGGAATACTGGGATCTCAGTTGTGTGAAAAGTGTGAAAAAAATTCCTGATTGTGTGAATGTTTAAGTTTGTTAAGTTACAGTATTATTTTGTCCCTGGAAAAAAAAAAATCTGCCTAAAAAAAAAAGGGTGTCTGTCAGTTTGTTTATGTTTTAGCTCCACCCACTCTTTTGTACAGAGAGCTAAAAGCTGTTTTTAACTCTTTGAAGACCTGTCTTGAATGACAGACAAGTGTGTTGTTTTAAGTTTGTTAATTGTTTTACAAAAGAGGTATAAGCTTCAGCCTTGAAGTCACAGTTGCCAATGTGCCTGGAAAGAAAATGACAATTAATTTGAATGTTTACAAGGCTTGGTAATTGTTTATTTGTTAATGTGACGATGGGTTCTTTCTTTTCCAACTGACACTGGTTAGTTTAAAAAAAAAAATTGATCTGGATTGAATTGGAATTATTGAGGTTAATTAACCTATTAAAAACCAGACTTTCATTGTGCACGGTGAAATTCTGGTTGGTGTAAATTTGTGTAGACCGCATTGAATAAGATATTTAATGGTCTGAAACCAGATTTTGAAATATTTACAGTCTTGGATACAGAACGGGTTCTGGTCCATACCATTGGCAGAGGAATCACAAGGAAATTCGCCTTTACTGTCAGGGATAGACTGGAATTTTATATCAGACTTTGCAGGGAAAGTATTATGCCAGAGAAAAAAAAAAATAATAATCTGAATTACAATTTAAATTAAGCTGGTGTGTAAAAACTGAGAAGAACAAAAAAAAAAAAAGTTTGTTTAACAAAAGATTAAGTTTCGGTCTAAGATTTAACCTTGGAGTTGCGGTTGCTATGGTGAAATCTTCCAATGCACTCTGATTTGATTTGTTTAAATTCAATGTTTTTTACAGTATTTTGGAAAGACATCTGAAGAAAGGACAATAAGAAATATGATGTAATTTACTAGTTCTGCAAGCATGTGCTATTTTGTTTTGTTTTATCTGTTCTGTTCGTGTTCAGTTAAAGTGTGAAAACACAACTGCTTTTTTGGATCGGGAAAGTTTTTTTAAAAAATTTACGTGAAGTGACGCAATTGCGTGCGCCTGACAATGTTTTGCTCCACCTTCTTAAAAACCTGCAAAGGAGTTAACCCTTTCCACTGACAGCTGATTAAGTTCATCAAGCAATAACTTCAGTATGACATTTAAAGATATTGGACATTATTAATTTTAAGTTAATATTTCCCCACAGTGACAGAAGGAAAATTATGATTTGATAAATTAACCCCTTGGGCTCTAAGCAGAGTCACAATGGATTCTCTTCTTTCTTTTGTTATATGGAAGTTACTTTGTAAACTAATTGCAGCAGTTGGGTCGATTGAGGGGTACAAGGTAGCAAGGAATGAGCTAAAAAAAAGAGCTTAGGAGAGCTAGGAGGGGGCATGAGAAGTCCTTGGCGGGTCGGATCAAGAAAAACCCCAAGGCCTTTTACTCTTATGTGAGAAATAAAAGAATGACCAGGGTGAGGGTAGGGCCGGTCAAGGACAGTAGTGGGAACTTGTGCATGGAGTCAGAAGAGATAGGAGAGGTGATGAATGAATACTTTTCGTCAGTGTTCACCGAGGAGAGGGGCCATGTTCTTGAGGATGAGAGTGTGATAAAGGTGGATAGGCTGGAGGAGGTAGATGTTCTGAGCGAAGATGTTTTAGCAATTTTGAAGAACCTGAGGGTCGATAAGTCCCCTGGGCCAGATGGGATATATCCTAGGATTCTTTGGGAGGCAAGGGAGGAGATTGCAGATTCATAAAATGGATGAAAATATGCTAAACTATTGCATTGCATTAACTAGATGTATTTCCAGCTTTCACCAACAGGTAAAGGAAGCTCAAACGGAACCGGCCGAAGGAAAGTGCCATAATTTGGAACCAGGAGATGACGTCTACATAAAGGTCTTTAAGAGGAAGAACGGTCTGCAGCCACGCTTTGAAGGGCCATATCAAGTACTCTTGACAACAAATACAGCTGTAAAGGTCAAGGAAAGACCTACTTGGATCCACGCATCCCATTGCAAGAAAGTATCAGATAAGGACAGTTGAATTTGAATTTGAAAAGACTTAAATAATGAAGCTGTTATTTATGTTTTACCTACTAATCGGACTGATATGTATAGCCTGCCAAGGGAGAGGAAAAGAACCCCGAAAGAAACGAGAATTACATATGAAAATTTTTTTGTATATGTCATATAAGTATGCCAAAAAAAGTGGGATAAACGCCTGTTGGGTATGTAGCCATATTCCTACCCATGTGAAAGGAGGAATACCTCTGCGACCGATACCCTTGAACCTCACAGATATGGCAGAATGGATAATTAATAAAAATCATACGAAACAGAAAAATACCACCCTATCCACCTTCGGAAATAAATGGGAACAAAAGTGGTCTAGCCTAAGAAACGAGTTTAAGGGGGGAGGATATTCGTTAGAAAATTTTAAGGGATGGTACAAGCCGACGTATGATTATACGAAAGAACCTCCTTTTCTAGCCCTTACCAATGATACGGAAAGAAATAAATGACGAAGAAGAAAAGTATGGTCCCTTCGGGGAGGAACTGAGGCGATTGAATAAAATACAATTTTAAGGATTAGACAACCTAGACAAGATATACATATATCTTTCGGTAAAAATATTCTTCCACCCAAATGGGATCTGCAGGCTAGGGAAAGAGAGAGGACTCCTTTCAACTGCCGGTGACGTTGACCTTGTATACCACTTGGTCCGCACTCTGGAGGCTCACGTAGAAGCACTTGTGCTTAGGAGAACCACACAGGTTAGGAATAAACTGTGTGGGTCATGAATCAGCTGTAGTTCCTTTGGAGAACCCCACAGGTTAGGTATAAACTGTGTGGGTCATGAATCAGTCCTCCTCTATAAGCTGCAGTCCCCTAGGAGAACCCCACAGGTTAGGCATAAACTGTGTGGGCCATGACTTAGAACTCCTCTATGAACTGCTGTACCCTATCTCCTTAGAGGGTGTATAGCAACACCCGAGCTGCAGGCTAGTATAAGCTGCAGGAAAAGTTAGAGAACAGCAGACTAATGAACCACAAAAGTACGCCACAGTCGCCGGGACACGGCTGGGACCCCTGCGGGAGCATGCGCCCAGGCACCGAGAGTGGACGGAGAGGAGGGACGATCTTGGATGGGGTCGGCCATCGGTGCGGGTGTGTCCCGGGGATGGTTGCGGACGGGGGGGAGGTCGGTGTCCTTGACTGGATTTTGGGTTGGTGTGGGGACCGATGGGAGAAAGCTATGTTGTCCTAGAAAGGACAAAAGGGGAAAATGTGGAAGTGCAGTTTACTTTTAAGACACAAATAAAATGGCTTCTCTAAGAAAAGAATTTAAAAAGGGAATTCAAAATGGCCGACAGTAGGAGTCACCATAATAAGTAAATCATTCTAATTAGCTACAAGGAGGTGACAACTCAAAATTCCTTATCTAAGAAAAGCTTAGCAAAATAAGGCATCAATTAGTTCTAACCAGCTCAGGATGAGATAAGGTAAGCCATCAACCCACAGATTAGAGAATGAACATTGAACAAAGGAATCCCACAAGGAAGATCTGGTTATCTGATCTTTAAGGAATTTCTGCTCGTTATTATAACGAAAACCTATGCAATAACTCACAAGTTTGTGCATCATTAAATAGGATGTTTAATGATGTGTCATATGGCCTGTTCTGTGTACTTTTTGTATAAAGTATGTTCAAATCTTGTAAGATTCGAAGCATTCTGACATAGCAACTTGACTGTGTCAGAACCTTCCCTTGTAACAAGTAAACTTTATTAAAAAGCCTTCTTTGACACGATTCTATGTTTAAATTAGTTCTACTCGGCATGTAAAACTTCCACACCACCTGACCAGTCCATTGATATCTTCCTGCAGTCTGCAGCTTTCTTCTTCATTATCAACACACGGCCAATTTTTGTATCATCTGCAAACTTTTAAATCATACTTCCTACATTCAAGTCTAAATCATTGATATATACCACAAAAAGCAAGGGACCTAGTACTGAGCCCTGCGGAACCCCACTGGAAACAGCCTTCCAGTTACAAAAACACACTACGACCATTACCCTTTGTTTCCTGCCTCTGAGCTAATTTTGGATCCAACTTGCCACTTTCTCATGGATCCCATGGGCTTTAACTTTCATGACCAGTCTGCCATGCAGGACCTTATCAAAAGCCTTGCTAAAATCCATATAGACTACATCAAACGCACTACCCTCATCGACCCTCCTTGTTACCTCCTCAAAAAATTCAATCAAGTTAGTCAGACACGACCTTCCCATAACAAATCCATGCTGACTGTCCCTGATTAATCCGTGTCTTTCTAAATGAAGATTTATCCTGTCCCTCAGAATTTTTTCCAATCATTTCCCCACCACCGAGGTTAGGCTGACTGGCCTGTAATTACTCGGTCTATCCCTTTCTCCCTTTTTAAACAACGGTACCATGTTAGCAGTCCTCTGGCACCATACCTGTAGCTAGAGGGGATTGGAAAATGATGATCAGAGCCTGTGCTATTTCCTCTCTTACTTCTCTTAACAGTCTGGGATACATTTCATCCGGGCCTGGGGATTTATCCACTTTCAAAGCAGCTAAACCCCTTAATACTTCCGCTTTCAACAAGTTTATTTCATCTAATATTTCACACTCCCCCTCCCCGATTGCAATGTCTGCATCGTCCCTCTCTTTTGTGAAAACAGACGCAAAGTATTCATTAAGAACAATACCCACGTCTTCCGTCTCCACACACAGGTTACCTTTATGGTCCCTAATAGGCCCTACTCTTACTTTAGTTATCCTCTTGCTCTTAATGTATTTATAAAACTTCTTTGGGTTTTCTTTGATTTTACTTGCCAATATTTTTTCATGCCCTCTCTTTGCTTTCCTAATTTCCTTTTTGATTTCACCCCTGCACTTTCTAAACTCCTCTCTGCTTCCTGCAGTATTGAGTCCTCGGTATCTGTCATAAGCTTCCCTTTTTTTCTTTATCCTACCCTGTATGTCCGGGGAGTTCTTTAGAGGAAAGAAGGAAGGAAAGAGAGCAAGAAAGGAAGAAAAAATTAAAGAAAGAAAGAAGGAGAGAGAGAAGGGGATAGAGATAGAAAGAGCGAATGAAAGAGAGAAGGAAACAGAGAATGAGGGAAAGAAAGAAAGAGAGGAGGATAAAGAACTTGCGCCTTCCACAACCTCAGGACGACCCAAAGTGCTTCACAGCCAATGTTTAAGGAAAGGGTGAAACAGACTGTCAGCCGTGGTTTAAATCGGTCTCACGCTCTCGCCCAGAGACTCCAGCCCCGTAATCCCAGGCCCACACTCCCCGGTTGCCAGTACTGCGGGAGCGCTGCACTGTCGGAGGTGCCGTCTTTCGCGATGAGACGTTAAATCCGAAGGCCCCGCCTGCCCTCTCGGGTGGATGTACAATCCCACGGCCGCGATTGGAAGAAGAGCAGGGGGCGGCGGGGGGAGTTCTCCCCTGGGGCCCGTATCTATCCCTCGACCAACATCACTAAAAACACCGATTATCTGGTCGTGATCACACTGCTGTTTGTGGGCGCTTGCTGTGCGCAAATTGGCTGCCGCGTTTCCCACATTACAACAGTGACCCACACTTCAATCAAGTACTTCATTGGCTGTGAAGCGCTTTGGGACGTCCTGAGGTCGTGAAAGGCGCTAGAGAAATGCAAGTTCTTTCTTTCAATCTTTTTATTGCTTTGTAGCTTTGATAGAATTATGGAATGTAGAATTGTGTTTACTTCGAATCCCAACCAAACCGAACTCTTTTCTCGAGAAAGGAGAAGACTGAGGGGGTGACCTGATCGAGGTCTTTAAAATTATGAAGGGGTTCGTTAGGGTAGACGTAGAGAAGATGTTTCCACTTGTGGGGGAGACCAGAACTAGGGGCCATCAATATAAGATGTGCGGCGCTCCCTCAGTACTGCCTCTCCGACAGTGCAGCGCTCCCTCAGTACTGCCCCTCCAACAGTGCAGCGCTCCCTCAGTACTGTCCCTCCGACAGTGCAGCGCTCCCTCAGTACTGCCCCTCCGACAGTGCAGCGCTCCCTCAGTACTGCCCCTCCGACAGTGCAGCGCTCCCTCAGTACTGCCCCTCCGACAGTGCGTCGCTCCCTCAGTACTGCCCCTCCAGACAGTGCAGCGCTCCCTCAGTACTGCCCCTCCGACAGTGCAGCGCTCACTCAGTACTGCACCTCCGACAGTGCAGCACTCCCTCAGTACTGCACCTCCAGACAGTGCAGTGCTCCCTCAGTACTGACCCTCCGACAGTGCAGCGCTCCCTCAGTACTGACCCTCCGACAGTGCAGCGCTCCCTCAGTACTGACCCTCCGACACTGCAGCGCTCCCTCAGTACTGCCCCTCTGACAGTGCAGCCCTCCCTCAGTACTGCCCCTCCGACAGTGCAGCGCTCCCTCAGTGCTGCCCCTCCGACTGTGCAGCCCTCCCTCATTACTGCCCCTCCGACAGTGCAGTGCTCCCTCAGTACTGCTCCTCCGATAGTGCAGCACTCGCTCAGTACTGCCCCTCCGACAGTGCAGCGCTCCGTCAGTACTGCCCCATCGACAGTGCGGCCCTCACTCAGTACTGCCCGTCCGACAGTGCAGCGCTTCCCCAGTACTGCCCCTCCGGCAGTGCGGCGCTCCCTCGTTACTGCCCCTCCCGACAGTGCGGCGCTCCCTCAGTACTGCCCCTCCGACAGTGCATCGCTCCCTCAGTACTGCCCCTCCGACAGTGCAGCGCTCCCTCAGTACTGATCCCTCCGACAGTGCAGCGGTCCCTCAGTACTGCCCCTCCGACAGGTGCAGCGCTCCCTCAGTACTGCCCCTCCGACAGTGCGGCGCTCCCTCAGTACTGCCCCTCCAACAGTGCAGCGCTCCCTCAGTACTGCCCTTCCGACAGTGCGGCGCTCCTTCAGTACTGCCCCTCCGACAGTGCGGCGCTCCCTCAGTACTGCCCCTCCGACAGTGCGTCCCTCCCTCAGTACTGACCCTCTGACAGTGCGGCGCTCCCTCAGTACTGCCCCTCCGACAGTGCGGCGCTCCCTCAGTACTGCCCCTCCGACAGGGCGGCGCTCACTCAGTACTGCCCCTCCGACAGTGCGGCGCTCCCTCAGTACTGCCCCTCCGACAGTGCGGCGCTCCCTCAATACTGCCCCTCCGACAGTGCATCCCTCCCTCAGTACTGCCCCTCCGACAGTGCGGCGCTCCCTCAGTACTGCCCCTCCGACAGTGCAGCGCTCCCTCAGTACTGCCCTTCCGACAGTGCTGCACTCACTCAGTACTGTCCCTCCGACAGTGCTACGCTCCCTCAGTACAGCCCCTCCGACAGTGCAACGCTCCCTCAGTACTGCCCCTCCGACAGTGCAACGCTCCCTCAGTACTGCCCCTCCGACAGTGCAACGCTCCCTCAGTACTGCCCCTCCGACAGTGCAGTGCTCCCTCAGTACTGCCCCTCCGACAGTGCAGCGCTCCCTCAGTACTGCCCCTCCGACAGTGCAGCGCTCCCTCAGTACTGCCCCTCCGACAGTGCAGCGCTCCCTCAGTACTGGCAACTGGGAGTATCAGCCTGGATTATGAGGCTTGAGTTAGAGATGGCACTCAGGATGAAAACATAATACTAGACGGGCCGTTGTCTGACTGTAGGCAATGCCCGGTGTGGGACTGAGCCCCACACACGCACAGACTAGGAAGGGCCGAGGCTACAACCCCGGCCTCGTGCTGAGTTAGCCTATCTCATCCAGTGTGTGACGAGACAGAGAGAGAGGGAGGGAGGAAGAATGAGAGACAGCGAAAGGGAGGGAAACAGAGAGAGAGAGAGACAGACAGACAGGGAGAGAGATGGAAAGAGAGAGAACTAGAGAAAGAGAGATAGAGAGAAAGAGAAGGAAAGAAAGATAGAGCCAGAGAGTCAGTGACAGAGTGAGAGGACAGAGTGAGAGACGGAGAGCGAGTGAGAGAGCCTAACAGAGAGTGAGATATAGTTGGAGATAGAACGACAGAGAGAGATGGAGAGAGAGAGAGAAATAGAGAGACAGAAAGTGAGAGATGGAGTTGGAGATGGAGAGAGAGAGTTGGAGGGAGTGATAGAAGCAGAGACAGAGAGATGGATGGAGAGAAAAAGAGTGAGACAGAGATAGTGAGAGAGAAAGAAGAAGGGAGAGGGAGATATATTGGGGCGGGAGAGAGAGAGAGTGAGAGAGGAGATGGAGATGGAATGAGAGAGGAGATGGAGATGGAGTGAGAGAGACAGAGAGTTGGTGGATAGAGACACAGTGCTAGAGATAGAGAGAGAGAGAGGCAGTGGATAATGAGACACAGTGATAGAGAAAAAGCGAGGCAGAGAGAGAGAGGGCGATAGAGAGAGTCAGAGACACAGAGAGAGAGAGTGAAGTGTGCGTGGGGAGCAGGGCTAATTGATAAACAGATCCCAGGTGATGTGAGCCGCGGCCCCTTTAAGAAGAGGAGGGCGGCTGTGCCAGGGCTGTGAATGCTTTAGTTTCATTTCCCCTTCACCGTCACTGTCTCAACGTCACCTTTAGGAACAGGAACACAGAGCACGAGCTGCAGCCCTGCCCCAGTCCCACTGGAGTGCACAGCGCTGGCTCTCTGTGTGTCTCTCCTGCTCTCGCTCCCTCCTCATCTCCTGTTCCACTAACCCCACTGCCCTCCACCAGAGCCTCGCTGAGGGACCTCAGACTCACCATGTACCTGCTGGCTGCAGCCCGTCTCCAGGTGAGGAGTCTCCATTAACCCTTTCCTTCCCTCGCTGCTGATCCCTGCCCTGTTAGACTTGAAGCTTCTGACTGAACACTGGACTCCCCACACCCCTGGTCTTCTTCCAGGAGTGTCGCGGGATGTTACATCCCACCTGGGAGGGCAGACGCAGCCCTCGAGTTTAACAGCTCATCCCGAGAGACGGCCCCTCCAGACAGTGCAGCGCTCCCTCAGTACTGCCCCTCCGACAGTGCGGCGCTCCCTCAGTACTGCCCCTCCGACAGTGCAGCGCTCCCTCAGTACTGCCCCTCCAGACAGTGCAGCGCTCCCTCAGTACTGCCCCTCCGACAGTGCAGCGCTCCCTCAGTACTGCCCCTCCGACAGTGCAGCGCTCCCTCAGTACTGCCCCTCCAGACAGTGCAGCGCTCCCTCAGTACTGCCCCTCCGACAGTGCAGCGCTCCCTCAGTACTGCCCCTCCGACAGTGCAGCCCTCCCTCAGTACTGACCCTCCGACAGTGCAGCGCTCCCTCAGTACTGCCCCTCCGACAGTGCAGCGCTCCCTCAGTACTGCCCCTCCAGACAGTGCAGCGCTCCCTCAGTACTGCCCCTCCGACAGTGCAGCGCTCCCTCAGTACTGCCCCTCCGACAGTGCAGCCCTCCCTCAGTACTGCCCCTCCGACAGTGCAGCGCTCCCTCAGTACTGACCCTCCGACAGTGCAGCGCTCCCTCAGTACTGCCCCTCCGACAGTGCAGCGCTCCCTCAGTACTGCCACTCCGACAGTGCAGCGCTCCCTCAGTACTGCCCCTCCGACAGTGCGGCGCTCCCTCGGTACTGCCCCTCCGACAGTGCGGCGCTCCCTCAGTACTGCCCCTCCGACAGTGCAGCGCTCCCTCAGTACTGCCCCTCCGACAGTGCAGCGCTCACTCAGTACTGCCCCTCCGACAGTGCATCGCTCCCTCAGTACTGCCCCTCCGACAGTGCAGCGCTCCCTCAGTACTGCTCCTCCGATAGTGCAGCACTCGCTCAGTACTGCCCGTCCGACAGTGCAGCGCTTCCCCAGTACTGCCCCTCCGACAGTGAGGCGCTCCCTCGGTACTGCCCCCTCCGACAGTGCGGCGCTCCCTCAGTACTGCCCCTCCGACAGTGCAGCGCTCCCTCAGTACTGCCCCTCCGACATTGCAGCGCTCCCTCAGTACTGCCCCTCCGACAGGTGCAGCGCTCCCTCAGTACTGCCCCTCCGACAGTGCGGCGCTCCCTCAGTACTGCCCCTCCAACAGTGCAGCGCTCCCTCAGTACTGTCCCTCCGACAGTGCAGCGCTCCCTCAGTACTGCCCTCCGACAGTGCGGCGCTCCCTCAGTACTGCCCCTAGGACAGTGCGGCGCTCCCTCAGTACTGCCCCTCCGACAGTGCTTCCCTCCCTCAGTACTGCCCCTCCGACAGTGCGGCGCTCCCTCAGTACTGCCCCTCCGACAGTGCGGCGCTCCCTCAGTACTGCCCCTCCGACAGTGCGGCGCTCCCTCAGTACTGCCCCTCCGACAGTGCGTCCCTCCCTCAGTACTGCCCCTCCGACAGTGCGGCGCTCCCTCAGTACTGGCCCTCCGACAGTGCAGCGCTCCCTCAGTACTGCCCCTCCGATAGTGCAGCGCTCCCTCAGTACTGCCCCTCCGACAGTGCAGCCCTCCCTCAGTACTGCCCCTCCGACAGGTGCAGCGCTCCCTCAGTACTGCCCCTCCGACAGTGCAGCGCTCCCTCAGCACTGACAACCGGGGCGTGTCCGCCTGGAGTATGGGGGCTCGGGTCTCTGGAGTGGGGCTCGAACCCGCGACCTTCTTTATCATAAAGTCTGCCAGAAAGTTTTCACAGGATGCCTCTGGCTCCTCCGTTCACTAAACCCTTCGAGTACTGGTTCCGGCTGCTGCTAGTTTGAACTGATCCTAAATATCTTGCTTGTCCTGTTTTGTGACTGTAAAGTAACTTCATGTGTGGACAGACGTGTTTAACCTGTTCAGTAAAGTGTCTCGTGTCGCTGATGTCATTGGCTCTGTACAGTGACACCACATGTCCCGGCCAGAATGGAGATGATTGGTTAATTCCCCCGTCAATCACGCCTGGAGACCGCACAGCTGGAAGTGACTGGGATTGGATTTGCGCAGATAATTTGTATTACGTAACGATCCTCAACTCAGTGCATTTTGCTGGAAAAAATAATGCTGCTTTTATCGGGAGACTTTGCTGTAGTTTCGGTTGTGAGTTCTGTTTGGTGTTGGTCGTGGAGACTCTTTGGGGAAGAAATTCGGTATCGCCCCGATTGGGGCGCAATTATCAGCCGGGTTCAAAATTTAGCGCCTGGTGCGAACTATCGCCTCCGACTGTAGACATGGCTTCTATCGCCCCCTGGAGGTGATTGGAGCGCTAAATCAGGCGCTACACACCTCTCTTAAGGCACTCACGCCGAGGAGCGAGGCGCTACCTCAGAGCGCTGGCGAAGCTCATGTGATGTCAGTCAGCAATGGAACACAGACACACTGGCGCCGGCCAGTTCTTAAAGGGGAGGGTCGATCTTGCTCTCCATCCACACCCTGCTCATTGCAGCCTTGAATCTCGGCCTGGAGAGACCTGTCCATCAAATCTGCTGGAAAGAACAATGGAGAGGCCCAGGGAAAGAGCTCAGAGTGCAGCCCCCACAGTCTCTTCTAAATCGATGCAAGGAAGGTCAAATCAAAATGAACCTGCTAAGTGCTGCTCAGTACCCAAAACTCCTTCACACAGCATTGAATCTCTCCAGAACACTCTCTCTCTCTCTCTCTCTCAGAATGCGTGGTGCAAAAATGTCGCCGACAAAAAAAAGGCAGGAAGCGGTCGCCTTTAAATAGCGCACCTCCAGTCCCTTCCCGACTGCAAAACGTTCCCCTCAACCTGTTGTTGCTAGCGGCAGGCGAAAAGGCAGGGGGCGCCACTCAATATCCGGTCCGGGGCGTTGCACGCTTGACTGACGTCACGGGCGCAGGAGATTGTGGCGGTAGTGTTTAGCGCCGCCGCAAAATGTCCGGTCAATTTTGCGAGCGGCAGAAACATAGCCGCACCCGGGCATTCTTGCTTTGCGGCCCATTTGCGCCAACAGGAGGCGCAAAGCAACCAAATTTTCCCCATTTTTATATAGACTCTGTAGACTGTTTGCTATAGAGTGCTCTTTAAATAGACTCTGCTTGCTGTAATGCGCTGTTCATATGGACTCTGCAGACTGTTTGCTGTAATGTGCTGTTTAAATAGACTCTAGGCTCTTTGCTATAGTGTGCCCTTTAAATAGATTCTGTAGACTGTTTGCTATAGAGCGCTCTTTAAATCGACTCTGTTTGCTGTAATGCGCTGTTCATATAGACTCTAGACTGTTTGCAGGAGTGCGCTCTTTATATAAACGCTGTAGACTGTTCGCTGGAGTGTGCTGTTTAAATAGACTCTGTAGACTGTTTGCTGCAATGGACAGTTTGCTGAGACTCCCTTCCCACCGTCAACTCATTGACTAATACAGTGGTGTCAGTAGACACACTCAAAGTTTTTCCGGTTTCTGACTGGACAGGAGCTATCCAGTGATGGGGTTCATTGTTCGCCCAGTTGATGTTATCCCAGGTTAGGGGTCAGAACTCTCACCTCTGACTCAGAATGTCGTGGATTCAAGTCCCAGTCCAGAGACTTGAGTCCCTAATCTACGCCAACATGCCCGCTACCAGTACGGAAGGAGAGCTGCACTGACAGTGTGGGATTGAGCCCCCGACACAGAGCAGGAATGGCCCAGGTTCCTTCCCTGGCCTGTGCTGAGTTACATGTCACCCAGTGTGGGACTGAAACCCCCCCCACCACCCACACAGAGCAGGATGGTATCTGGAGACCAGAACTGTGCACAGTGCTCCAAGTGTGGTCTAACCAAGGTATATGGAGACCAGAACTGTGCACAGTGCTCCAAGTGTGGTCCAACCAAGGTATATGGAGACCAGAACTGTGCACAGTGCTCCAAGTGTGGTCTAACCAAGGTATATGGAGACCTGAACTGTGCACAGTGCTCCAAGTGTGGTCTAACCAAGGTATATGGAGACCAGAACTGTGCACAGTGCTCCAAGTGTGGTCTAACCAAGGTATATGGAGACCTGAACTGTGCACAGTGCTCCAAGTGTGGTCTAATCAAGGTAAATGGAGACCAGAACTGTGCACAGTGCTCCAAGTGTGGTCCAACCAAGGTATATGGAGACCAGAACTGTGCACAGTGCTCCAAGTGTGGTCTAATCAAGGTATATGGAGACCAGAACTGTGCACAGTGCTCCAAGTGTGGTCTAACCAAGGTATATGGAGACCAGAACTGTGCACAGTGCTCCAAGTGTGGTCTAACCAAGGTATATGGAGACCTGAACTGTGCACAGTGCTCCAAGTGTGGTCTAATCAAGGTATATGGAGACCAGAACTGTGCACAGTGCTCCAAGTGTGGTCTAACCAAGGTATATGGAGACCAGAACTGTGCACAGTGCTCCAAGTGTGGTCTAACCAAGGTAAATGGAGACCAGAACTGTGCACAGTGCTCCAAGTGTGGTCTAACCAAGGTATATGGAGACCAGAACTGTGCACAGTGCTCCAAGTGTGGTCCAACCAAGGTATATGGAGACCAGAACTGTGCACAGTGCTCCAAGTGTGGTCTAACCAAGGTATATGGAGACCAGAACTGTGCACAGTGCTCCAAGTGTGGTCTAACCAAGGTATATGGAGACCAGAACTGTGCACAGTGCTCCAAGTGTGGTCTAACCAAGGTATATGGAGACCAGAACTGATAGAGGGGACCTGGCCAGTTGAAATGGACCAGGTTGAACCCAGGATTCGACTCTCTCTAATATTGAGCCTCTCCTGCAGCTCCTCGTGATTCTCGCCCTGGGATCATCTGCCCTGGAAAAGCATCACAGTTATTCCGCTTCGACTTGCTCGCGTAACCAAGGTGCAGACAAGGATTGTTCTCCAGAAGATGAACTGCCAGATACGGTAAGGAATGTCAAACCGATCGCTAGGTAGTACGGGGGTTACGGCAGAGAGAGAGAGAGAGAGAGTAATCTATGTCATGTTGTACCTGTCCTGAGGGTATTGGATGGGACAGTGTAGAGGGAGCTTTATTCTGTATCTAACCCGTGCTGTACCTGTCCTGGGAGTGTTTGATGGGGCAGTGTAGAGGGAGCTTTACTCTGTATCTAACCCGTGCTGTACCTGTCCTGGGGTGATGGGGTGCTGTACCTGTCCTGGGAGTGTTTGATGGGGCAGTGTAGAGGGAGCTTTACTCTGTATCTAACCCGTGCTGTACCTGCCCTGGGAGTGTTTGATGGGACAGTGTAGAGGGAGCTTTACTCTGTATCTAACCCGTGCTGTAGCTGCCCTGGGAGTGTTTGAAGGGACAGTGTAGAGGGAGCTTTACTCTGTATCTAACCCGTGCTGTAGCTGCCCTGGGAGTGTTTGAAGGGACAGTGTAGAGGGAGCTTTGTATAATTTAAGACATAGGATTCGGTGATTCAGAACAGTTACTCGGGAGTGGGTTACAGGCTGCAATCAAATCGAGTGGGTTCGGGTGGTTTATATATAGAATAACGGATACCCGGGAGTGAGTTACAGACTGGAATCTAATCGAGGGGTTCAGGTGGTTTATATATAGAATAACGGATACCCGGGAGTGAGTTACAGACTGGAATCTAATTGAGGGGTTTGGGAGGTTCCTATATAGAATAACAGATACCCTGGGAGTGAGTTACAGACTGGAATCTAATCGAAGGGTTCGGGGGGTTTATATATAGAATAACGGATACAGGCTGGAATTTAATCGAAGTCTTCGGGGGGTTTTTATATAGAATAACGGATACCGACTGGGATCTAATTGAGGGGTTCGGGGGTGTTTATATATAGAATAAATGTGACCTGGGTGTGAGTTACAGGCTGGAATCTAATCGAGGGGTTCGGGTGGTTTATATATAGAATAACAGATACCCGGGAGTGGGTTACAGGATGGAATCTAATCGAGGGGTTCGGGGGGTTTATATATAGAATAACAGATACCCGGGAGTGGGTTACAGGCTGGAATCTAATCGAGGGGTTCTGTGGGTTTGTATCAGGATATCGGATCCCGAGACATGTTGTTTATTGATTCTATGTGATATATTTTGAGGTTCATCCGGTACGGGATCTCCCTAACCCCTTGTTTGAGAAAGGGTCGGAAGAAAAGATGGAGGAGCCTGTGCTGGAGGAGATGAAAATGGAGGAGCCAATGATGCTGGTTGAAAATGCGGAGGGGATGTTACGCCTCAACCCAGACGCCCTGAAGGTCCTGAGCTCCATCGAGGTGCCCGTGGTGGTGGTGGCAGTGGCGGGAGCCGCCCGGACAGGGAAGTCCTACCTCCTGAACCGCCTCACAGGAGCCAAGAAGGGTAAGGGCGGAGCTCTGGACCCTCCATCCCTAAGGTCTAACCTTTCGCCTCCGGGTGATGTCAAATATAGTGCAGGACCACCCAATACCGATCCCTCCCAATAGTGGATAAACACCAGGCTGATAGAGCTAGACTGTCAGGTTAAACTCACTAAATCAAGTTTATTTGCAGAAATAAATCTATACAGATGCGTGTGAAATAGCAACGTCTACATTTCATCGAAATTTCAATCCGATTGAGGGACAAAGTTCTCACAGAATCCATTAAATTGTATCTTCTACGTCAACAACAACAACTTGCATTTATAAGAGAGAAAGAACTTTTATTTCCACAGTGCTTTTCACGACCTCAGGACATCCCAAAGCACCTTCCCCCAATTTGTCCTTTTCCATGACTACCTTAAATCTCACCGAATTATGGTCACTGTCACCACTGTCACCAAAATGCTCTCCTACTGACACTTCTACCACTTGCCCGGCTACATTCCCTAGAATTAGGTCTAGTACCGCCCCCCTCTCTTGTAGGACTTTCTACATGCTGGCTCAAAAAGCTCTCCTGGATGCACTTTAAGAATTCTGCACTCTCTAAGCCTTTCACACTCTGACTATCCCAGTTAATATTGGGGAAGTTGAAATTCCCTACTATTATTACCCTATTATTTCTACACTTCTCTGAGATTTGCCTACATATCTGTTCCTCTATCTCCCCCTGACTGTTTGGGGGCCTATAGTACACTCCCAGCAAAGTGCTTGCCCCCTTTTTGTTTTTAAGTTCTACCCATATGGCGTCATTAGAGGAACTTGCTAAGATATCATCCCTCCTTACAGCAGTAATTGACTCCTTGATTAATATTGCGACACCCCCTCCTCTTTTACACCCCCCTCTGTCTCGCCTGAAGATTCTATACCCCGGAATATTGAGCTGCCAGTCCTGCCCCTCCCTCAACCATGTCTCTGTGATAGCAACAATATCATACTCCCATGTGTTCATCAACACCTTCAATTCATCTGCCTTACTCGCAAGACTCCTTGCATTAAAATAAATGCCATCCAGCCTTGCCATACTCCCTTGTGCCATTACATATTTGCTCTGCCTTCCACGCTGACTTGGTTTTTTCCTCTATATTTGGCTGTGCATCACCCCCTACTATAGCTCCACTCCGTATCCCATCCCCCTGCCAAGCTAGTTTAAACCCCCCCCCCTCAACAGTTCTAGCAAACCTCTCCGCAAGGATGTTGGTCCCGTTCCGGTTCAGGTGCAGCCCGTCCGACTTGTACAGGTCCCACCTTCCCCAGAAGCAGACCCAGTGATCCAGGAAACTAAAGCCCTCCCTCCTGCACCAACTCTTTAGCCACGCATTCATCTGCTCTATCCTCCTATTCCTATATTCACTAGCACGTGGCACCGGGAGTGTAGTCACTGTTGTAATGTCGAAAACGTGTCAGACAAATTGCGCACAGCAAGCGCCCCCAAACAGCAATATGATAATGATCAGATAATCTGTTTTAGCGATGTTGGTTGAGGGATAAATATCGGCCCCAGGACAATACAGCGCCTTTAATGCAGTAAAACGTCCCAAGGCGTTTCACAGGAACGATTATCAAACAATATTTGACACCGAGCCACATAAAGGGATGTTAGGACAGCTTGGTCAAAGAGGTAGGATTTAAGGAACATCTTCATAGGAGGAGAGAGATGTAGAGAGGCCGAGAGGTTTAGGGAGGGAATTCCAGAGCTTATGGCTTTGGCAGCCGAAGGCACGGCCACCAGTGGCAGGGCGATGGAAATCGGGGACGGACAAGAGGCCAGAATTGGAGGAACGCAGAGATCTCGGAAGGCTGTGGGGCTGGAGGAGGTTACAGAGATAGGGAGGGGGCGAGGGCATGGCGGGATTTGAACACAAGGTTGAGAATTTTGAAATGAGGCGTTGCCGGACCGGGAGCCAATGGAGGTCAGCGAGCACAGGTGGGGTGATGGGTCAACGGGACTTGGCGCGAGTTAGGACACCTACGAGGCTCCCTCACAATGTCCCTCGGGCTCCCTTTTAGCATGGTGACCTGGAGATTAGACAGTTCAAAGCTCTCCATTCTAAATATCCCTGTGGCCTGGCCTCACCAGAGTATAAACGCAAGGATATAACCCAGAAGTTTAGATACTGAAACAGTTTCTGGCGTGCGATTGAGGTCCGTCGACACAAACCTCGAACGAATTTATCTTTGGAGTCCATCGTTGTGTTGGTTTAGGACTTGCTGGGAGTGTCACTGAATCTTTGGTCGACAGCCCGGGTCAGTTCTCTGTAGCCTGGGCTCTGAGACTCCCCCTCGTTTCTAACGCGTTGCCCTTGGCCCTTCTTTCCCCTGATCTCCTGAACCTTCTCTCTCTCTCTCTCTCCGCAGGTTTCTCCCTGGGATCCACGGTCCAGTCTCACACCAAAGGTATCTGGATGTGGAGCTTGCCCCACCCTCGAAGAGCGGACCAACGCTTCGTCCTGTTGGATACCGAGGGCCTGGGGGATCCGGAAAAGGTGAGACGCTCACTCCGCACCCGACCAATTCCCATCCCACCTCCCAATTCCCGTTCCCACCTCCCCATTCCCATTCCCAACACCCACAATTCCAATCCCTCCCCCCCCACCACACCCCAGGACGCCTCTCCGAAATCAGGCAATGTCCTGCCTGGAACAGTTTTTAAAATTTATTCGTTTATGGGATGTGGGCGTCGCTGGTAAGGCCAGCATTTATTGCCCGCCCCTAACTGCCCTTAAGAAGGTGGTGGTGAGCCGCCTTCTTGAACCGCTGCAGTCCCTGTGGTGAAGGTGCTCCCACAGTGCTGTTAGGGAGGGAGTTCCAGGATTTTGACCCAGCGACGATGAAGGATCGGCGATATACTTCCAGGTCAGGATGGTGTGTGACTTGGAGGTGGTGGTGTTCCCATGCGCCTGCTGCCCTCGTCCTTCTAGGTGGAAGAGGTCGCGGGTTTGGGAGGTGCTGCCGAAGAAGCCTTGGCGAGTTGCTGCAGTGCATCTTGTAGATGGTGCACACTGCAGCCACGGTACGCCGGTGGTGGAGGGAGTGGATGTTTAAGGTGGTGGATGGGGTGCCAATCAAGCGGGCTGCTTTGTCCTGGAATGTGTCGAGCTTCTTGAGTGTTGTTGGAGCTGCACTCATCCAGGCAAGTGGAGAGTATTCCCTCACACTCCTTACTTGTGCCTTGTAGATGGTGGAAAGGCTTTGGGGAGTCAGGAGGTGAGACACTCGCCACAGAATACCCAGCCTCTGACCTGCTCTTGTTGCCACAGTATTTATGTGGCTGGTCCAGTTAAGTTTCTGGTCAATGGTGACCCCCCAGGATGTTGATGGTGGGGGATTCGGCGATGGTAATGTCATTGAATGTCGAGGGGCGGTGGTTAGACTCTCGCTTGTTGGAGATAGTCATTGCCTGGCGCTTCTGTGGTGCGAATGTTACCTGCCACTTATCAGCCCAAGCCTGAACGTCGTCCAGGAGGCCATTCAGCCCCTCAAATGTGTTCCGCCATTTAATCAGATCCTGGCGGATTTGAGCCTGAACTCCATTCACCCGCCTTTGCTCCACATTCCTTCATACCCTTACCCAACATCAATCTCAGTCTTGAAAGCTCCCATTGACCCCTCGGCATCCACAGTCTTTTGGGGGAGCGAGTTCCAGATTTCCACCATCCTTTGTGAGAAGAAGTTCTTCCTGATTACTCTGGTGACCTGTCCTAACATCTCCTCCTCTTCTTCTTCTTTCCTATGGTGGTAGCAAAGCAAATCACTCAGACTTCACTGATGGTGAACGGGGCCACGTGGCTGAGGGGCTTCTGGTGCCCTCGGGCACCCATGTGCAACACGAGAGTTTGCTGGTTTCCGGGGAGGGGGCACACTTTGAAATTGTCTGACCTCTGACCTCTCCACCCAATCTCTCTCGCCCGCAGGGAGATGAACATAACGATAACTCGGTCTTCGCATTGGCCATCCTCCTCAGCAGTCTCTTTGTCTACAACAGCCAGGGGACCATTAACCAGCAGTCCATGAGGGACCTCCAGTATCCTTTCCTCGCTAGGCCTATCTACCCAGAATTCCTCAGTCAGGGCCATCGCATAGCAACGGAGATACCAGGCCGAGTTGTTTGGGCTTACTACCCATCCCACAGAGAACATGAGAACTGCAAGTAGATCACAACACTGACTGGTGTCTCTCAGTCCCTCTCAGGGAGATATCTGTACACTGACTGGTGTCTCTCAGGGCGATATCTGTACACTGACTGGTGTCTCTCAGTCCCCTCTCTCAGGGCGATATCTGTACACTGACTGGTGTCTCTCAGTTCCCTCTCCCTCAGGGAGATATCTGTACACTGACTGGTGTCTCTCAGTTCCCTCTCCCTCAGGGAGATATCTGTACACTGACTGGTGTCTCTCAGTTCCCTCTCCCTCAGGGAGATATCTGTACACTGACTAGCATCTCATTCCCCTCTCTCTCAGGGAGATGTCTGTACAGTCTCAGTGTGTCTCTCATTCCCCTCTCTCTCAGGGAGATGTCTGTACAGTCTCAGTGTGTCTCTCAGTCCCGTCTTGCTGTGCCGTTGATTCTTACGCCCTTGACTGACTGACCAGCTTTGTGACGGAACTCGCGAAGCGCATTCAGGTGAAGTCCCAGCCGGATGGGGGTGAGGAGCGAGACTTTGTCCGGTTCTTTCCTGACTTTGTGTGGACACTGCGCGACCTGACCGTGGATTTGGAGATTGACGGGATCAACGTGACTGCAGACCAATATCTGGAGAACAGCCTGCGGCTCAGGAAAGGTGTGAGGCGTGAAAACACACATCGAGCGGGTCATATTATAGAGAGGGTGCGGCAGGGGCAGGGAATGAGAGGCACCGAGAGAGGAGGAGTATAGAGAGAGAGAGAGAGAGCAGGACAGAGAGGACAGACAGAGAGCAAGACAGAGAGAGAGAGCAAGACAGAGAGAGAGAGCAGGACAGAGGACAGAGAGAGTGAGAGAGAGCAAGACAGAGAGGGCAGAGAGAGTGAGAGACAGAGAGAGCAAGACAGAGAGAGAGACAGAGACAGAGAGAGAGCGACAGAGGGTGAGAGAGTTGGAGAGAGAGAGAGTGAGTTGGGGAGAGAGAGATTGAGAGAGAGCGACACAGACTGTACAGAGGGGTAGCGGGAGAGAGACGGAGGGAGAGAGACGGAGGGAGAGAGGTGAAATGAGTGATAGAGAGTGAGAGACAGAGGGAGAGAGAGAGACACATCGAGCGGGTCAACTTGTAGAGAGGGTGCGGCAGGGGCAGGGAATGAGAGGCACCGAGCGAGGAGGACACAATATGTGGATAGGCCAACAAGAGGTGGGGCCACGTTGGATTTGGTACTGGGTAATGAACCGGGCCAAGTGTTTGATTTGTATGTGGGAGAGCACTTTGGAGATAGTGACCACAATTCGGTAACTTTCACTATTGCAATGGAGAGGGATAGGGCCATACGGCAGGGCAGGGTTTATAATTGGGGGAGGGGTAATTATGATGCGATTAGGCAAGAATTAGGGAGTATAAGATGGGAACAGAAACTATCAGGGAAAGGCACAAACGAAAAGTGGAGCTTTTACATGGAGCAATTACTGCGTGTCCTTGATAGGTATGTCCCTGTCGGGCAGGGAGGAAATGGCCGAGTGAGAGAACCATGGTTCACAAAAGAGGTTGAATGTCTAGTCAAGAGGAAAAAGGAAGCGTATGTAAGGATGAGAAAACAAGGTTCAGTTGGGTCGATTTGAGGGGTACAAGGTAGCAAGGAATGAGCTAAAAAAAGAGCTTAGGAGAGCTAGGAGGGGGCATGAGAAGTCCTTGGCGGGTCGGATCAAGAAAAACCCCAAGGCTTTTTACTCTTATGTGAGAAATAAAAGAATGACCAGGGTGAGGGTAGGGCCGGTCAAGGACAGTAGTGGGAACTTGTGCATGGAGTCAGAAGAGATAGGAGAGGTGATGAATGAATACTTTTCGTCAGTGTTCACCGAGGAGAGGGGCCATGTTCTTGAGGATGAGAGTGTGATAAAGGTGGATAGGCTGGAGGTGGTAGATGTTCTGAGGGAAGATGTTTTAGCAATTTTGAAGAACCTGAGGGTCGATAAGTCCCCTGGGCCAGATGGGATATATCCTAGGATTCTTTGGGAGGCAAGGGAGGAGATTGCAGAGCCTCTGACTTTGATCTTTGGGTCCTCACTGTCCACGGGGATGGTGCCAGAGGACTGGAGAGTGGCGAATGTTGTTCCTCTCTTCAAGAAAGGAAATAGGAATGACCCTGGTAATTATAGGCCGGTTAGTCTTACTTCGGTGGTTGGTAAGATAATGGAAAAGGTCCTGAGGGATAGGATTTATGACCATTTGGAAAGGGGCAACTTAATCAGGGATAGTCAACACGGATTCGTGAAGGGTAAGTCTTGCCTAACAAATGTGATTGAATTCTTTGAGGAGGTAACTAAGTGTGTAGATGAAGGTAGAGCAGTTGATGTCGTATACATGGATTTTAGTAAGGCGTTTGATAAGGTTCCCCATGGTCGTCTCATGAAGAAAGTAAGGAGTTGTGGGATAGAGGGAAATTTGGCCGATTGGATAAGTAACTGGCTATCTCATAGAAGGCAGAGGGTGGTGGTGGATGGAACATTTTCGGACTGGAGACCAGTTACCAGCGGTGTGCCACAGGGGTCGGTGCTGGGTCCTCTGCTGTTTGTGATTTTTATCAATGACTTGGAGGAGGGGACTGAAGGGTGGATCAGTAAATTTGCTGATGACACCAAGATTGGTGGAGTAGTGGATGAGGTGGAGGGCAGTTGTAGGCTGCAAAGAGACATTGATAGGATGCAGAGCTGGGCCGAAAAATGGCAGATGGAATTTAACCCTGATAAGTGCGAGGTGATTCATTTTGGTAGGGCAAATTTGAATAAGGATTACAGGGTCAACGGCAGGGTTCTGAGGAACGTGGAGGAGCCGAGGGTTCTGGGGGTTCATATCCACAGATCTCTGAAGATTGCCACTCAAGTGGATAGAGCAGTAAAGAAGGCCTATGGTGTGTTGGCGTTTATTAACAGAGGGTTTGAGTTTAAGAACCGTGAGGTTATGCTGCAACTGTACAGGACCTTGGTGAGACCACATTTGGAATATTGTGTGCAGTTCTGGTCACCTCACTATAGGAAGGACGTGGAAGCATTGGAAAGAGTGCAAAGGAGATTTACCAGGATGCTGCCTGGTTTGGGGGGGAGGTCTTATGAGGAAAGATTGAGGGAGTTGGGGCTTTTCTCTTTAGAGCGGAGGAGGATGAGAGGCGACTTAATAGAGGTTTATAAGATGATGAGGGGGATAGATAGAGTGGATGTTCAGAGACTATTTCCTCGGGTAGAGGCAGCTGTTACAAGGGGGCATAGCTATAAGGTGCATGGGGGGAGATATAGAAGGGATGTCCGAGGTAGATTCTTTACTCAGGAGAGTGGTTGGGGTGTGGAATGGACTGCCTGCTGTGATAGTGGAGTCGGACACTTTAGGAACTTTCAAGCGGTTATTGGATAAGCACATGGAGCACATCAGAGTGACAGGGAGTGTGATAGCTTGATCTTGGTCTCGGACAATGCTCGGCACAACATCGAGGGCCGAAGGGCCTGTACTGTGCTGTACTGTTCTATGTTCTATGTTCTATGAGTATAGAGAGAGAGAGAGAGAAAGAGAGCAAGACAGAGAGAGGGTGAGAGTGAGAGAGAGAGAGAGAGATAGAGGGTGAGAGAGAGAGAGAGAGAGAGCAAGAGAGAGAGAGAGAGAGACAGAGGGTGAGAGAGTTGGGGAGAGAGAGAGTGAGTTGGGGAGAGAGAGAGATTGAGAGAGAGCGACACAGACTGTACAGAGGGGGAGGGGGAGGGGGAGAGGGGTTGCGGGAGAGAGACGGAGGGAGAGAGACAGAGGGTGAGAGGTGAAATGAGTGATAGAGGGTGAGAGTTGGAGAGAGAGAGAGACGGGGAGAGAGAGAGAGAGACGGGGGGGGGGAGAGAGAGAGACGGGGGGGGAGAGAGAGAGAGACAGGGGGGGGGGGAGAGAGAGAGACAGGGGTGAGAGAGAGAGAGAGAGAGACAGGGGGGGGAGAGAGAGACGGGGGGAGAGAGAGAGAGAGAGAGAAGGGGGGGGAGAGAGAGAGAGAGAGAGAGACGGGGGGGAGAGAGAGAGTGACGGGGGGGGAGAGAGAGAGTGACGGGGGGGAGAGAGAGA
>JASTWF010000203.1:282602-402649 GCA_030390025.1 Squalus acanthias
GAGGGGAGGCCTCGGTCTGGGGAGGGGTGATGTGGGAGAGGGGAGGCCTCGGTCTGGGGAGGGGTGATGTGGGAGAGGGGAGGCCTCGGTCTGGGAGTGTGGGTGATGTGTGAGAGGGGAGGCCTCGGTCTGGGGGGGGGTGATGTGGGAGAGGGGAGGCCTCGGTCTGGGAGGAGGGGTGATGTGGGAGAGGGGAGGCCTCGGTCTGGGGAGGGGTGATGTGGGAGAGGGGAGGCCTCGGTCTGGGGAGGGGTGATGTGGGAGAGGGGAGGCCTCGGTCTGGGGTGTGGGTGATGTGTGAGAGGGGAGGCCTCGGTCTGGGGGGGGTGATGTGGGAGAGGGGAGGCCTCGGTCTGGGGGAGGGGTGATGTGGGAGAGGGGAGGCCTCGGTCTGGGGGGAGGGTGATGTGGGAGAGGGGAGGCCTCGGTCTGGGGGAGGGGTGATGTGGGAGAGGGGAGGCCTCGGTCTGGGGGGGGGTGATGTGGGAGAGGGAGGCCTCGGTCTGGGGGGAGGGGTGATGTGGGAGAGGGGAGGCCTCGGTCTGGGGGGAGGGTGATGTGGGAGAGGGGAGGCCTCGGTCTGGGGGGTGGTGATGTGGGAGAGGGGAGGCCTCGGTCTGGGGGTGGGTGATGTGGGAGAGGGGAGGCCTCGGTCTGGGGGGAGGGGTGATGTGGGAGAGGGGAGGCCTCGGTCTGGGGGGAGGGGTGATGTGGGAGAGGGGGAATCGTTGACCTGCCGTAGTGACGCTGCTCTGATTCCCGGTGTTTCGACAGAGAAGAGCCAGCGAGACCAGGACTACAACAGCCTGCGGAGGTGTATCCGGGACTACTTCCCGTCGCGCCGCTGCTTTGGGTTTGTGTGTCCGGCCCCGCGAAATAACCTGAGGCGGCTCCAGGAGCTGACGGACGATCAAATGGACCAGGAGTTCGTGGCGGAGTTCCGCAAATTTTCCGAGTACATTTACACCTCCGGGAAGGTCAAGAAGGTGCTTGGTGGCCACCCGGTCACGGGCAGGAGTGAGTACACGGATGTTGCCCACCCATCGAGTCCAGAATGACTTCTGTTTCCTCCCCCTCCTCCATCTCCCGGCTTCCTCCCCAACCTTCTAGCTCCCCTCCCATGTACCCAACACGATGGGAACCTATTGAGACAGTCGGGTGAGAAAGATAGAACTTGGATTTCTACAGCGCCTTTCATGACCCAAAGCCAATGAAGTACTTTTAGCGGTGTCATCACTGTTGTACAGTCGGAAACCGTACAATGGGAGTGAATGGGAAGGGCTTGGGTCCACTGGGATTCTGTACAATGCGAGTGAATGGGAAGGGGTTGGGTCCATTGGGATTCTGTACAATGGGAGTGAATGGGAACGGGTTGGGTCCATTGGGATTCTGTACAATGGGAGCTAATGTGAAGGGGTTGGGTCCATTGGGATTCTGTTCAATGGGAGTGAATGGGAAGGGCTTGGGTCCACTGGGATTCTGTACAATGCGAGTGAATGGGAAGGGGTTGGGTCCATTGGGATTCTGTTCAATGGGAGTGAATGGGAAGGGCTTGGGTCCACTGGGATTCTGTACAATGCGAGTGAATGGGAAGGGGTTGTGTCCATTGGGATTCTGTACAATGGGAGTGAATGGGAAGGGGTTGGGTCCATTGGGATTCTGTACAGCGGGAGTGAATGGGAAGGGGTTGGGTTCATTGGGATTCTGTACAATGGGAGTGAATGGGAAGGGGTTGGGTCCATTGGGATTCTGTACAATGGGAGTGAATGGGAAGGGGTTGGGTCCATTGGGATTCTGTACAATGGGAGTGAATGGGAATGGGTTGGGTCCATTGGGATTCTGTACAATGGGAGTGAATGGGAAGGGGTTGGGACCATTGGGATTCTGTACAATGGGAGTGAATGGGAAGGGGTTGGGTCCATTGGGATTCTGTACAATGGGAGTGAATGGGAAAGGTTTGTGTTGCCTCATTGTGATCTCCTCCATCTTCTACTTCAGTGTTGAGCCACTTGGCCAAGACCTACGTGGACGCCATTGCTAATGGCGAGCTGCCTTGTGTGGAGAGCGGTATAGCCAGAATGGCGGATCTTGAAAACACCGCTGCCGTTAAGAGAGCGCTGGAATACTACGACCGCAAGGTGGCAGGGATGTCCCAGCTTCCGCCGCACGTTGTCTACCATCTCACCGATCTATTCACTTATTACCACAACGAGGCCGTGAGGGTTTTCATGAAACGCTCTCTGAAGGATGACACAGGGAAACATATCTCGAATTTGGAGGTGACGTTTATTCGTCAATAGACTTCTTTTCACTCATCACTCTCAAATGTCTGTTCACCACAACTCCGGTCAAAGAGTCAATGACGTGACGAAGAGACTTGAGTCAGTGTACAGATATCTCCCTGAGAGAGAGGGGACTGAGAGACACCAGTCAGTGTACAGATATCTCCCTGAGAGAGAGGGACTGAGAGACACCAGTCAGTGTACAGATATCTCCCAGAGAGAGAGGGTCTGAGAGACACCAGTCAGTGTACAGATATCTCCCTGAGAGAGAGGGACTGAGAGACACCAACCAATGTACAGATATCTCCCTGAGGGAGAGAGACTGAGAGACACCAGTCAGTGTACAGATATCTCCCTCAGAGAGAGAGACTGAGAGACACCAGTCAGTGTACAGATATCTCCCTGAGGGAGAGGGGACTGAGACACACCAGTCAGTGTACAGATATCTCCGTCAGAGAGAGAGTGACTGGTGTCTCTCAGTCCCATGTACAGATATCTCCCTGAGGGAGAGAGACTGAGAGACACCAGTCAGTGCACAGATATCTCCCTGAGAGAGACTGGGAGACACCAGTCAGTGTACAGATATGACCGAGGGAGAGAGGGACTGAGAGACACCAGTCAGTGTACAGATATGACCGAGGGAGAGAGGGACTGAGAGACATTAGTTAGTGTAGAGATATCTCCTTCAAGGAGAGAGAATAAGAACATAAGAAATAGGAGCAGGAGTAGGCCAATCGGCCCTTCGAGCCTGCTCCGCCATTCAATAAGATCATGGCTGATCTGATCCTCACCTCAAATCTAAGGAACACAAGAAGTAGGAGCAGGACCTGGCCAATCAGCCCCTGGGCCCGCTACGCCACCCACAGGGTCTCGACCGATCCGAACTCAGCCTCATGTCCAATTTCCTGCCCGCTCCCCGTAACCCCTAATTCCCTTTACTTCTAGGAAACTGTCTATTTCTGTTTTAAATTTATTTAATGATGTAGCTTCCACAGCTTCCTGGGGCAGCAAATTCCACAGACCTACTACCCTCTGAGTGAAGAAGTTTCTCCTCATCTCAGTTTTGAAAGAGCAGCCCCTTATTCTAAGATTATGCCCCCTAGTTCTAGTTTCACCCATCCTTGGGAACATCCTTACCGCATCCACCCGATCAAGCCCCTTCACAATCTTATATGTTTCAATAAGATCGCCTCTCACTCTTCTGAACTCCAATGAGTAGAGTCCCAATCTACTCAACCTCTCCTCATATGTCCACCCCCTCATCCCCGGGATTAACCGAGTGAACCTTCTTTGTACTGCCTCGAGAGCAAGTATGTCTTTTCTTAAGTATGGACACCAAAACTGTATGCAGTATTCCAGGTGCGGTCTCACCAGTACCTTATATAAATGCAGCAATACCTCCCTGTTTTTATAATCTATCCCCCTAGCAATAAAAGCCAACATTCCGTTGGCCTTCTTGATCACCTGCTGCACCTGCATACTAACTTTTTGATTTTCTTGCACTAGGACCCCCAGATCCCTTTGTACTGCAGTACTTTCCAGTTTCTCGCCATTAAGATAATAACTTGCTCTCTGATTTTTTCCTGCCAAAGTGCATAACCTCACATTTTCTAATATTGTATTGCATCTGCCAAATCTCCGCCCACTCACCCAGCCTGTCGCTATCCCCTTGTAGGTTTTTTATGTCCTCCTCACTTTCTACTTTCCCTCCCATCTTTGTATCATCTGCAAACTTTGATATGTTACACTTGGTCCCCTCCTCCAAATCGTTAATATAGATTGTAAAGAGTTGGGGACCCAGCATCGACCCCTGCGGAACACCACTGGCTACTGGTTGCCAGTCCGAGAATGAACCATTTATCCCAACTCTCTGCTTCCTGTTAGATAACCAATCCTCCACCCATGCCAGAATATTACCCCCAATCCAGTGATTTTTTATCTTGAGCAATAATCTTTTATGTGGCACCTTGTCGAATGCCTTCTGGAAGTCTAAATACACTACGTCCATTGGTTCCCCTTTATCCACCCTGTACGTTATGTCCTCAAAGAACTCAAGCAAATTTGTCAGACATGACTTCCCCTTCATAAAGCCATGCTGACTTTGTCCTATTAAATTATGTTTATCTAAATGTTCCGTTACTGTCTCCTTAATAATAGACTCCAAAATTTTACCCACCACAGATGTTAGGCTAACTGGTCTATAATTTCCAGCCTTCTGCCTACTACCCTTTTTAAATAAGGGTGTTACATTAGCAGTTTTCCAATCTGCCGGGACCTTTGCTGAGTCCAGGGAATTTTGGAAAATTATTACCAAAGCATCCACAATCCCTACTGCCACTTCCCTCAAGACCCTAGGATGTAAGCCATCAGGTCCAGGGGATTTATCCGCCTTGAGTCCCATTATTTTACTGAGTACCAATTCCTTAGTGATGTTAATCGAATTTAGCTCCTCCCCCACTAGAGCCCCCTGTTTGTCCAGTGTTGGGATATTCTTAGTGTCCTCTACCGTAAAGACTGAAACAAAATATTTGTTCAGCATTTTTGCCATCTCCATGTTTCCCACCATTAATTTCCCGGTCTCATCCTCTAAGGGACCTACGTTTGCCTTAGCCACCCTTTTTCTTTTTATATAACTATAGAAACTCTTGCTATCTGTTTTTATATTTTTTGCTAATTTATTTTCATAATCTATCTTCCCTTTCTTAATCAATCCTTTAGTTACTTTTTGCTGTCTTTTGAAGACTTCCCAATCTTCTATCCTCCCACTAAGTTTGGCTACCTTATATGTCCTTGTTTTTAGTTGGATACTATCCTTAATTTCTTTACTTAGCCACGGATGGCTGTCATTTCTTTTACACCCTTTTTTTCCTCAGTGGAATATATATTTTTTGAAAGTTGTAAAATAACTCCTTAAATGAACACCACTGCTCATGTACCCTTTAATCTATTTTCCCAGTCCACTTTAATCAATTCCGCTCTCATACCATCATAGTCTCCTTTATTCAAGCTCAGTACGCTTGTTTGAGAACCAACTTTCTCACCCTCTAATTAGATATGGAATTCAACCATGTTATGGTCACTCATTCCAAGGGGATCCTTAACATTATTAATTAATCCTGACTCATTACACAGGACCAGGTCCAAGGTTGGGAGACACCAGTCAGTGTACAGATATCTCCCTGAGGGAGAGGGACTGAGAGACACCAGTCAGTGTACAGATATCTCCCTGAGGGAGAGAGGGAGACACCAGTCAGTGTACTGATATCTCCCTGAGGGAGAGGGGACTGAGAGACACCAGTCAGTGTCCAGATATCTCCCTGAGGTCCAGGGTCTCTTTGACTGATTATTTTTTCCTGTTCCCAGGAGTCTCTGAGTTCCCGGTACAGTTCACTACTTGCCAAGATCGAAAGTGAATCAAGACAAAGATGTGAGGTGTTACTGTGGAAAGTGATGGGATCGGTAAAGGAGAACTTGGATTCTGGTTATTACTTGAGACCTGGGGGCTATCGGGAGTTGGAGACCGCACTGGAGAATGGCACAAAGCAATTCAACGCTGCAACTGTCGAGGAGATTATGGTCAGTCCACCATTTTACTTTCCGTCTTTCTCCATTTCTCTCTGGGTTTCTCTCTCTCTGTCACTCCCTCTCTCATTCTCCATCTCTCTATTTCTGTTCTTTTCATATGTCGCTTTCTGTCATTCTCTCCCCGCTCCATGTCTCTCACTCAGAGTGAGGCTCTTTCTTTCTCTCTTTCTTTCGGTTCTGGGAGGAGATTAAATGGGTGGGTAGAGTCAGTGATAGGGGAGAGTGTACATGGGCTGTGGGAGGAGATTAAATGGGTGGTTAGAGTCAGTGATAGGGGAAAGTGTACATGGGCTGTGGGAGGAGATTAAATGGGTGGGGAGAGTCAGTGATAGGGGAGAGTGTACATGGGCTGTGGGAGGAGATTAAATGGGTGGGGAGAGTCAGTGATAGGGGAGAGTGTCCATGGGCTGTGGAAGGAGATTAAATGGGTGGGGAGAGTCAGTGATAGGGGAGAGTGTCCATGGGCTGTGGGAGGAGATTAAATGGGTGGGGAGAGTCAGTGATAGGGGAGAGTGTCCATGGGCTGTGGGAGGAGATTAAATGGGTGGGGAGAGTCAGTGATAGGGGAGAGTACATGGGCTGTGGGAGGAGATTAAATGGGTGGGGAGAGTCAGTGATAGGGGAGAGTGTACATGGGCTGTGGGAGGAGATTAAATGGGTGGTTAAAGTCAGTGATAGGGGAGAGTGAACATGGGCTGTGAGAGGAGATTCAATGGGTGGGGAGAGTCAGTGATAGGGGAGAGTGTACATGGGCTGTGGGAAGGTATTAAATGGGTGGGGAGAGTCAGTGATAGGCGAGAGTGTACATGGGCTGTGAGAGGAGATTCAATGGGTGGGTAGAGTCGATAGGGGAGAGTGTACATGGGCTGTGGGAGGAGATTAAATGGGTGGGTTGAGTCAGTGATAGGGGAGAGTGTACATGGGCTGTGGGAGGAGATTAAATGGGTGGGGAGAGTCAGTGATAGGGGAGAGTGTACATGGGCTGTGGGGGGGGGATTAAATGGGTGGATAGAGTCAGTGATAGGGGAGAGTGTACATGGGCTGTGGGAGGAGATTAAATGGATGGGTAGAGTCAGTGTTAGGGGAGAGTGTACATGGGCTGTGGGAAGGTATTAAATGGGTGGGGAGAGTCAGTGATAGGCGAGAGTGTACATGGGCTGTGAGAGGAGATTCAATGGGTGGGTAGAGTCGATAGGGGAGAGTGTACATGGGCTGTGGGAGGAGATTAAATGGGTGGTTAAAGTCAGTGATAGGGGAGAGTGAACATGGGCTGTGGGAGGAGATTAAATGGGTGGTTAGAGTCAGTGATAGGGGAGAGTGAACATGGGCTGTGGGAGGAGATTAAATGGGTGGGGAGAGTCAGTGATAGGGGAGAGTGTACATGGGCTGTGTGAGGAGATTTAATGGGTGGGGAGAGTCAGTGATAGGGGAGAGTGTACATGGGCTGTGGGGGGATATTAAATGGGTGGGGAGAGTCAGTGATAGGGGAGAGTGTCCATGGGCTGTGGGAGGAGATTAAATGGATGGGTAGAGTCAGTGTTAGGGGACAGTGTACATGGGCTGTGGGAAGGTATTAAATGGGTGGGGAGAGTCAGTCATAGGGGAGAGTACATGGGCTGTGAGAGGAGATTCAATGGGTGGGGAGAGTCAGTGATAGGGGAGAGTGTACATGGGCTGTGGGAGGAGATTAAATGGGTGGTTAAAGTCAGTGATAGGGGAGAGTGAACATGGGCTGTGAGAGGAGATTCAATGGGTGGGGAGAGTCAGTGATAGGGGAGAGTGTACATGGGCTGTGGGAAGGTATTAAATGGGTGGGGAGAGTCAGTGATAGGCGAGAGTGTACATGGGCTGTGAGAGGAGATTCAATGGGTGGGTAGAGTCGATAGGGGAGAGTGTACATGGGCTGTGGGAGGAGATTAAATGGGTGGGTTGAGTCAGTGATAGGGGAGAGTGTACATGGGCTGTGGGAGGAGATTAAATGGGTGGGGAGAGTCAGTGATAGGGGAGAGTGTACATGGGCTGTGGGGGGAGATTAAATGGGTGGATAGAGTCAGTGATAGGGGAGAGTGTACATGGGCTGTGGGAGGAGATTAAATGGATGGGTAGAGTCAGTGTTAGGGGAGAGTGTACATGGGCTGTGGGAAGGTATTAAATGGGTGGGGAGAGTCAGTGATAGGGGAGAGTGAACATGGACTGTGGGAGGAGATTAAATGGGTGGGGAGAGTCAGTGATAGGGGAGAGTGTACACGGGCTGTGGGAGGAGATTAAATGGGTGGGGAGAGTCAGTGATAGGGGAGAGTGGACATGGGCTGTGGGAGGAGATTAAATGGGTGGGGAGAGTCAGTGATAGGGGAGAGTGGACCTGGGCAACACCTCGATTTCAAAATTCTCATCCTTGTTTTCAAATCCCTCCATGGCCTCACCCCTCTCTATCTCTGTAATCTCCTTCAGCCCCACAACCCCCCGAGATATCTGCGCTCCTCTAATTCTGACCTCTTGTGCGTCCCCGATTTTAATCACTCCAGCATTGACGGCCGTGCCTTCAGCTGCCTGGGCCCCAAGCTCTGGAACTCCCTCCTGTGAAGCGCCTTGCGACATTTTATTGCGTTAAAGGCGCTATATAAATATAAGTTGTTGTTGTTGTTGTTGCTAGCTTCTCTGCCCCCCCGAGTGTCTCCGCTCTCTGGAGTATTGGGAGGAAGACTGTGCGACTTGCCCTGACTGAATCTTTCCCTCCGTACAGCGGACGGAGGTCCTCGCCCTCTTCCTGCACACGGTGAAGCCTCACGTAGCGCAAGTGCTGAAGGTGGACAGCATGCTGAACAAAAAGGAGCAGCAAATGTCTGGTGAGAGAAGCGATTCGCAGGCATCGAGGGGATGGTTGGTGCGGGGGGCGGGTGGGGGAGGTGCTGGTTGTCTGGACACCCAGGGGATGGGGGTGGGCCGAGGGCTCGGGGGGGGCTTTCGAGCTGGTGCACTGGGACACGCCATTCCTGCTCCGTGTGTCTGAGGCTCAGTACCTCAACGGGTGAAATCAGCTAACTCAGCACAGCCCGGGGATGGTACTGAGCTCCACAAAGAGCCAGGAACGGCCCAGGTTCCACCTCCAGCCTGTGTTGAGTTAGCTGACCTTACCCGATGTGGGATTGAGCCGTATAGTGTCTAGAGACACATCAAACACTCCCAGGGCAGGTACAGCACGGGTTGGATACAGAGTAAAGCTCCCTCTACACTGTCCCATCAAACACTCCCAGGGCAGGTACAGCACGGGTTAGATACAGAGTAAAGCTCCCTCTACACTGTCCCATCAAACACTCCCAGGGCAGGTACAGCACGGGTTAGATACAGAGTAAAGCTCCCTCTACACTGCCCCATCAGACACTCCCAGGACAGGTACAGCACGGGTTAGATACAGAGTAAAGTTCCCTCTACACTGCCCCATCAGACACTCCCAGGACAGGTACAGCAGGGGTTAGATACAGAGTAAAGTTCCCTCTACACTGTCCCATCAAACACTCCCAGGGCAGGTACAGCACGGGTTAGATACAGAGTAAAGCTCCTCTACACTGTCCCATCAAACACTCCCAGGGCAGGTACAGCAGGGTTAGATACAGAGTAAAGTTCCCTCTACACTGTCCCATCAAACACTCCCAGGGCAGCTACAGCACGGGTTAGATACAGAGTAAAGCTCCCTCTACACTGTCCCATCAAACACTCCCAGGGCAGGTATAGCACAGGGTTAGATACAGAGTAAAGCTCTCTCTACACTGCCCGAGATGTAAAGATATCGGGTATAACTATTTTGTCATGCATTTTTTAATCGTTTTCCAAGCTTTGAATGAACAGCTCTTGAAGGCGGAGCAGGAGAGACAATCCAGGGAAGAGCGGAGAGAGGAGGAGGAGCGCGTCAGGACTGAGGAGCTAGTGAGACAGATGAAGGAAAAGTTTGAGGAAGAGAAGGGGAAGAATTTGCTGGAGTATGAGGAGGCCATGAAGAGTAATCAGGCAGAGGGGGAAAAGTACTCGTCCGAGAATCGTGAAGAGGAGGCGAAGAAGAAGCGTGACCACTACGAATACTTCAGGAGAGAAGAGGAAAGGGAAAGAAATCGCAGTTTCTGGGATAATCTCAGCGACTTTTTTGGATGGTTGAGGGAGAAAGTTATCTCCTTTTTAAAAAAGTTATGACAGTCCCGAATCTCGAACTGATCTTCCCTTCACAGCCTGTCTCACAATGTAACGAGAATCGCTCGACGTAACTAAGATCCCTGTTCCAGTCGCTACAGTTAGTCCGTCTGTTCTTTGATTCCCAACGGCCAGCTCTTGACCATTTTAATATATCGGAAAACATTGCACCCAAACAGAGCAGGAAAGGCCCAGGCTTCATCCCCGGCCTGTGCTGAGTGAGCTGATCTCACCCGAATTCAGACTGAGCCCCACACACACACACACACACAGAGCAGGAAAGGCCCAGGCTCCATCCCCGGCCTGTGCTGAATAATTTTCCATGGCAATTATAGGTCAAAATATTACTTTGTGAAGCCCTGCAAAGATGAAGTGAATGGAGAAGCTGAGTGGATTTTGACTAACGGAGAGCTTTGTTCATGGTCGCTGTCCCTGTGAATGAGTAAATAAAGAGATCAATAAATGTGATTGTGGCCTCTGTTTGATTCCTTGCACCTCTGATCACGATGGGACAATTTGCCGTGTTAAGAGTATTGCTGTTGGTTCTTTGTTGAGGTTTGATGGTTTGAGGTTTGGGATGTCCGCTGTGACTCAGTGGGTCTCACTCTCGCCTTGAGAGTCAGAAGCTTGTGGGTTCAAGCCCCACTCCAGAGATTTGAACACATAAATCTAGGCTGACACTCCAGTGCATGCTGAGGGAGTGCTGCACTGTCGGAGGTGCCGTCTTTCGGATGAGACGTTAAAACCGAGGCCCCGTCTGCCCTCTCAGGTGGATGGAAAAGATCCCCCGGCCACTATTTCGAAGAGGAGCAAGGGAGTTCTCCCTGGTGCCCTGGCCAATATTTATCGCTCAATCAACATAACAAAATTGGATTATCTGGTCATTACCACATTGCTGTTTGTGGGATCTTGCTGTGCGCAAGTTGGCTGCCGGACTTCCTACATTTCAACAGTGACTACACTTTAAAATGTACTTCATTGGCTGTAAAGCACTTTGGGACGTCCGGTGGTTGTGAAAGGCGCTATATAAATGCATGTGTTTCTTTTTACTGAGCCTGTTTGGGTAGAGTGTACAGGGGCTGTGGGAGGAGATTAAATGGGAATGTAGAGTCCATGATAGAGTGTATCTAACCCCTGCTGTACCTGCCCTGGGAGTGTTTGATGGGACAGTGTAGAGGGAGCTTTACTCTGTATCTAACCCGTGCTGTACCTGCCCTGGGAGTGTTTGATGGGACAGTGTAGAGGGAGCTTTACTCTGTATCTAACCCATGCTGTACCTGCCCTGGGAGTGTTTGATGGGACAGTGTAGAGGGAGCTTTACTCTGTATCTAACCCGTGCTGTACCTGCCCTGGGAGTGTTTGATGGGACAGTGTAGAGGGAGCTTTACTCTGTATCTAACCCGTGCTGTACCTGCCCTGGGAGTGTTTGATGGGACAGTGTAGAGGGAGCTTTACTCTGTATCTAACCCCTGCTGTACCTGCCCTGGGAGTGTTTGATGGGACAGTGTAGAGGGAGCTTTACTCTGTATCTAACCCGTGCTGTACCTGCCCTGGGAGTGTTTGATGGGACAGTGTAGAGGGAGCTTTACTCTGTATCTAACCCGTGCTGTACCTGCCCTGGGAGTGTTTGATGGGACAGTGTAGAGGGAGCTTTACTCTGTATCTAACCTGTCCTGGGAGTGTTTGGCGGGACAGTGTAGAGAGAGCTTTACTCTTTATCTAACCCCTGCTGTACCTGCCCTGGGAGTGTTTGATGGGGCAGTGTAGAGGGAGCTTTACTCTGTATCTAACCCGTGCTGTACCTGTCCTGGGAGTGTTTGATGGGACAGTGTAGAGGGAGCTTTACTCTGTATCTAACCCCTGCTGTACCTGCCCTGGGAGTGTTTGATGGGGCAGTGCAGAGGGAGCTTTACTCTGTATCTAACCCGTGCAGTCCCTGCCCTTGGAGTGTTTGATGGGAGAGTGTAGAGGGAGATTTACTCTGTATCTAACCCGTGCAGTACCTGCCCTGGGAGTGTTTGATGGGGTAGTGTCGAGGGAGCTTTACTCTTTTCATACTATATGCACTGGGGCTAGATTGCTATCGGCCGCGTGTTCTCCACATAGTTGGATATCCTGCCAACAGCCAGTCTCTTGTCCCTGACTTGCGGAATGGGAACTTGGGCAGCCTTGATGGGGAATTGCACCCAGTGTGTGTCGGCACCTTGTGAAGAAGAGGGGGCTGGTGGGGTGGAGGGGAGTAGGTCGGCGGTAGGGGGAGAAGGTAACACATCCGGGGGGAGGAAGGTTTTTAAGTAAATCTTGTTGATTCTTTTTCTTTTAAATATCCTTTTTGAAAGTTCTGAGAAAGAAGGTGACTCAAATAGCTGCGGCAATACAAAACCCGGAGGAAGAGTGAAGAGAGAGAGAGAGAGACAGAATGAAGGAAGGAGAGAAAGAAGGAACAAAAGAACGAACGGAAAGAGTTGAAGGTACTCTCTGCCGCAGTACCGATCCCGGAGGAAGATTGAAGGAAAGGACTAAGAAGAGAGAGAAAGTAAGAAAGAAGGAAAGGAACAAATGAGAGAAAGAATCACACAAATTCACTGCACAGAAGGAGGCCATTCAGCCCATCTTGTCCGTGCCGGCCGACAAAGAGCGATCCGGCCTAATCCCACTTTCCAGCTCTTGGTCCGTAGCCTTGTAGGTTACGGCACTTCAAGTGCATATCCAAATACTTTTTAAATGTGCTGAGGGTCTCTGCCTCTCCCACCCTTTCAGACAGTGAGTTCCAGACCCCCACCACCCTCTGGGTGAAAAAAATTCTCCTCAAATCCCCTCTAACCTTACGACCAGTTAATTTAAATCTATGCCCCCTGGTTATTGACCCTTCTGCTAAGGGAAATAGGTCCTTCCTATCCACTCTATCTAGGCCCCTCATAATTTTATACAACTGAATTAGGCCTCCCCTCAGCCTCCTCTGTTCCAAAGGAAACAACCCCAGCCTCTCCAATCTTTCCTCATAGCTAAAATTCCCCAGCCCAGGCAACATCCTCGTAAATCTCCTCTGCACCCTCTCTAGTGCAATCGCATCCTTCCTGTAATGTGGTGACCAGAACTGCACGCAGTACTCTAGCTGCGGCCTAACTAGTGTTTTAAGCAGTTTAAGCATAACCTCCCTGCTCTTTTATATTCTATGCCTCGACTAATAAAGGCAAGTATCCCGTCTGCCTTCTTAACCACCTTATCTACCTGTCCTGCTACCTTCAGGGATCTGTGGACATGCACACCAAGGTCTCTCTGTTCCTCTACACTTCTCAGTGTCCTACCATTTATTGTGTATTCCCTTGCCCTGTTAGCCCTCCCCAAATGCATTACCTCGCACTTCTCCAGATTGAATTCCATTTGCCACTGTTCTGCCCACTGTGGAAGTGCAGTTTACTTATAAGACACAAATAAAATGGCTTCTCTAAGAAAAGAATTTTAAAAGGGAATTCAAAATGGCCGACAGTAGGAGTCACCATAATAAGTAAATAATTCTAATTACCTACAAGGAGGTGACAACTCAAAATTCCTTATCTAAGAAAAGCTTAGCAAAATAAGGCATCAATTAGTTCTAACCAGCTCAGGATGAGATAAGGTAAGCCATCAACCCACAGATTAGAGAATGAACATTGAACAAAGGAATCCCACAAGGAAGATCTGGTTATCTGATCTTTAAGGAATTTCTGCTCGTTATTATAACGAAAACCTATGCAATAACTCACAAGTTTGTGCATCATTAAATAGGATGTTTAATGATGTGTCATATGGCCTGTTCTGTGTACTTTTTGTATAAAGTATGTTCAAATCTTGTAAGATTCGAAGCATTCTGACATAGCAACTTGACTGTGTCAGAACCTTCCCTTGTAACAAGTAAACTTTATTAAAAAGCCTTCTTTGACACGATTCTATGTTTAAATTAGTTCTACTCGGCATGTAAAACTTCCACACCACCTGACCAGTCCATTGATATCTTCCTGCAGTCTGCAGCTTTCTTCTTCATTATCAACACACGGGCAATTTTTGTATCATCTGCAAACTTTTTAATCATACTTCCTACATTCAAGTCTAAATCATTGATATATACCACAAAAAGCAAGGGACCTAGTACTGAGCCCTGCGGAACCCCACTGGAAACAGCCTTCCAGTTACAAAAACACACTACGACCATTACCCTTTGTTTCCTGCCTCTGAGCTAATTTTGGATCCAACTTGCCACTTTCTCATGGATCCCATGGGCTTTAACTTTCATGACCAGTCTGCCATGCAGGACCTTATCAAAAGCCTTGCTAAAATCCATATAGACTACATCAAACGCACTACCCTCATCGACCCTCCTTGTTACCTCCTCAAAAAATTCAATCAAGTTAGTCAGACACGACCTTCCCATAACAAATCCATGCTGACTGTCCCTGATTAATCCGTGTCTTTCTAAATGAAGATTTATCCTGTCCCTCAGAATTTTTTCCAATCATTTCCCCACCACCGAGGTTAGGCTGACTGGCCTGTAATTACTCGGTCTATCCCTTTCTCCCTTTTTAAACAACGGTACCATGTTAGCAGTCCTCTGGCACCACACCTGTAGCTAGAGGGGATTGGAAAATGATGATCAGAGCCTGTGCTATTTCCTCTCTTACTTCTCTTAACAGTCTGGGATACATTTCATCCGGGCCTGGGGATTTATCCACTTTCAAAGCAGCTAAACCCCTTAATACTTCCGCTTTCAACAAGTTTATTTCATCTAATATTTCACACTCCCCCTCCCCGATTGCAATGTCTGCATCGTCCCTCTCTTTTGTGAAAACAGACGCAAAGTATTCATTAAGAACCATACCCACGTCTTCCGTCTCCACACACAGGTTACCTTTATGGTCCCTAATAGGCCCTACTCTTACTTTAGTTATCCTCTTGCTCTTAATGTATTTATAAAACTTCTTTGGGTTTTCTTTGATTTTACTTGCCAATATTTTTTCATGACCTCTCTTTGCTTCCCTAATTTCCTTTTTGATTTCACCCCTGCACTTTCTAAACTCCTCTCTGCTTCCTGCAGTATTGAGTCCTCGGTATCTGTCATAAGCTTCCCTTTTTTTCTTTATCCTACCCTGTATGTCCGGGGAGTTCTTTAGAGGAAAGAAGGAAGGAAAGAGAGCAAGAAAGGAAGAAAAAATTAAAGAAAGAAGGAGAGAGAGAAGGGGATAGAGATAGAAAGAGCGAATGAAAGAGAGAAGGAAACAGAGAATGAGGGAAAGAAAGAAAGGAGGAAGATAAAGAACTTGCGCCTTCCACAACCTCAGGACAACCCAAAGTGCTTCACAGCCAATGTTTAAGGAAAGGGTGAAACAGACTGTCAGCCGTGGTTTAAATCGGTCTCACGCTCTCGCCCAGAGACTCCAGCCCCGTAATCCCAGGCCCACACTCCCCGGTTGCCAGTACTGCGGGAGCGCTGCACTGTCGGAGGTGCCGTCTTTCGCGATGAGACGTTAAATCCGAAGGCCCCGCCTGCCCTCTCGGGTGGATGTACAATCCCACGGCCGCGATTGGAAGAAGAGCAGGGGGCGGGGGGGGGGAGTTCTCCCCTGGGGCCCGTATCTATCCCTCGACCAACATCACTAAAAACACCGATTATCTGGTCGTGATCACACTGCTGTTTGTGGGCACTTGCTGTGCGCAAATTGGCTGCCGCGCTTCCCACATTACAACAGTGACCCACACTTCGATCAAGTACTTCATTGGCTGTGAAGCGCTTTGGGACGTCCTGAGGTCGTGAAAGGCGCTAGAGAAATGCAAGTTCTTTCTTTCAATCTTTTTATTGCTTTGTAGCTTTGATAGAATTATGGAATGTAGAATTGTGTTTACTTCGAATCCCAACCAAACCGAACTCTTTTCTCGAGAAAGGAGAAGACTGAGGGGGTGACCTGATCGAGGTCTTTAAAATTATGAAGGGGTTCGTTAGGGTAGACGTAGAGAAGATGTTTCCACTTGTGGGGGAGACCAGAACTAGAGGCCATCAATATAAGAAAATCACTAATAAATCCAATAGGGATCTCAGGAGAAACCTCTTTACCCAGAGAGTGGTGAGAATGTGGAACTCGCTACCACACTGAGGCGAATAGTATCGATGTATTTAAGGGGAAGCTGGATAAACACATGAGGGAGAAAGGAATAGAGGGATATGGTGATGGGGTGAGATGAAGGTGGGCGGGAGGAGGCTCGTGCGGAGCACAAACACCGGCACGGACCAGTTGGGCCGAATGGCCTGTTTCTGTGCTGTAAATACTGTGTAATGAGGTGTTGTAAGTGCTGCCTTTTAAGTCTTTGTTGAAGAATTATTCCTTGTTCTGTATGCTCAATAAACCTATGACAACTGATTTCAGTGTTTCGGAACCTTATTAAGAATCTGACGCGAGCCAATGAACGAGTTTTTGAAGTGTGGGTCACTGTTGTACTGTGGGAGCCGCGGCAGCCAATGTGCGCACAGCAAGATCCCACAAACAGCAGTGTGATAACGACCGGATAATTTCTTATTTAGTCATGTTGATCAAGTGATAAATGTTGGTCCCAGGAGACCAGGGCGAACTCCCCCCTGCTCTCCTTTCAATATTGGCAGTGGGTGTTTAGTCCACCCTGAGAGGGCAGACGGGGCCCTCGGTTTAACGTCTCATCCAAATGATGGCACGTCCGACAGTGCGGCGCTCCCTCAGTGCTGCCCCTCCGACAGTGCAGTGCTCCCTCAGTACTGCCCCTCCGACAGTGCAGCCCTCCCTCAGTACTGCCCCTCCGACAGTGCGGCCCTCCCTCAGTACTGCCCCTCCGACAGTGCGGCGCCCCCTCAGTGCTACCCCTCCGACAGTGCAGCGCTCCCTCAGTACTGCCCCTCCGACAGTGCGGTGCTCCCTCAGTACTACCCCTCCGACAGTGCAGTGCTCCCTCAGTACTGCCCCTCCGACAGTGCAGCCCTCCCTCAGTACTGCCCCTCCGACAGTGCAGCGCTCCCTCAGTACTGCACCTCCGACAGTGCAGTGCTCCCTCAGTACTACTCCTCCGACATTGCAGCGCACCCTCAGTACTGCCTCTCCGACAGTGCAGCGCTCCCTCAGTACTGCCCCTCCGACAGTGCAGCGCTCCCTCAGTACAGCCCCTCCGACAGTGCAGCGCTCCCTCGGTACTGACCCTCCGACAGTGCAGCGCACCCTCAGTACTGCCCCTCCGACAGTGCAGCGCACCCTCAGTACTGTCCCTCCGACAGTGCTGCACTCCCTCAGTACTGCCCCTCTGAGAGTGCGGCACTCCCTCAGTACTGCCCCTCTGACAGTGCAGCGCTCCCTCAGTACTGCCCCTCTGACAGTGCAGCGCTCCCTCAGTACTGCCCCTCCGACAGTGCGGCGCTCCCTCAGTACTGCCCCTCTGACAGTGCAGCGCTCCCTCAGTCCTGCCCCTCCGACCGTGCAAGCTCCCCCAGTACTGGCAACTGGGAGTATCAGCCTGGATTATGAGGCTTGAGTTAGAGATGATGCTCAGGATGAAAACATAATACTAGACGGGCCGTTGTCTGACTGTAGGCATTGCCCGGTGTGGGACTGAGCCCCACACACACACAGACTAGGAAGGGCCGAGGCTACAACCCCGGCCTCGTGCTGAGTCAGCCTATCTCATCCAGTGTGTGACGGGACAGAGAGAGGGAGGGAGGAAGGAAGAGAGACAGCGAAAGGGAGGGAAACAGGGAGAGAGAGAGAGAGAGACAGACAGACAGGGAGAGAGATGGAAAGAGAGAGAATTAGAGAAAGAGAGATAGAGAGAAAGAGAAGGAAAGAAAGATAGAGCCAGAGAGTCAGTGACAGAGTGAGAGAACAGAGTGAGAGACGGAGAGCGAGTGAGAGATCCTAACAGAGAGTGAGATACAGTTGGAGATAGAACGACAGAGAGATGGAGAGAGAGAGAGAGAGAAATAGAGAGACAGAAAGTGAGAAATGGAGTTGGAGATGGAGAGATGGAGAATTGGTGGATAGAGACACAGTGCTAGAGACAGAGAGAGAGATGGAGGCAGAGAAAGAGAGATAGAGAGAGAGAGTGGATAAAGAGACACAGTGATAGAGACAAAGTGAGGCAGAGAGAGAGAGAGAGAGTGAAGTGTGCGTGGGGAGCAGGGCTAATTGATAAACAGAGCCCAGGTGATGTGAGCCGCGGCCCCTTTAAGAAGAGGAGGGCGGCTGTGCCAGGGCTGTGAATGCTTTAGTTTCATTTCTCTCCCTCACCGTCACTGTCTCAACGTCACCTTTAGGAACAGGAACACAGAGCACGAGCTGCAGCCCTGCCCCAGTCCCACTGGAGTGCACAGCGCTGGCTCTCTGTGTGTCTCTCCTGCTCTCGCTTCCTCCTCATCTCCTGTTCCACTAACCCCACTGCCCTCCACCAGAGCCTCGCTGAGGGACCTCAGACTCACCATGTACCTGCTGGCTGCAGCCCGTCTCCAGGTGAGGAATCTCCATTAACCCTTTCCTTCCCTCGCTGCTGATCCCTGCCCTGTTAGACTTGAAGCTTCTGACTGAACACTGGACTCCCCACACCCCTGGTCTTCTTCCAGGAGTGTCGCGGGATGTTACATCCCACCTGGGAGGGCAGGCGCAGCCCTCGAGTTTAACAGCTCATTCCGAGAGACGGCCCCTCCAGACAGTGCGGCGCTCCCTCAGTACTGCCCCTCCGACAGTGCAGCGCTCCCTCAGTACTGCCCCTCCGACAGTGCAGCGCTCCCTCAGTACTGCCCCTCCGACAGTGCAGCGCTCCCTCAGTACTGCCCCTCCGACAGTGCAGCGCTCCCTCAGTACTGCCCCTCCGACAGTGCAGCGCTCCCTCAGTACTGCCCCTCCGACAGTGCAGCGCTCCCTCAGTACTGCCCCTCCAGACAGTGCAGCGCTCCCTCAGTACTGCCCCTCCGACAGTGCAGCGCTCCCTCAGTACTGCCCCTCCGACAGTGCAGCACTCCCTCAGTACTGCCCCTCCGACAGTGCAGCGCTCCCTCAGTACTGCCCCTCCAGACAGTGCAGCACTCCCTCAGTACTGCCCCTCCGACAGTGCAGCGCTCCCTCAGTACTGCCCCTCCAGACAGTGCAGCGCTCCCTCAGTACTGCCCCTCCGACAGTGCAGCGCTCCCTCAGTACTGCCCCTCCAGACAGTGCAGCGCTCCCTCAGTACTGCCCCTCCGACTTGGCAGCGCTCCCTCAGTACTGCCCCTCCAGACTGTAAGGGTTTCTGACCGTCTCTCAGCCTGTGAGATTCGTGTGGCTCTGTGCAGCCTGTATGCTAGTGCGGGTTTAGGCCTTATTGCCTGTTCTGGTCTCCAGCCAGTCTGGGAGCACTAGACACACCTGTGAGTGGTTCGACCCACTCGCCCTTACGGTTCTAGACACTGGACTTAGATGCGAGAGCAGTAATGGAGATGAAACTCAGGTAGACTCGGTTGAATGGTACGAAATGGAAAATCTTTATTGCATAATACTTAAGATTACGATATACATGTCATAAGCACAGATTAATGACAGTACAATCTTGCACGCAGTTATGTAATTAATTTCAGGGAAACGAGGAACGAACGACACATCGTAAATGGGGGCACACATTACACTTATCCTTAGTACTTGAAACCCTCCCCTATCAATATCTGTCCTAGCTAGATTCGTAGGATTCGAGACTCATGCTCACCACTCGTGATAACTCGGAGAATTCCAAAAATTCTGATCGGATGTTTTTCACCGCAGCACCCACGTGTCGATCAGGGGGTCTCCTGGCCCCACTTGTTTACTCGTTCTGCTCCGGCTAGCAGGCTGGAACGTCTGCTGTCATGAAGATCTGTGTTGTCCTCGGAGTTCCGACTCTACTCAAAAAAGAGTCTTCCTGTGCCCTCGCACGGGTGCGATAAAATTCAAAGAAGAGTCTTCCTGTGTCAGTTCTGTAAAGTTCGAAGAAGTCTTCCTGGCAAGGAAAATGTCTATTCGACCTACAGGCGCGGTCGGGGCTTACTGACTGTGGCGATAAGTATGGTCTTCTTCTCTTCTCTTCTCATCTCATCTCATCTCATCTCATCTCGGGCCTTCGGTTCCGACACCGTTTACCGACTTATCGGAATGGTGCGCCCGCTTCAAGGCTTCAGAGCCCAGTTCTACACAGGTCTTCGCGACACGACACGAGGTAGATCCGAGCGGATCATAAAGTTCAACAGTCTTTTAAAAAGAGACACGAGGCAAGCAGGAACAAGACGGCGAGTCAAGAGCACAGGAGCAGCCACGAGGATGAACACCAGCAAGATAAGAGGATAAGAGAAAGATGGACGGTTTGGAGCTTGTAATTATAGTACAAAATCTTCCGTTTCCCGCCCAACCTTAATGTCTTTTCTTTTGTTAGGGTTTGGCGCTCAAATGTCTTGTATAGGGTGATCTCCATTTTTGATGGGTTTCGGGGCTACTCGTAAATGTCTGAGTACCTGTTAATATTTCTCCCATTGTTTAATCGGTCGGTGTTCTCCCTGGAGGGGTTTTGGGGCTTCCAAGTGTTTTCTGTAACTACCCGCTAACGGCTCTCTCATCGTAGAGTCGTTGGGATTTTACATATTAATGTCTTTGGATGGGCTCTTGATTACTTGGTACAATAGCTTTCATTCGTACCTGGGAGACCGATTTCAGTATTTATGTGTATACTGTAAACCCATGATGTCTCGTGTATTATCTTCAATGTGCTGAGTCTTAATCGATCTTGCACAAATGTTTATTGGAACGCCATCTTGTCTGCCTGTCAAAGTCTAGAATGTTCCGCCACGAGGTGCGGCGGCCATTTTACAAGCTGCTTGTGTCCACTTTGAAAACCTGACAGCATTCTGCTGAAATAAAAGCTGTTTGAACGAAACTATGTGTTTTTCTCCTTATTAATAAAATCGCGATATATTGCGAATTCTACAGTCCCTCCTGTTGATGCGAATAACTCCGCTTATCGTATCAAAAATATTGTGGTGAGCAATATTATCTCGATTTTCTCCGAATCCAGAAAAAGTTAATCCCATAACTTAAACTATCTAGGGTCTTTGCGTCGTCCTTATTTCCCAAGAAAATTACACTTTATATCACCGTAGGCATCATTTGCCTTTAAACTTACACCACTTGTTTTCCTTCCAGGCGTAACCAGGCCGATGCCTCTCGTATCACCTGTATATTCATATCTTTATTTAGGGAAAGGAAAAACAAACAAAACCAAACAATCATTTTTAACTACAACACCATCACCAAAATAATCAACACCAACTCTTAAAACATGTCGAGTTCCAAACGTATTTACAGTTTTTGAAAATCATGATCGAGTACAAACTTCCGCGGCGCACGTGGCGAGCGGGAGTGACGCCATTTTCCGATTACACGGTGCTTTCATCGTGCACGCGCACGTAACGTTCTCGCCACTCTCCCGTGTTTTCATGCTTGGTGAGGCGTTTGTCTCTTTTACAATGTACGACCAATAGGTACACTACAATAAAAACTTGGCATACGACTAAAATGTGGGAGGCTATCCTGATCCATGAAGGCACTTCAATATTGGTGAACAGATTCCACCACGGTGGAATTACTATATCCAGAATGTCTGTCCCTATCTCGACAGTTTTCTGCTCGAGTGTGTAAAAATGTTTTTGACACCGTGACGGCTTTTAAAAGCTTGGTGAGGTGTTCAGGGAGAGGGGGAATGAGGTATCCGAAATGCGCGACGAATCGCTGCAGGTCGGTGAAATTCTCTTTTACTGTTAGATGAACAGTGGATGGTTCAGGGATTGGGACAATTCGCTGTTGTGCTACTTGAACTTCCGCCCTGGGTTTGAAACAGAAACTGCTGTCACTCACCGGACACCGGCTACGGTTTCCATGCTGGTAGTGTTGCGCTGCAGTGGTAACACAATATGTTCCACCCCCGATGTATGCTACCTGCGGAGGCACATGATCTTGTGCCATTGCCTCCATGGTGCAATTCATGGACTTGGCGCCAGCCGTTCTGAACCCGCACTGTGGTGTTAAAAAGGCATTCAAGTGCTGGGGACACAGTATTATGTGTGCTCCCCTGCCACGACAACCAGAGAGATCTGTACCTGTCATCGTTTGCTCCCAGCGGATGACGTAAGGTGGAACCGCTGCATCGCGAATGTGGGCTCCCCCCTGAATGACACCAATGTTCTCTACCCGATACACCGGGGCGGGCTTTGCTGTGTCGCCCAAAACCGGCATACGTAGTACTATACCCATGATAGTATGGTTTGATCGTCCGCAGTCCACGGGGACTGGGTATGCTTCTGAAGCTAGCCTGAGCTGGCACGGGCTTAATGCGTTCTGAAAAGGGTGGAGCGCCCGCAGGTGTTTGTTACTTATCCAGGACGGGACCAAACCTTGTTTTAAATCCTCCAAATTACTGCGGCCCTCGCCCAGTAACCACGCCCCGTAAAGCACGCACACCTCGTTCTGCGCAGCTTGATCGGATGCATTCCGATCTTCCCTAATCAGGGCATTTACCGTCTTTGCATGTTTCTCCAACTCTGCTATAATTTCCTTTAAATGGAAAGTAATGGCTTGGTCCTCGTGTAAACCCGACCCAACCACTTTATTCTCATCTGTTAGAATGTCTTTTAATTGCGTCTTTAAACCATTAATCTGGGTCTGCAGCTCCACACTGTCTAGAGCGTTGACCACAGATGTACCCGTGTTAAAAGCAGTGAACGCGTCGTTCACTACACCCCTTCTTTGCCTCCCTACTTGATCCAAAACTTCATGTGGTGCGGTGTACAAACTTGTTTTATCAATTTCCGCGAAATCGAATTCGTAAAATTGTCTGAACATCTTGGTCAACAGGACCTGATACAACTGTTCCGTCTTTTTGGGGCACCACTCTGGTAACCGCACCTCGGTGAGATTTAAAATCACCGAGGCCACCGCGTAATGTACCCCCTGAAATAGTATCTGGTCTGTGGGGACCAGTACCAAACCATTCCCGGGTCCCTTACTAGTTTTAGGGCACCCTTCCTCTTCAGCTAGAACCACCGGAATCGTGGGCGGGGCTTTGCGTGGGCGCGTAATGAGCTCAGTGGCATTTACTGGGATCGGGGAGAATGGGGCTCCGCACCCCCTGGTGCTCTCATCCCCTGTCTGTTATCCTGCCATTGATTAATGAAAAATATGGAGATGCCTTTGGGGCAAACGTACTTTGACCCCCACATACATACATAAATTCCCTCATCCGGTTCCCACCATTTGTCCCAACAGACTCTCACTTGTCCGTTTGTCCCCGTAATTGTCCGATGGGTATTATTACCCAGTCGTTCCCACTCGACCGAAGAGTTCCTCATGTTTTTGCTCAGCTTTCGCAGCCACCACCATCGGCTCAATGGGACATTCCCACTACAAGTCAAACAAATCCGTTTGCCGACGGTGACGCTGATCCTGGGTGCGATGATCCTTACTTTGGGGCACATTAAAGAAGTCTCTTGGTAGGCAAACCCCGATGTGCTGGAATATTCCGTTGAGTTCGTTCCCAGCCATCCTGGCCACCTTCCCTTGTGGAAATAGGTGGTGGTCTCCTCAGCCTCCCGTCTTCCGGTCCCATCCACCGCGATGGGGGGCCGTGTCCCCGGAGCATCCAAACACCACGACATCCTTGGTGCGGCCTCGATAGGCCAATCCACATCCGATTGCCGCGAGCAATACTAGAATTCGTTCCATCCTTCCTTGGTTCCTGTGATCAGATAGAATGAGGTAGCCAGCCTCGCAAGAGTCTCTGGCTTTTGTGAAGGGTGAGCGGGTCCCCTGACCTCGCCTCACATAAACTTCAATGTTCGCTGAATAAACTTGAACTAAACCTATTTCTAAAGCTCCCATCATTTTATCATTTTCTGTTAAAATTAAACTACAAACTTAACCTTATTTAAAACTATAAACTTATAACCTTATTCTTAACCTTAAACTTAGAAACTTAGAAACCTATCCTAAACTTATTACTGTACAGCGCCGCCCGTACTCAGGGCGGCCCCCTTTAAATTCTGAGAAGGCTGCTGCGAGCTCTTCCCGACGGTGGGAGGGCTCTGACCCCTTCCTTTGATCTGCCGCAGCCTGTTGCTGCTGCGATGGGACTGGGCCCTACCTGGGCTGCCTTAACCTTAAGCCTGCGCCTAGGGGCAGTCTGGGGACATGACCACATCTTTCTGGGCTGGGGTGCTCGACCTGACCTACGAGGAGTTGTCGGGGGCAGGAATCCCAGGACCGACGGACCGGGTTCCGAGACTTCCACCGGGACGACCTGTGGTCCCACCACAGTCGCTGGCTCCGCCTCCCCTGACTCCGCCTCCCTGACCTCGGGACCTGCAGCTTGTGGCACCGCCCTGCTCGGCCCAGCAGGCGGCCCTTCACTCGCAATCCCTACCTCCCCCGAGGGCAGGACGTTCAAGGTGGGCGGCTCGGGCTCTGAGGTTTTCACCGTCACGCCCTGTGGTCCCACAGTGGCTGGCTCTGCCTCCCCTAGCTCCTCCCTCCTGTGTTCGGGTCCTGCAGCCTCGGTGTCCACCCTGTGTGGATCTCTATCTGCAGCCCCTGTCCTCCCGATACCTGAATCGGGGGCGACCCTTGCGTTCCCCGATCCCCACTCGTCCTCATCACTATCCTCATCTGACTCGAGTTCCAAGAACTCTCCCTCATCTGACTCCCAACCCCACAAAAATGTTTCACAATTTTCCAGGATATCTCCTCCCCTGATGCAAGCTGCTTTGCCTGCCTGTGTGCCTTGTGGGTCCTACCTGGGGCTGCGAGTCCCCACTCGCAGGTTTTACCCCTGTGGTTTTCCCTTGCGCACCGGGCCTGTTTGCACTGGTTTACATGGAACCACTTAGTGCGCCGAGGTACTTTTATGGCGTATACCATGGGACTCGCCTTATCTACAATGTTGTAGGGTCCCATATACAGTGGTTCCAGACTCCCTACTCTGGCGTAGTTTCTGACCATAACCTGGTCTCCTATTTCCCATTCCCGCGTTTTGCGGGGCTCCAGCAACAGGCGATTGCCCTGATGCTGCCTTCCCATGTTCCCAGCCGCCTGCTCATAAACCTGCTTCAGGCGCTCCAAGAGGGTCTGGGCGAACTTGTCCCTGCTTATCTCTTGGAGCTGACCCTCAGTGAGCACCGGCGCTAGCACATGGGTGCGGGTTCGCATGAGCCTCCCAGTCATCACCTCGTGCGGGGAGTACCCCGTACTTTTTGACTGACTGGCCCGGACCCCCATGAGGACTAAAGGCAGAACCTCCGCCCATTTTTGGGGCGAGTTCCTAGTCTCTTTCCTCAATTTCTCCTTCAGGGTCCGGTTCATGCGTTCAACAATCCCGGATGACTGGGGATTGTGTGCTACGTGCCACTTCCCTTCGATGCCCAAAAGCATGAGGGTGTTCTGCATCACCTGGCCGGTGAAATGACTCCCTTGGTCTGACTCCACAAAACGGGGGAGTCCCCACCGCGAGAACACTTCCCTGACCAAGATTTTTGCAGTACCCAGTGCCGTAGCTGTTCGACAGGGGAAGGCTTCCACCCATTTGGAAAACACATCCACCAAGACGAGGCAGTATTTATAGCCTCCCTGGGTGGTGGGCAGGGGCCCTATATAGTCGATCTGTATCGACTGCCATGGTCCCTCTACCCTTCTTACGTGCCCCATGGGCACTTTCCTTTTCTGGGGGTCTGGGTTGTTTGCAGCGCACACGAGACAGTTTGCACAGAACTCGCGGACCTGTTCCCTGAGCCCTGGCCACCATCCCGCTTGCTCTACCCGTTGCCAGGTAACCTCGGGCCCGGGGTGCCCTGCCCCTGGTCCCTCGTGAGCCAACTGGAGGAATTCCCTCCTGTGCTGCTGCGGCACAACCCACTGCTCCTCGCGGAACAGCATGCCTTCCTTAACGGAGAGGGTTGCCGTACTGTACGGACCCTCTACCTGTTTCCCCTCAGCAAGGGTTTTTAGGACTGCTTTTAGGGCGGGATCCTGGTTCTGGACGGTCTTAAGGTCTAGGGGCAATGCTACCCTGGGCTTCCCGGGATTCCCGTCCCTGCCTTGGATCGCTGCCATGGGTCTGGTCCCATAGGGGTCCCAGAAAATGCCGTTGCGGGCACCTTCCCTGGCTAGCGCATCCGCCTGCTGGTTGCCCTCCCCACGGGGCTCTGTGGAGGAGTGACCCTTCACCTTATGGATGAAAATCTCCCCTTCCTCCCCTACTGCTGCTAGGATCTTTTCCAGCAAGGGCTTCACCGTTAAAGGTCGCCCGTCCGCGGAGGTGTATCCACGGCGGGACCAAATGGCCAGGTATTCCGTACACGAATTGCATGTGAACATACTGTCCGAGCAAATCGTGTATGGGGTTGGGAAAATGTCTGGGTGGGTAACAATGTACACCACGGCAGACAGCTCAGCCTGCTGCGCGCTCATGGTGCTAGGGAGCTTGATCGCCAGGGCAAGGTTTGCCGCAGGGTCATAAACTCCACACCCTGTGAGTCGTTCGCCAGCAGATACTGTGCTAGAACCATCAACATAAATCTCGCGCCCAGTGGGATGTATCCCGGCCCGCAAACCTATGTTGACGTCCCACACCCCTTCCACCGAACATCGGTGGGCTGTACCGGGGTATACCAAATTGGCCGCAAGCCTGGGCTCGCAAAGACCTTTAACTCTAAGATCCATCTGGGAAAGAAGAAGGGTCCAGCGCGCAATACGCACGCTGCTTACGGTCCCATCTTTAATCCTCCCATCTAGAAGCATCTTAGTTGGTGTGTGATGGGTGAGGAGAGTGATGGGAGAGAGCCCTGTGAAGATCGCTGATCTTTTCACAGCCCAATGCGTGGCTAAAAGGTGCCTTTCGCAATTGGAAAAGCTTCTCTCCACATCCGTTAACACCCTGGACGAATAGACAACCGGCCTCAGCTTGCCGTGACGCTCTTGGAGCAGCACAGCGCTCAAGCTGTCCCCGCTGGCAGCTACCTCCAGGAAAAACTCCTTCCCTCCATCTATGGCCCCTAAAGCTGGCGCAGTCTGCAGATCCCTTTTTAACTTCTCGAAGGCTGCTTGGCAGCCCTCGTCCCAAGACCACTCCACTCCCTTATGGAGGAGTCGGAGGAGCGGCGCCGCTGTGGCCGCATAGTCTTCGATAAAATCCCTGCAGTAACCGGTCAGTCCCAAGAAGGACCTCACACCCCTTATGGTGTTGGGAATCGGTAACTCTTGCACCGACTCCCTCCTAGCTTTATCTATGGCTCTTTCCCCAGCGCGAATGGTCAGTCCCAGGAATTTTACTTCCTGCTGACCGATACGTGCTTTCTTAGGATTTACTTTAAAACCCTTTCTCGCTAGCAGCTCCAATAACTCGTCCAGCAGTGGTCCATGCTCCTCCCTTGAATCCGTAAATAGGAGCAAATCATCCACGTACTGCACTATCTGATTGGGCTGACTAAACTCCTTTAAACTTCCTGCCATACACTGATGGAAAATACTGGGGCTATTGTGGAAACCCTGTGGCAGACAGTTCCATGTGTACTGTTGTCCTTTGAAAGTAAAGGCAAACTTGTACTGGTCCTCTCGCCGCAGCGGGATGGACCAAAAACCGTTCGAGATATCCAGCACCGTGAACGTGGTCGCGGACGCTGGGATGCTCCCTATTAGGTCAGCAACTGCTGCTACCGTGGGCGCGCAGGCGGGAATGTTACTGTTAAGGACTCTGTAGTCCACCGTGGCCCTCCACGAATTATCCGGCTTCCTAACCGGCCATAATGGGGAGTTCACGTGTGTGGCTATCGGCCTCAACACGCCCTGCTGCACCAAGGAGGACATTGCTGTCTCCATATCGGGTTCTGCTTCTTTGGGGAAGTTATACTGCTTTTGGGGCCGGGTCATGGGGTCCCCATCTACGCTGACCTCAAACCCGGTAACCCTCCCACAATCGTGCTTGTGGGTTGCAAACGCGTGCATGTTATCTGACACGTACGTTTGCATGTCCGTTGGGACATCTGCGACCATAAGCCCGAGGTCGTAGCCTCCGGATGGCTGCATGGTACACAGGACCCCTGTTTCTTCCTCCCCCGGAATTACCACTACCTCGCCTTTTTCACTCTTAGCCCCCCAGAGACAGTGATTTCTGAGGTCCACGAGGATCCCGTGCCCCGATAGGAGATCGGACCCGAGGATACCTCTTCCACCCCCCTCCTGCCATTCCATCAGTATGCACTTCCACTTGACGTGCAGTGCCCCCAAACGAATGGACAGCGGAAAAGAGAATGCGCCAGCCTGTTCTTTTCCCGTGAACCCCGCTAATGTGAATGGAACCTTGGTAGATAGCGGTGAGTCAAAAGGGCTATCTGTATGAATCACGGTGCAAGAAGCTCCCGTGTCCAACAAATAACTACCCTTCTGTTTTTCTACCTCCATCTCCACCAAGGGTCGCTTCCACGCATCATAGCTGAGCGGACACAGGTAGACGGGCTGCGCGGGCTCTAGTCATTGGGTATGGTTAGACGGTCCTGCGGCACCTACGGGGCCGGTAGCAACCGCCACCTTTCCATGTGCACTCATGAAGTTGCGCATGGCTCCCAATACTGATTCGAGGTCGTTGGAAGGGGTGGGTACACTAGCTTCCCTAGCAGAGACAGGCATCTGGGCTCGGGCTGCGGGATTTTTATCCCTGGAATCCTTCCAAGGGTTCCTGCAGTTCTTGCGCCAGTGCCCTGTCCTCCCACACCCGTAACAAGCATTACTTGCCTGCGGGGCGCGGTTACCCTCCTGATGCCACTCCCTTTGAGCCGGGGCTGCGGGTCGTACCTCATGTACTTTTCCCTTAAGGGGACGTGTTCCCATACCCCTGATATTGCGATATCCTATCGTGAGTCGATTCAAAACCGACTCTTCCGTAATGTTGGGGTCATTGGGATCAAACCACGCTTTTGCCTGCTCTCTGACGGCTGGTAAACTGTTGGCTACTATGCACCTAAGCCAATGATTTAAACCGGCGCCGTCCATATCGTCGCGCTCTAGCGTACCTGGACAGCTGCGCTGATATACTGGCCACAGCCTGTCGGCAAAAACCTTCGGGGGTTCTCCCTCCATCTGCACTGTCTGTCCCACTCTAGCAAACGGACCTTCATCGTCCGCCCCCAACACTTCTAGGACCTCATTTTTCAATGCCTCATAAGTCTTGGTTCCCCTCTTGCTCTCGTCCGAGAGACACTGAAGGATTGAACTGCCCAACGAAAATAACAGCATTTTTGCTGTTTCCCCATCATCGCAGCCGTTGATGGCTGCGGTTTGCTCAATTTCTCTGAAATGTACGGAAGGGTCGTCTGTCTCGGTCAGCTTCCGTACGTGATTTATCATAACTCTCAGCTGGTGTGAGCTGTGAGGCAACACAAACTGGTTGAGGAGATCCCCTGGTTCCTCCCCACCGTTTCTGTTTGGGCCCCTTTTTATACCCGTAACTGGATACAACGGTCCCTTTTCCACTTCTTTCTCAGTGGGCTCTTTCGTTTCTTCCACTACTTCCTCCCTTACCCAGGTTTCCGAATAGCTGGGTGGCGCGGAGGGCGCAGTGGCTAATACTTCCTCTGCTTTACTTGGTGGGGATTTCTGAAACTCCTCATTTACTAGCGGCTGGTGTGCTGACGGACTGATAAGGCACACCATGCCGTGCGCTTTGTTCACGGCCTTTTTAAGGTGCTCTATCTCCTTTTGGCAGGCGCTATGATCGGCCCCCTGAAATTTATCCTCAAGGGCCAACTTATATGCCGCCCTAACCCCCGTTAAGCTCTCTTCCTGGGTTCTTATCTGGGCAGCTTGGCGGGCACATCGTTCCTTTTGTCTGCCCTCACTTAACTTTGCCTCAGTGACCTGGCACTCGAGGTAATCTATCCTTGTTTTATGGTGACTGGTGATTTCCTGGCGTTCTTGGTGCAGCACACTTAAATTCCTAATGAGCAACTCCCCTCCAGAGACCTTCTCATCCATTTCCTCTTCTAAATGCCTGATCCGAGCTGTTAGCGCTGTAATGACCTGGTTTGAAATCTGGACCTGCCTTTTGTAACACATTAGCCAGACTGCTTTCTCGACTGTCTTTTTATGTTCCTTACTATCTGTCCACCTCTCGGCTGCCTCTAGTGGACTCTTATCCGCTAACAATTCACTTATCCATTTCTTAGTTAGATTTACCTTTCCGAACACATAATCTGCTATCTTTTCCTGCATAACATTTCGTACAGTCACACCAAAGTCTAACACACTACCCTCTCGCTGCCAGTGTCCTGCCGCAGTCGCCATTTTCTGTAAGGGTTTTCCTTGACCGATTCTCAGCCTGTGAGATTCGTGTGGCTCTGTGCAGCCTGTATGTTAGTGCGGGTTTAGGCCTTGTTGCCTGTTCTGGTCTCCAGCCAGTCTGGGAGCACTATACACACCTGTGAGTGGTTCGAATCACTCGCCCTTACGGTTCTAGACACTGGACTTAGATGCGAGAGCAGTAATGGAGATGAAACTCAGGTAGACTCGGTTGAATGGTACGAAATGGAAAATCTTTATTGCATAATACTTAAGATTACGAAATACATGTCATAAGCACAGATTAATGACAGTACAATCTTACACGCAGTTATGTAACTAATTTCAGGGAAACGAGGAACGAACGACACATCGTAAATGGGGGCACACATTACAATTATCCTTAATACTTGAAACCCTCCCCTATCAATATCTGTCCTAAGCTAGATTCGTAGGATTCGAGACTCATGCTCACCACTCGTGATAACTCGGAGAAATTCCGAACAGCTGATCGGATGTTTTTCACCGCAGCACCCACGTGTCGATCAGGGGGTCTCCTGGCCCCACTTGTTTACTCGTTTCTGCTCCGGCTAGCAGGCTGGAGCGTCTGCTGTTATGAAGATCTGTGTTGGTGGTTTTCAAAGTCCAGTCAATACTTAAGAAAAAGAATCTTCCTGTGTCCGTTCTGTAAAGTTCGAAGAAGTCTTCCTGGCAAGGAAAAATGTCAATTCGACCTACAGGCGCGGTCGGGGCTTACTGACCGTGGCGATAAGTATGGTCTTCGTCTCTTCCCATCTCATCTCATCTCTTCTCGGGCCTTTGGTTCCGATACCGTTTATCAACACAGGTCTTCGTGACACGACACGAGGTAGATCCGAGCGGATCACAAAGTTAAACAGTCTTTTAAAAGAGACACGAGGCAAGTAGGAACAAGACGGCGAGTCAAGAACACAGGAGCAACCACGAGGATGAACACCAGCAAGATAAGAGAGAGATGGACGGTTGGAGCTTGTAATTATAGTGAAAAATCTTCCGTTTCCCGCCCAACCTTAATGTCTTTCCTTTTGTTAGGGTTTGGCGCTCAAATGTCTTGTATAGGGTGATCTCCGTTTTAATGGGTTTCGGGGCTACTCGTAAATGTCTGAGTACCTGTTAATATTTCTCCCATTGTTTAATCGGTCGGTGTTCTCCCTGGAGGGGTTTTGGGCTTCCAAGTGTTTTCTGTAACTACCCGCTAACGGCTCTCTCATCGTAGAGTCGTTGGGATTTTACATATTAATGTCTTTGGATGGGCTCTTGATAACTTGGTACAATAGTTTTCATTCGTACCTGGGAGACCGATTTCAGTATTTATGTGTATACTGTAAACCCATGATGTCTCGTGTATTATCTTCAATGTGCTGAATCTTAATCGATCTTGCACAAATGTTTATTGGAACGCCATCTTGTCTGCCTGTCAAAGTCTAGAATGTTCCGCCACGAGGTGCGGCGGCCATTTTACAAGCTGCTTGTGTCCACTTTGAAACCTGACAGCATTCTGCTGAAATAAAAGCTGTTTGAACGAAACTAAGTGTTTTCTCCTTATTAATAAAATCGCGATATATTGCGAATTCTACAGCTCGTACTGTAGGGTAACTCTTACAGCCCGTACTGTCGGGTAACTCTTACAGCCCGTACTGTCGGGTAACTCTTACAGCTCGTACTGTCGGGTAACTCTTACAGCCCGTACTCTGGGTAACTCTTACAGCCCGTACTGTCGGGTAACTCTTACAGCTCGTACTGTCGGGTAACTCTTATAGCTCGTACTGTCGGGTAACTCTTACAGCTCGTAATGTTGGGTACCTCTTACAGCTCGTACTGTCGGTAACTCTTACAGCTCGTACTGTAGGGTAACGCTTACAGCTCGTACTGTCGGGTAACGCTTACAGCTCGTACTCTGGGTAACTCTTACAGCTCGTAATGTAGGGTAACTCTTACAGCTCGTACTCTGGGTAACTCTTACAGCTCGTACTGTAGGGTAACTCTTACAGCTCGTACTGTCGGGTAACTCTTACAGCTCGTCCTGTAGGGTAACTCTTACAGCTCGTACTGTACGGTAACTCTTACAGCTCGTAATGTCGGGTACCTCTTACAGCTCGTACTGTCGGTAACTCTTACAGCTCGTACTGTAGGGTAACTCTTACAGCTCGTAGTCTGGGTAACTCTTACAGCTCATACTGTAGGGTAGCTCTTACAGCTCGTCCTGAAGGGTAACCCTTACAGCTCGTACTCTGGGTAACTCTTACAGATCGTACTGTCGGTAACTCTTACAGCTCGTACTGTAGGGTAACTCTTACAGCTCGTACTCTGGGTAACTCTTACAGCTCGTACTGTAGGGTAACTCTTACAGCTCGTACTGTAGGGTAACTCTTACAGCTCGTACTCTGGGTAACTCTTACAGCTCGTACTCTGGGTAACTCTTACAGCTCGTACTGTCGGGTAACTCTTACAGCTCGTACTGTCGGGTAACTCTTACAGCTCGTACTGTCGGGTAACTCTTACAGCTCGTACTGTCGGGTAACTCTTACAGCTCGTACTGTCGGTAACTCTTACAGCTCGTACTGTAGGGTAACTCTTACAGCTCGTACTCTGGGTAACTCTTACAGCTCGTACTGTCGGGTAACTCTTACAGCTCGTACTGTCGGGTAACTCTTACAGCTCGTACTCTGGGTAACTCTTACAGCTCGTACTGTCGGGTAACTCTTACAGCTCGTACTGTCGGGTAACTCTTACAGCTCGTACTGTCGGGTAACTCTTACAGCTCGTACTGTCGGGTAACTCTTACAGCTCGTACTGTAGGGTAACTCTTACAGCTCGTACTCTGGGTAACTCTTACAGCTCGTACTGTAGGGTAACTCTTACAGCTCGTCCTGTTGGGTAACTCTTACAGCTCGTACTCTGGGTAACTCTTACAGCTCGTACTGTTGGGTAACTCTTACAGCTCGTACTGTGGGTAACTCTTACAGCTCGTACTGTCGGGTAACTCTTACAGCTCGTACTCTGGGTAACTCTTACAGCTCGTACTGTAGGGTAACTCTTACAGCTCGTACTCTGGGTAACTCTTACAGCTCGTACTGTAGGGTAACTCTTACAGCTCGTACTGTCGGGTAACTCTTACAGCTCGTACTGTAGGGTAACTCTTACAGCTCGTACTGTCGGGTAACTCTTACAGCTCGTACTGTCGGGTAACTCTTACAGCTCGTACTGTCGGGTAACTCTTACAGCTCGTACTCTGGGTAACTCTTACAGCTCGTACTGTAGGGTAACTCTTACAGCTCGTACTCTGGGTAACTCTTACAGCTCGTACTGTAGGGTAACTCTTACAGCTCGTACTGTAGGGTAACTCTTACAGCTCGTACTGTAGGGTAACTCTTACAGCTCGTACTGTAGGGTAACTCTTACAGCTCGTACTGTCGGGTAACTCTTACAGCTCGTACTGTCGGGTAACTCTTACAGCTCGTACTGTCGGGTAACTCTTACAGCTCGTACTGTGGGTAACTCTTACAGCTCGTACTGTCGGGTAACTCTTACAGCCCGTACTGTAGGGTAACTCTTACAGCTCGTACTGTCGGGTAACTCTTACAGCTCGTACTGTCGGGTAACTCTTACAGCTCGTACTGTCGGGTAACTCTTACAGCTCGTACTGTAGGGTAACTCTTACAGCTCGTACTGTAGGGTAACTCTTACAGCTCGTACTGTAGGGTAACTCTTACAGCTCGTCCTGTAGAGTAACACTTACAGCCCGTACTGTCGGGTAACTCTTACAGCTCGAACTGTCTGGTAACTCTTACAGCTCGTACTGTGGGTAACTCTTACAGCTCGTACTGTCGGGTAACTCTTACAGCTCGTACTGTAGGGTAACTCTTACAGCTCGTACTGTCGGGTAACTCTTACAGCCCGTACTGTCGGGTAACTCTTACAGCTCGTACTGTCGGGTAACTCTTACAGCTCGTACTGTGGGTAACTCTTACAGCTCGTACTGTCGGGTAACTCTTACAGCTCGTACTGTAGGGTAACTCTTACAGCTCGTACTGTCGGGTAACTCTTACAGCTCGTACTGTCGGGTAACTCTTACAGCTCGTACTGTCGGATAACTCTTACAGCTCGTACTCTGGGTAACTCTTACAGCTCGTACTGTAGGGTAACTCTTACAGCTCGTACTGTCGGGTAACTCTTACAGCTCGTCCTGTAGGGTAACTCTTACAGCTCGTACTGTCGGATAACTCTTACAGCTCGTACTCTGGGTAACTGTTACAGCTCGTACTCTGGGTAACTCTTACAGCTCGTACTCTGGGTAACTCTTACAGCTCGTACTGTAGTGTAACTCTTACAGCTCGTACTCTGGGTAACTCTTACAGCTCGTACTTTGGGTAACTCTTACAGCTCGTACTGTAGGGTAACTCTTACTGCTCGTACTGTCGGGGAACTCTTACAGATCGTACTGTCGGGTAACTCTTACAGCTCGTACTCTGGGTAACTCTTACAGCTCGTACTGTAGGGTAACTCTTACAGCCCGTACTGTCGGGTAACTCTTACAGCCCGTACTGTCGGCGAACTCTTACAGCTCGTACTGTAGGGTAACTCTTACAGCTCGTACTGTCGGGTAACTCTTACAGCTCGTACTGTCGGGTAACTCTTAAAGCTCGTACTGTAGGGTAACTCTTACAGCTCGTACTGTAGGGTAACTCTTACAGCTCGTACTGTAGGGTAACTCTTACAGCTCGTACTGTAGGGTAACTCTTACAGCTCGTCCTGTAGGGTAACTCTTACAGCTCGTACTGTCGGGTAACTCTTACAGCTCGTACTCTGGGTAACTCTTACAGCTCGTACTCTGGGTAACTCTTACAGCTCGTACTCTGGGTAACTCTTACAGCTCGTACTGTAGGGTAACTCTTACAGCTCGTACTGTAGGGTAACTCTTACAGCTCGTACTGTAGGGTAACTCTTACAGCTCGTACTGTAGGGTAACTCTTACAGCTCGTACTCTGGGTAACTCTTACAGCTCGTACTGTGGGTAACTCTTACAGCTCGTACTGTGGGTAACTCTTACAGCTCGTACTCTGGGTAACTCTTACAGCTCGTACTGTCGGGTAACTCTTACAGCTCGTACTGTGGGTAACTCTTACAGCTCGTACTGTCGGGTAACTCTTACAGCTCGTACTGTCGGGTAACTCTTACAGCTCGTACTGTCGGGTAACTCTTACAGCTCGTACTGTCGGGTAACTCTTACAGCTCGTACTGTCGGGTAACTCTTACAGCTCGTCCTGCAGGGTAACTCTTACAGCTCGTACTGTCGGGTAACTCTTACAGCTCGTACTCTGGATAACTCTTACAGCTCGTACTGTAGGGTAACTCTTACAGCTCGTACTCTGGGTAACTCTTACAGCTCGTACTGTCGGGTAACTCTTACAGCTCGTACTGTAGGGTAACTCTTACAGCTCGTACTGTCGGGCAACTCTTACAGCTCGTACTGTAGGGTAACTCTTACAGCTCGTACTGTCGGGCAACTCTTACAGCTCGTACTGTCGGGTAACTCTTACAGCTCGTACTCTGGGTAACTCTTACAGCTCGTTCTGTCGGTAACTCTTACAGCTCGTACTGTAGGGTAACTCTTACAGCTCGTCCTGTAGGGTAACTCTTACAGCTCGTACTCTGGGTAACTCTTACAGCTCGTACTGTCGGGTAAGTCTTACAGCTGGTACTGTAGGGTAACTCTTACAGCTCGTACTGTCGGGTAACTCTTACAGCTCGTCCTGTAGGGTAACTCTTACAGCTCGTACTCTGGGTAACTCTTACAGCTCGTACTGTCGGGTAAGTCTTACAGCTGGTACTGTAGGATAACTCTTACAGCTCGTACATTCGGGTAACTCTTACAGCTCGTACTGTCGGCTAACTCTTACAGCTCGTACTGTAGGGTAACTCTTACAGCTCGTACTGTCGGGTAACTCTTATAGCCCGTAATGTCGGGTAACTCTTAGAGCTCGTACTGTCTGATAACTCACAGCTCGTACTGTCGTGTAACTCTTACAGCTCGTACTGTCGGGTAACTCTGACAGCTCGTACTGTCGGGTAACTCTTACAGCCCGTACTGTCGGGTAACTCTTACAGCTCGTACTGTCGGGTAATTCTTACAGCTCGTACTGTCGGGTAACTCTTACAGCTCGTCCTGTAGTGTAACTCTTACAGCTCGTACTGTGGGGTAACTCTTACAGCCCGTACTCTGGGTAACTCTTACAGCTCGTACTGTAGGGTAACTCTTACAGCTCGTCCTCTGGGTAACTCTTACAGCTCGTACTCTGGGTAACTCTTACAGCTCGTACTGTCGGGTAACTCTTACAGCTCGTACTGTAGGGTAACTCTTACAGCTCGTACTGTAGGGTAACTCTTACAGCTCGTACTCTGGGTAACTCTTACAGCTCGTACTGTCGGGAAACTCTTACAGCTCGTACTGTAGGGTAACTCTTACAGCTCGTACTCTGGGTAACTCTTACAGCTCGTACTCTGGGTAACTGTTACAGCTCATACTCTGGGTAACTCTTACAGCTCGTACTGTCGGGTAACTCTTACAGCTCGTCCTGCAGGGTAACTCTTACAGCTCGTACTCTGGGTAACTCTTACAGCTCGTACTGTCAGGTAACTCTTACAGTTTGTACTCTGGGTAACTCTTACAGCTCGTACTCTGGGTAACTCTTTCAGCTCGTACTCTGGGTAACTGTTACAGCTCATACTCTGGGTAACTCTTACAGCTCGTACTCTGGGTAACTCTTTCAGCTCGTACTCTGGGTAACTCTTACAGCTCGTACTGTCGGGTAACTCTTACAGCTCGTACTGTAGGGTAACTCTTACAGCTCGTACTCTGGGTAACTCTTACAGCTCGTACTGTCGGGTAACTCTTACAGCTCGTACTGTCGGGTAACTCTTACAGCTCGTACTGTCGGGTAACTCTTACAGCTCGTCCTGTAGGGTAACTCTTACAGCCCGTACTCTGGGTAACTCTTACAGCTCGTCCTCTGGGTAACTCTTACAGCTCGTACTCTGGGTAACTCTTACATCTCGTACTCTGGGTAACTCTTACAGCTCGTACTCTGGGTAACTCTTAAAGCTCGTACTGTCGGGTAACTCTTACAGCTCGTACTGTCGGGTAACTCTTACAGCTCGTACTGTAGGGTAACTCTTACAGCTCGTACTGTAGGGTAACTCTTACAGCTCGTACTCTGGGTAACTCTTACAGCTTGTACTGTAGGGTAACTCTTACAGCTCGTACTGTAGGATAACTCGTACAGCTCGTACTGTAGGGTAACTCTTACAGCTCGTACTGTCGGGTAACTCTTACAGCTCGTACTGTCGGGTAACTCTTACAGCTCGTACTCTGGATAACTCTTACAGCTCGTACTGTCTGGTAACTCTTACAGCTCGTACTGTAAGGTAACTCTTACAGCTCGTACTGTAGGGTAACTCTTGCAGCTCGTACTCTGGGTAACTCTTACAGCTCGTACTCTGGGTAACTCTTACAGCTCGTACTGTCGGGTAACTCTTACAGCTCGTACTGTAGGGTAACTCTTACAGCTCGTACTCTGGGTAACTCTTACAGCTCGTACTGTAGGGTAACTCTTACAGCTCGTACTGTAGGATAACTCGTACAGCTTGTACTGTTGGGTAACTTTTACTGCTCGTACTGTAGGGTAACTCTTACAGCTTGTACTGTCGGCTAACTCTTACAGCTCGTACTGTAGGGTAACTCTTACAGCTCGTACTGTCGGGTAACTCTTGCAGCTCGTACTGTCTGATAACTCACAGCTCGTACTGTCGTGTAACTCTTACAGCTCGTACTCTGGATAACTCTTACAGCTCGTACTGTCGGGTAACTCTTACAGCTCGTACTCTGGGTAACTCTTACAGCTCGTACTGTCGGGTAACTCTTACAGCTCGTACTGTAGGGTAACTCTTACAGCTCGTACTGTCGGGTAACTCTTACAGCTCGTACTGTAGGGTAACTCTTACAGCTCGTACTGTCGGGTAACTCTTACAGCTCGTACTGTCGGGTAACTCTTACAGCTCGTACTGTCGGGTAACTCTTACAGCTCGTACTGTCGGGTAACTCTTACAGCTCGTACTGTCGGGTAACTCTTACAGCTCGTACTGTCGGGTAACTCTTACAGCTCGTACTGTCGGGTAACTCTTACAGCTCGTACTGTCGGGTAACTCTTACAGCTCGTACTGTCGGGTAACTCTTACAGCTCGTACTGTAGGGTAACTCTTACAGCTCGTACTGTGGGTAACTCTTACAGCTCGTACTGTCGGGTAACTCTTACAGCTCGTACTGTAGGGTAACTCTTACAGCTCGTACTGCTGGGTAACTCTTACAGCTCGTACTCTGGGTAACTCTTACAGCTCGTACTCTGGGTAACTCTTACAGCTCGTACTGTCGGGGTAACTCTTACAGCTCGTACTGTCGGGTAACTCTTACAGCTCGTACTGTAGGGTAACTCTTACAGCTCGTACTGTCGGGTAACTCTTACAGCTCGTACTGTAGGGTAACTCTTACAGCTCGTACTGTCGGGTAAACTCTTACAGCTCGTACTGTCGGGTAACTCTTACAGCTCGTACTGTGGGTAACTCTTACAGCTCGTACTGTGGGTAACTCTTACAGCTCGTACTGTCGGGTAACTCTTACAGCTCGTACTCTGGGTAACTCTTACAGCTCGTACTGTCGGGTAACTCTTACAGCTCGTACTGTCGGGTAACTCTTACAGCTCGTACTGACGGGTAACTCTTACAGCTCGTACTGTCGGGTAACTCTTACAGCTCGTACTGTAGGGTAACTCTTACAGCTCGTACTGTAGGGTAACTCTTACAGCTCGTACTCTGGGTAACTCTTACAGCTCGTACTATAGGGTAACTCTTACAGCTCGTACTGTAGGGTAACTCTTACAGCTCGTACTGTAGGGTAACTCTTACAGCTCGTACTGTAGGGTAACTCTTACAGCTCGTACTCTGGGTAACTCTTACAGCTCGTACTGTAGGGTAACTCTTACAGCTCGTACTGTAGGTAACTCTTACAGCTCGTACTGTAGGGTAACTCTTACAGCTCGTACTGTAGGGTAACTCTTACAGCTCGTACTGTGGGTAACTCTTACAGCTCGTACTCTGGGTAACTCTTACAGCTCGTACTGTGGGTACTCTTACAGCTCGTACTGTGGGAAACTCTTACAGCTCGTACTGTCGGGTAACTCTTACAGCTCGTACTCTGGGTAACTCTTACAGCTCGTACTCTGGGTAACTCTTACAGCTCGTACTCTGGGTAACTCTTACAGCTCGTACTGTCGGGTAACTCTTACAGCTCGTACTCTGGGTAACTCTTACAGCTCGTACTGTAGGGTAACTCTTACAGCTCGTACTGTAGGGTAACTCTTACAGCTCGTACTGTCGGGTAACTCTTACAGCTCGTACTGTGGGTAACTCTTACAGCTCGTACTCTGGGTAACTCTTACAGCTCGTACTCTGGTAACTCTTACAGCTCGTACTCTGGGTAACTCTTACAGCTCGTACTGCTGGGTAACTCTTACAGCTCGTACTGTCGGGTAACTCTTACAGCTCGTACTGTAGGGTAACTCTTACAGCTCGTACTGTCGGGTAACTCTTACAGCTCGTACTCTGGGGTAACTCTTACAGCTCGTACTGTCGGGTAACTCTTACAGCTCGTACTGTAGGGTAACTCTTACAGCTCGTACTCCTGGGTAACTCTTACAGCTCGTACTGCTGGGTAACTCTTACAGCTCGTACTGTCTGGTAACTCTTACAGCTCGTACTGTCGGGTAACTCTTACAGCTCGTACTCTGGGTAACTCTTACAGCTCGTACTGCTGGGTAACTCTTACAGCTCGTACTGTGGGTAACTCTTACAGCTCGTACTGCTGGGTAACTCTTACAGCTCGTACTGTCGGGTAACTCTTACAGCTCGTACTCTGGGTAACTCTTACAGCTCGTACTCTGGGTAACTCTTACAGCTCGTACTGTAGGGTAACTCTTACAGCTCGTACTGTAGGGTAACTCTTACAGCTCGTACTGTCGGGTAACTCTTACAGCTCGTACTGTCGGGTAACTCTTACAGCTCGTACTGTCGGGTAACTCTTACAGCTCGTACTCTGGGTAACTCTTACAGCTCGTACTGTCGGGTAACTCTTACAGCTCGTACTGTAGGGTAACTCTTACAGCTCGTACTGTCGGGTAACTCTTACAGCTCGTACTGTCGGGTAACTCTTACAGCTCGTACTGTAGGGTAACTCTTACAGCTCGTACTGTCGGGTAACTCTTACAGCTCGTACTGTAGGGTAACTCTTACAGCTCGTACTGTCGGGTAACTCTTACAGCTCGTACTGTAGGGTAACTCTTACAGCTCGTACTGTCGGGTAACTCTTACAGCTCGTACTGTCGGGTAACTCTTACAGCTCGTACTGTAGGGTAACTCTTACAGCTCGTACTGTAGGGTAACTCTTACAGCTCGTACTGTCGGGTAACTCTTACAGCTCGTACTGTCGGGTAACTCTTACAGCTCGTACTGTCGGGTAACTCTTACAGCTCGTACTGTCGGGTAACTCTTACAGCTCGTACTGTCGGGTAACTCTTACAGCTCGTACTGTAGGGTAACTCTTACAGCTCGTACTGTAGGGTTACTCTTACAGCTCGTACTCTGGGTAACTCTTACAGCTCGTACTGTCGGGTAACTCTTACAGCTCGTACTGTCGGGTAACTCTTACAGCTCGTACTGTCGGTAACTCTTACAGCTCGTACTGTAGGGTAACTCTTACAGCTCGTACTCTGGGTAACTCTTACAGCTCGTACTGTCGGGTAACTCTTACAGCTGTACTGTCGGGTAACTCTTACAGCTCGTACTGTCGGTAACTCTTACAGCTCGTACTCTGGGTAACTCTTACAGCTCGTACTGTCGGTAACTCTTACAGCTCGTACTGTAGGGTAACTCTTACAGCTCGTACTGTCGGGTAACTCTTACAGCTCGTACTGTCGGGTAACTCTTACAGCTCGTACTGTCGGGTAACTCTTACAGCTCGTACTGTCGGGTAACTCTTACAGCTCGTACTGTCGGGTAACTCTTACAGCTCGTACTGTCGGGTAACTCTTAACAGCTCGTACTGTCGGGTAACTCTTACAGCTCGTACTGTCGGGTAACTCTTACAGCTCGTACTGTAGGGTAACTCTTACAGCTCGTACTGCTAGGGTAACTCTTACAGCTCGTACTGTCGGGTAACTCTTACAGCTCGTACTGTCGGGTAACTCTTACAGCTCGTACTGTCGGGTAACTCTTACAGCTCGTACTGTGGGTAACTCTTACAGCTCGTACTGTAGGGTAACTCTTACAGCTCGTACTGTAGGGTAACTCTTACAGCTCGTACTGTAGGGTAACTCTTACAGCTCGTACTGTCGGGTAACTCTTACAGCCTCGTACTGCTAGGGTAACTCTTACAGCTCGTACTGTCGGGTAACTCTTACAGCTCGTACTGTCGGGTAACTCTTACAGCTCGTACTGTCGGGTAACTCTTACAGCTCGTACTGTCGGGTAACTCTTACAGCTCGTACTGCTAGGGTAACTCTTACAGCTCGACTGTCGGGTAACTCTTACAGCTCGTACTGTAGGTAACTCTACAGCTCGTACTGTAGGGTAACTCTTACAGCTCGTACTGTCGGGTAACTCTTACAGCTCGTACTGTGGGTAACTCTTACAGCTCGTACTCTGGGTAACTCTTACAGCTCGTACTGTCGGGTAACTCTTACAGCTCGTACTGTCGGAAACTCTTACAGCTCGTACTGTCGGGTAACTCTTACAGCTCGTACTCTGGGTAACTCTTACAGCTCGTACTGTCAGGGTAACTCTTACAGCTCGTACTCTGGATAACTCTTACAGCTCGTACTTCGGGTAACTCTTACAGCTCGTACTGTCGGGTAACTCTTACAGCTCGTACTGTAGGGTAACACTTACAGCTCGTACTGTAGGGTAACCTTACAGCTCGTCCTGTGGGTAACTCTTACAGCTCGTACGGTCGGTAACTCTTACAGCTCGTACTGTCTGGTAACTCTTACAGCTCGTACTGTAGGGTAACTCTACAGCTCGTACAGTCGGGTAACTCTTACAGCTCGTACTCTGGACTAAGCTCGCTTACTGGCGGGCGGGGTGCGGGGTACTGTAGGTAACTCTTACAGCTCGTACTGTCGGGTAACTCTTACAGCCCGTACTCTGGGTAACTCTTACGAGCTCGTACTGTCGGGTAACTCTTACAGCTCGTACTGTCGGGTAACTCTTACAGCTCGTACTGTCGGGTAACTCTTACAGCTCGTACTGTCGGGTAACTCTTACAGCTCGTACTGTCGTGTAACTCTTACAGCTCGTACTGTAGGGTAACTCTTACAGCTCGTACTCTGGGTAACTCTTACAGCTCGTACTGTCGGGTAACTCTTACAGCTCGTACTGTCGGGTAACTCTTACAGCTCGTACTGTAGGGTAACTCTTACAGCTCGTACTGTAGGGTAACTCTTACAGCTCGTACTGTGGGTAACTCTTACAGCTCGTACTGTCGGGTAACTCTTACAGCTCGTCCTCTGGGTAACTCTTACAGCTCGTACTGTGGGTAACTCTTACAGCTCGTACTGTAGGGTAACTCTTACAGCTCGTACTCTGGGTAACTCTTACAGCTCGTACTGTCGGGTAACTCTTACAGCTCGTACTGTAGGGTAACTCTTACAGCTCGTACTGTAGGGTAACTCTTACAGCTCGTACTCTGGGTAACTCTTACAGCTCGTACTGTCGGGTAACTCTTACAGCTCGTACTGTCGGGTAACTCTTACAGCTCGTACTGTAGGGTAACTCTTACAGCTCGTACTCTGGGTAACTCTTACAGCTCGTACTGTCGGGTAACTCTTACAGCTCGTACTGTCGGGTAACTCTTACAGCTCGTACTGTCGGGTAACTCTTACAGCTCGTCCTGTAGGGTAACTCTTACAGCTCGTACTGTCGGGTAACTCTTACAGCTCGTACTCTGGGTAACTCTTACAGCTCGTACTCTGGGTAACTCTTACAGCTCGTACTCTGGGTAACTCTTACAGCTCGTACTCTGGGTAACTCTTACAGCTCGTACTCTGGGTAACTCTTACAGCTCGTACTGTCGGGTAACTCTTACAGCTCGTACTGTCGGGTAACTCTTACAGCTCGTACTGTAGGGTAACTCTTACAGCTCGTACTGTAGGGTAACTCTTACAGCTCGTACTCTGGGTAACTCTTACAGCTCGTACTGTAGGGTAACTCTTACAGCTCGTACTGTAGGGTAACTCTTACAGCTCGTACTGTAGGGTAACTCTTACAGCTCGTACTGTCGGGTAACTCTTACAGCTCGTACTGTCGGGTAACTCTTACAGCTCGTACTCTGGGTAACTCTTACAGCTCGTACTGTGGGTAACTCTTACAGCTCGTACTGTAGGGTAACTCTACAGCTCGTACTGTCGGGTAACTCTTACAGCTCGTACTGTCTGGTAACTCTTACAGCTCGTACTGTAGGGTAACTCTTACAGCTCGTACTGTCGGGTAACTCTTACAGCTCGTACTGTCGGGTAACTCTTACAGCTCGTACTGTCGGGTAACTCTTACAGCTCGTACTGTCGGGTAACTCTTACAGCTCGTACTGTCGGGTAACTCTTACAGCTCGTACTGTCGGGTAACTCTTACAGCTCGTACTGTCGGGTAACTCTTACAGCTCGTACTGTAGGGTAACTCTTACAGCTCGTACTGCTGGGTAACTCTTACAGCTCGTACTGTCGGGTAACTCTTACAGCTCGTACTGTCGGGTAACTCTTACAGCTCGTACTCTGGGTAACTCTTACAGCTCGTACTGTAGGGTAACTCTTACAGCTCGTACTGTCGGGTAACTCTTACAGCTCGTACTGTCGGGTAACTCTTACAGCTCGTACTGTCGGGTAACTCTTACAGCTCGTACTGTCGGGTAACTCTTACAGCTCGTACTGTCGGGTAACTCTTACAGCTCGTACTGTCGGGTAACTCTTACAGCTCGTACTGTCGGGTAACTCTTACAGCTCGTACTGTAGGGTAACTCTTACAGCTCGTACTGTCGGGTAACTCTTACAGCTCGTACTGTCGGGTAACTCTTACAGCTCGTACTGTCGGGTAACTCTTACAGCTCGTACTGTCGGGTAACTCTTACAGCTCGTACTGTAGGGTAACTCTTACAGCTCGTACTGTGGGTAACTCTTACAGCTCGTACTGTCGGGTAACTCTTACAGCTCGTACTGTCGGGTAACTCTTACAGCTCGTACTGTCGGGTAACTCTTACAGCTCGTACTGTAGGGTAACTCTTACAGCTCGTACTGTCGGGTAACTCTTACAGCTCGTACTGTCGGGTAACTCTTACAGCTCGTACTGTCGGGTAACTCTTACAGCTCGTACTGTCGGGTAACTCTTACAGCTCGTACTGTCGGGTAACTCTTACAGCTCGTACTGTCGGGTAACTCTTACAGCTCGTACTGTCGGGTAACTCTTACAGCTCGTACTGTCGGGTAACTCTTACAGCTCGTACTGTCGGGTAACTCTTACAGCTCGTACTCTGGGTAACTCTTACAGCTCGTACTGTCGGGTAACTCTTACAGCTCGTACTGTCGGGTAACTCTTACAGCTCGTACTGTCGGGTAACTCTTACAGCTCGTACTGTCGGGTAACTCTTACAGCTCGTACTGTCGGGTAACTCTTACAGCTCGTACTGTAGGGTAACTCTTACAGCTCGTACTGTCGGGTAACTCTTACAGCTCGTACTGTCGGGTAACTCTTACAGCTCGTACTGTCGGGTAACTCTTACAGCTCGTACTCTGGGTAACTCTTACAGCTCGTACTGTCGGGTAACTCTTACAGCTCGTACTCTGGGTAACTCTTACAGCTCGTACTGTCGGGTAACTCTTACAGCTCGTACTGTAGGGTAACTCTTACAGCTCGTACTGTCGGGTAACTCTTACAGCTCGTACTGTCGGGTAACTCTTACAGCTCGTACTGTCGGGTAACTCTTACAGCTCGTACTGTCGGGTAACTCTTACAGCTCGTACTGTCGGGTAACTCTTACAGCTCGTACTGTAGGGTAACTCTTACAGCTCGTACTCTGGTAACTCTTACAGCTCGTACTCCGGGTAACTCTTACAGCTCGTACTGTCGGGTAACTCTTACAGCTCGTACTGTAGGGTAACTCTTACAGCTCGTACTCTGGGTAACTCTTACAGCTCGTACTGTCGGGTAACTCTTACAGCTCGTACTGTAGGGTAACTCTTACAGCTCGTACTGTCGGGTAACTCTTACAGCTCGTACTGCTGGGTAACTCTTACAGCTCGTACTCTGGGTAACTCTTACAGCTCGTACTGCGGGTAACTCTTACAGCTCGTACTGTCGGGTAACTCTTACAGCTCGTACTGTAGGGTAACTCTTACAGCTCGTACTGTCGGGTAACTCTTACAGCTCGTACTGTAGGGTAACTCTTACAGCTCGTACTGTCGGGTAACTCTTACAGCTCGTACTGTCGGGTAACTCTTACAGCTCGTACTCTGGGTAACTCTTACAGCTCGTACTGTCGGGTAACTCTTACAGCTCGTACTGTCGGGTAACTCTTACAGCTCGTACTGTCGGGTAACTCTTACAGCTCGTACTGTCGGGTAACTCTTACAGCTCGTACTGTAGGGTAACTCTTACAGCTCGTACTCGTGGGTAACTCTTACAGCTCGTACTCTGGGTAACTCTTACAGCTCGTACTGTCGGGTAACTCTTACAGCTCGTACTGTGGGTAACTCTTACAGCTCGTACTGTCGGGTAACTCTTACAGCTCGTACTGTCGGGTAACTCTTACAGCTCGTACTGTCGGGTAACTCTTACAGCTCGTACTGTAGGGTAACTCTTACAGCTCGTACTGTAGGGTAACTCTTACAGCTCGTACTGTAGGGTAACTCTTACAGCTCGTACTGTCGGGTAACTCTTACAGCTCGTACTGTCGGGTAACTCTTACAGCTCGTACTGTCGGGTAACTCTTACAGCTCGTACTGTCGGGTAACTCTTACAGCTCGTACTGTCGGGTAACTCTTACAGCTCGTACTGTAGGGTAACTCTTACAGCTCGTACTGTAGGGTAACTCTTACAGCTCGTACTGTCGGGTAACTCTTACAGCTCGTACTGTCGGGTAACTCTTACAGCTCGTACTGTCGGGTAACTCTTACAGCTCGTACTGTCGGGTAACTCTTACAGCTCGTACTGTCGGGTAACTCTTACAGCTCGTACTCTGGGTAACTCTTACAGCTCGTACTGTCGGGTAACTCTTACAGCTCGTACTGTCGGGTAACTCTTACAGCTCGTACTGTAGGGTAACTCTTACAGCTCGTACTGTAGGGTAACTCTTACAGCTCGTACTCTGGGTAACTCTTACAGCTCGTACTGTCGGGTAACTCTTACAGCTCGTACTGTCGGGTAACTCTTACAGCTCGTACTGTAGGGTAACTCTTACAGCTCGTACTGTAGGGTAACTCTTACAGCCCGTACTGCTGGGTAACTCTTACAGCTCGTACTGTCGGTAACTCTTACAGCTCGTACTCGGGTAACTCTTACAGCTCGTACTGTCGGGTAACTCTTACAGCTCGTACTGCTGGGTAACTCTTACAGCTCGTACTGTCGGGTAACTCTTACAGCTCGTACTGTCGGGTAACTCTTACAGCTCGTACTTGGTAACTCTTACAGCTCGTACTCTGGGTAACTCTTACAGCTCGTACTGTCGGGTAACTCTTACAGCTCGTACTGTCGGGTAACTCTTACAGCTCGTACTGTAGGGTAACTCTTACAGCTCGTACTCTGGGTAACTCTTACAGCTCGTACTGTCGGGTAACTCTTACAGCTCGTACTGCAGGGTAACTCTTACAGCTCGTACTGTAGGGTAACTCTACAGCTCGTACTCTGGATAACTCTTACAGCTCGTACTGTCTGGTAACTCTTACAGCTCGTACTGTAGGGTAACTCTTACAGCTCGTACTCTGGATAACTCTTACAGCTCGTACTGTCTGGTAACTCTTACAGCTCGTACTGTAGGGTAACTCTTACAGCTCGTACTCTGGGTAACTCTTACAGCTCGTACTCTGGGTAACTCTTACAGCTCGTACTCTGGGTAACTCTTACAGCTCGTACTCTGGGTAACTCTTACAGCTCGTACTGTCGGGTAACTCTTACAGCTCGTACTGTAGGGTAACTCTTACAGCTCGTACTCTGGGTAACTCTTACAGCTCGTACTGTCGGGTAACTCTTACAGCTCGTACTGTAGGGTAACTCTTACAGCTCGTACTGTAGGGTAACTCTTACAGCTCGTACTGTCGGGTAACTCTTACAGCTCGTACTGTAGGGTAACTCTTACAGCTCGTACTGTCGGGTAACTCTTACAGCTCGTACTGTGGGTAACTCTTACAGCTCGTACTCTGGGTAACTCTTACAGCTCGTACTGTCGGGTAACTCTTACAGCTCGTACTGTAGGGTAACTCTTACAGCTCGTACTGTCGGGTAACTCTTACAGCTCGTACTCTGGGTAACTCTTACAGCTCGTACTGTCGGGTAACTCTTACAGCTCGTACTGTAGGGTAACTCTTACAGCTCGTACTGTAGGGTAACTCTTACAGCTCGTACTGTGGGTAACTCTTACAGCTCGTACTGTCGGGTAACTCTTACAGCTCGTACTGTCGGGTAACTCTTACAGCTCGTACTGTAGGGTAACTCTTACAGCTCGTACTCTGGGTAACTCTTACAGCTCGTACTGTCGGGTAACTCTTACAGCTCGTACTGTAGGGTAACTCTTACAGCTCGTACTCTGGGTAACTCTTACAGCTCGTACTGTCGGGTAACTCTTACAGCTCGTACTGTCGGGTAACTCTTACAGCTCGTACTGTCGGGTAACTCTTACAGCTCGTACTGTGGGTAACTCTTACAGCTCGTACTGTAGGGTAACTCTTACAGCTCGTACTGTCGGGTAACTCTTACAGCTCGTACTGTCGGGTAACTCTTACAGCTCGTACTGTCGGGTAACTCTTACAGCTCGTACTGTCGGGTAACTCTTACAGCTCGTACTGTCGGGTAACTCTTACAGCTCGTACTGTCGGGTAACTCTTACAGCTCGTACTGTAGGGTAACTCTTACAGCTCGTACTCTGGGTAACTCTTACAGCTCGTACTGTCGGGTAACTCTTACAGCTCGTACTGTCGGGTAACTCTTACAGCTCGTACTGTCGGGTAACTCTTACAGCTCGTACATGGATAACTCTTACAGCTCGTACTGTAGGGTAACTCTTACAGCTCGTACTGCTGGGTAACTCTTACAGCTCGTACTGTCGGGTAACTCTTACAGCTCGTACTCTGGGTAACTCTTACAGCTCGTACTGTCGGGTAACTCTTACAGCTCGTACTGTCGGGTAACTCTTACAGCTCGTACTGTCGGGTAACTCTTACAGCTCGTACTGTCGGGTAACTCTTACAGCTCGTACTGTCGGGTAACTCTTACAGCTCGTACTCTGGGTAACTCTTACAGCTCGTACTCTGGGTAACTCTTACAGCTCGTACTCTGGTAACTCTTACAGCTCGTACTGTAGGGTAACTCTTACAGCTCGTACTCTGGGTAACTCTTACAGCTCGTACTGTCGGGTAACTCTTACAGCTCGTACTGTCGGGTAACTCTTACAGCTCGTACTGTAGGGTAACTCTTACAGCTCGTACTCTGGGTAACTCTTACAGCTCGTACTGTCGGGTAACTCTTACAGCTCGTACTGTAGGGTAACTCTTACAGCTCGTACTGTAGGGTAACTCTTACAGCTCGTACTGTCGGGTAACTCTTACAGCTCGTACTGTCGGGTAACTCTTACAGCTCGTACTGCTGGGTAACTCTTACAGCCTCGTACTGTAGGGTAACTCTTACAGCTCGTACTCTGGGTAAACTCTTACAGCTCGTACTGTCGGGTAACTCTTACAGCTCGTACTGTCGGGTAACTCTTACAGGCTCGTACTGTCGGGTAACTCTTACAGCTCGTACTGTAGGTAACTCTTACAGCTCGTACTGTGGATAACTCTTACAGCTCGTACTGTAGGGTAACTCTTACAGCTTCGTACTCTGGGTAACTCTTACAGCTCGTACTGTCGGGGTAACTCTTACAGCTCGTACTCTGGAGAACTCTTACAGCTCGTACTCTGGGTAACTCTTACAGCTCGTACTGTCGGTAACTCTTAAAGCTCGTACTGTAGGGTAACTCTTACAGCTCGTACTGTGGGTAACTCTTACAGCTCGTACTGCTGGGTAACTCTTACAGCTCGTACTGTCGGGTAACTCTTACAGCTCCGTACTGTAGGGTAACTCTTACAGCTCGTACTGTCGGGTAACTCTTACAGCTCGTACTGTCGGGTAACTCTTACAGCTCGTACTGTCGGGTAACTCTTACAGCTCGTACTGTAGGTAACTCTTACAGCTCGTACTGTCGGGTAACTCTTACAGCTCGTACTGTCGGGTAACTCTTACAGCTCGTCCTGTCGGGTAACTCTTACAGCTCGTACTGTAGGGTAACTCTTACAGCTCGTACTCTGGGTAACTCTTACAGCTCGTACTCTGGGTAACTCTTACAGCTCGTACTGTCGGGTAACTCTTACAGCTCGTACTGTCGGGTAACTCTTACAGCTCGTACTGTAGGGTAACTCTTACAGCTCGTACTCTGGGTAACTCTTACAGCTCGTACTGTCGGGTAACTCTTACAGCTCGTACTGTAGGGTAACTCTTACAGCTCGTACTGTAGGGTAACTCTTACAGCTCGTACTGTCGGGTAACTCTTACAGCTCGTACTGTAGGGTAACTCTTACAGCTCGTACTGTCGGGTAACTCTTACAGCTCGTACTGTCGGGTAACTCTTACAGCTCGTACTGTGGGTAACTCTTACAGCTCGTACTGTAGGGTAACTCTTACAGCTCGTACTGTGGGTAACTCTTACAGCTCGTACTGCTGGGTAACTCTTACAGCTCGTACTGTCGGGTAACTCTTACAGCTCGTACTGTAGGGTAACTCTTACAGCTCGTACTGTAGGGTAACTCTTACAGCTCGTACTCTGGGTAACTCTTACAGCTCGTACCGGTAACTCTTACAGCTCGTACTGTAGGTAACTCTTACAGCTCGTACTGTAGGGTAACTCTTACAGCTCGTACTCTGGATAACTCTTACAGCTCGTACTGTCGGGTAACTCTTACAGCTCGTACTGTAGGGTAACTCTTACAGCTCGTACTCTGGGTAACTCTTACAGCTCGTACTGTTGGGTAACTCTTACAGCTCGTACTCTGGGTAACTCTTACAGCTCGTACTGTCGGGTAACTCTTACAGCTCGTACTGTCGGGTAACTCTTACAGCTCGTACTGTCGGGTAACTCTTACAGCTCGTACTCTGGGTAACTCTTACAGCTCGTACTCTGGGTAACTCTTACAGCTCGTACTCTGGGTAACTCTTACAGCTCGTACTGTCGGGTAACTCTTACAGCTCGTACTGTCGGGTAACTCTTACAGCTCGTACTGTCGGGTAACTCTTACAGCTCGTACTGTAGGGTAACTCTTACAGCTCGTACTGTCGGGTAACTCTTACAGCTCGTACTCTGGGTAACTCTTACAGCTCGTACTGCTGGGTAACTCTTACAGCTCGTACTGTAGGGTAACTCTTACAGCTCGTACTGTCGGGTAACTCTTACAGCTCGTACTGTCGGGTAACCTCTTACAGCTCGTACTGTCGGGTAACTCTTACAGCTCGTACTGTAGGGTAACTCTTACAGCTCGTACTGTAGGGTAACTCTTACAGCTCGTACTGTCGGGTAACTCTTACAGCTCGTACTGTCGGGTAACTCTTACAGCTCGTACTGTAGGGTAACTCTTACAGCTCGTACTGTAGGGTAACTCTTACAGCTCGTACTGTCGGGTAACTCTTACAGCTCGTACTTCAGGGTAACTCTTACAGCTCGTACTGTCGGGTAACTCTTACAGCTCGTACTGTCGGTAACTCTTACAGCTCGTACTGTAGGGTAACTCTTACAGCTCGTACTGTAGGTAACTCTTACAGCTCGTACTCTGGGTAACCTTACAGCTCGTACTGTCGGGTAACTCTTACAGCTCGTACTGTCTGGGTAACTCTTACAGCTCGTACTGTCGGGTAACTCTTACAGCTCGTACTGTCGGGGTAACTCTTACAGCTCGTACTGTAGGGTAACTCTTACAGCTCGTACTGTAGGGTAACTCTTACAGCTCGTACTGCTGGGTAACTCTTACAGCTCGTACTGTCGGGTAACTCTTACAGCTCGTACTGTGGTAACTCTTACAGCTCGTACTCTGGGTAACTCTTACAGCTCGTACTCTGGGTAACTCTTACAGCTCGTACTGTCGGGTAACTCTTACAGCTCGTACTGTAGGGTGGTAACTCTTACAGCTCGTACTCGGGGTAACTCTTACAGCTCGTACTGTCGGGTAACTCTTACAGCTCGTACTGTCGGGTAACTCTTACAGCTCGTACTGTCGGGTAACTCTTACAGCTCGTACTGTAGGGTAACTCTTACAGCTCGTACTGTAGGTAACTCTTACAGCTCGTACTGTCGGGTAACTCTTACAGCTCGTACTGTCGGGTAACTCTTACAGCTCGTCCTGTTCGGGTAACTCTTACAGCTCGTACTCTGGGTAACTCTTAAAGCTCGTACTGATCGGGTAACTCTTACAGCTCGTACTGTAAGGGTAACTCTTACAGCTCGTACTGTAGGGTAACTCTTACAGCTCGTACTCTGGTACTCTGGGTAACTCTTACAGCTCGTACTCTGGGTAACTCTTACAGCTCGTACTGTCGGGTAACTCTTACAGCTCGTACTGTAGGGTAACTCTTACAGCTCGTACTGTAGGTAACTCTTACAGCTCGTACTCTGGGTAACTCTTACAGCTCGTACTGTAGGGTAACTCTTACAGCTCGTACTGTCGGGTAACTCTTACAGCTCGTACTGTGGGTAACTCTTACAGCTCGTACTCTGGGTAACTCTTACAGCTCGTACTGTAGGGTAACTCTTACAGCTCGTACTGTAGGGTAACTCTTACAGCTCGTACTGTCGGGTAACTCTTACAGCTCGTACTGTAGGGTAACTCTTACAGCTCGTACTCTGGGTAACTCTTACAGCTCGTACGTCGGGTAACTCTTACAGCTCGTACTGTCGGGTAACTCTTACAGCTCGTACTGTAGGGTAACTCTTACAGCTCGTACTGTCGGGTAACTCTTACAGCTCGTACTGTAGGGTAACTCTTACAGCTCCGTACGTAGGGTAACTCTTACAGCTCGTACTCTGGTAACTCTTACAGCTCGTACTGTCGGGTAACTCTTACAGCTCGTACTGTCGGGTAACTCTTACAGCTCGTACTGTAGGGTAACTCTTACAGCTCGTACTGTCGGGTAACTCTTACAGCTCGTACTGTAGGGTAACTCTTACAGCTCGTACTGTCGGGTAACTCTTACAGCTCGTACTGTCGGGTAACTCTTACAGCTCGTACTGTCGGGTAACTCTTACAGCTCGTACTCTGGGTAACTCTTACAGCTCGTACTGTAGGGTAACTCTTACAGCTCGTACTGTAGGGTAACTCTTACAGCTCGTACTGTCGGGTAACTCTTACAGCTCGTACTGTAGGGTAACTCTTACAGCTCGTACTGTAGGGTAACTCTTACAGCTCGTACTGTAGGGTAACTCTTACAGCTCGTACTCTGGGTAACTCTTACAGCTCGTACTGTCGGGTAACTCTTACAGCTCGTACTCTGGGTAACTCTTACAGCTCGTACTGTAGGGTAACTCTTACAGCTCGTACTGTGGGTAACTCTTACAGCTCGTACTGTCGGGTAACTCTTACAGCTCGTACTGTAGGGTAACTCTTACAGCTCGTACTGTAGGGTAACTCTTACAGCTCGTACTGTCGGGTAACTCTTACAGCTCGTACTGTCGGGTAACTCTTACAGCTCGTACTGTGGGTAACTCTTACAGCTCGTACTGTAGGGTAACTCTTACAGCTCGTACTGTCGGGTAACTCTTACAGCTCGTACTGTCGGGTAACTCTTACAGCTCGTACTGTCTGGTAACTCACAGCTCGTACTGTAGGGTAACTCTTACAGCTCGTACTGTAGGGTAACTCTTACAGCTCGTACTGTCGGGTAACTCTTACAGCTCGTACTGTCGGTAACTCTTACAGCTCGTACTGTAGGGTAACTCTTACAGCTCGTACTGTCTGGTAACTCTTACAGCTCGTACTGTAGGGTAACTCTTACAGCTCGTACTGTCGGGTAACTCTTACAGCTCGTACTCTGGGTAACTCTTACAGCTCGTACTGTCTGGTAACTCTTACAGCTCGTACTCTGGTAACTCTTACAGCTCGTACTGTAGGGTAACTCTTACAGCTCGTACTGTCGGGTAACTCTTACAGCTCGTACTGTCGGGTAACTCTTACAGCTCGTACTGTAGGGTAACTCTTACAGCTCGTACTGTCGGGTAACTCTTACAGCTCGTACTCTGGGTAACTCTTACAGCTCGTACTGTGGGTAACTCTTACAGCTCGTACTGTAGGGTAACTCTTACAGCTCGTACTGTCGGGTAACTCTTACAGCTCGTACTGTCGGGTAACTCTTACAGCTCGTACTCTGGGTAACTCTTACAGCTCGTACTGTCGGTAACTCTTACAGCTCGTACTGTCGGGTAACTCTTACAGCTCGTACTGTCTGGTAACTCTTACAGCTCGTACTGTAGGGGTAACTCTTACAGCTCGTACTCTGGGTAACTCTTACAGCTCGTACTGTCGGGTAACTCTTACAGCTCGTACTGTAGGGTAACTCTTACAGCTCGTACTGTAGGGTAACTCTTACAGCTCGTACTGTAGGGTAACTCTTACAGCTCGTACTGTAGGGTAACTCTTACAGCTCGTACTGTAGGGTAACTCTTACAGCTCGTACTGTCGGTAACTCTTACAGCTCGTACTGTGGGTAACTCTTACAGCTCGTACTGTCGGGTAACTCTTACAGCTCGTACTGTCGGGTAACTCTTACAGCCCGTACTGTAGGGTAACTCTTACAGCTCGTACTCTGGGTAACTCTTACAGCTCGTACTGTCGGGTAACTCTTACAGCTCGTACTGTCGGGTAACTCTTACAGCTCGTACTGTCGGGTAACTCTTACAGCTCGTACTGTAGGGTAACTCTTACAGCTCGTACTGTGGGTAACTCTTACAGCTCGTACTGTCGGTAACTCTTACAGCTCGTACTGTCGGGTAACTCTTACAGCTCGTACTGTGGGTAACTCTTACAGCTCGTACTGTAGGGTAACTCTTACAGCTCGTACTGTCGGGTAACTCTTACAGCTCGTACTGTCGGGTAACTCTTACAGCTCGTACTGTCGGATAACTCTTACAGCTCGTACTCTGGTAACCTCTACAGCTCGTACTCTGGGTAACTCTTACAGCTCGTACTGTCGGGTAACTCTTACAGCTCGTACTGTAGGGTAACTCTTACAGCTCGTACTCTGGATAACTCTTACAGCTCGTACTGTAGGGTAACTCTTACAGCTCGTACTCTGGGTAACTCTTACAGCTCGTACTGTCGGGTAACTCTTACAGCTCGTACTGTCGGGTAACTCTTACAGCTCGTACTGTAGGGTAACTCTTACAGCTCGTACTGTAGGGTAACTCTTACAGCTCGTACTCTGGGTAACTCTTACAGCTCGTACTGTCGGGTAACTCTTACAGCTCGTACTGTCGGGTAACTCTTACAGCCCGTACTGTAGGGTAACTCTTACAGCTCGTACTCTGGGTAACTCTTACAGCTCGTACTGTCGGGTAACTCTTACAGCTCGTACTGTCGGGTAACTCTTACAGCTCGTACTGTCGGGTAACTCTTACAGCTCGTGCTGTAGGGTAACTCTTACAGCTCGTACTGTGGGGTAACTCTTACAGCCCGTACTCTGGGTAACTCTTACAGCTCGTCCTCTGGGTAACTCTTACAGCTCGTACTCTGGGTAACTCTTACATCTCGTACTCTGGGTAACTCTTACAGCTCGTACTCTGGGTAACTCTTACAGCTCGTACTGTCGGGTAACTCTTACAGCTCGTACTGTCGGGTAACTCTTACAGCTCGTACTGTAGGGTAACTCTTACAGCTCGTACTGTAGGGTAACTCTTACAGCTCGTACTCTGGGTAACTCTTACAGCTTGTACTGCAGGGTAACTCTTACAGCTCGTACCTGTACTCCTACAGCTCGTACTAGGTAACTCTTACAGCTCGTACTGTCGGGTAACTCTTACAGCTCGTACTCTGGGTAACTCTTACAGCTCGTACTGTAGGGTAACTCTTACAGCTCGTACTGTCGGGTAACTCTTACAGCTCGTACTGTCGGGTAACTCTTACAGCTCGTACTTCGGGTAACTCTTACAGCTCGTACTGTCGGGTAACTCTTACAGCTCGTACTGTAGGGTAACTCTTACAGCTCGTACTGTAGGGTAACTCTTACAGCTCGTACTGTAGGGTAACTCTTACAGCTCGTACTGTCGGGTAACTCTTACAGCTCGTACTGTCGGGTAACTCTTACAGCTCGTACTGTAGGGTAACTCTTACAGCTCGTACTGTAGGGTAACTCTTACAGCTCGTACTGTCGGGTAACTCTTACAGCTCGTACTCTGGGTAACTCTTACAGCTCGTACTGTCGGGTAACTCTTACAGCTCGTACTGTAGGGTAACTCTTACAGCTCGTACTGTAGGGTAACTCTTACAGCTCGTACTGTCGGGTAACTCTTACAGCTCGTACTGTCGGGTAACTCTTACAGCTCGTACTGTCGGGTAACTCTTACAGCTCGTACTGTCGGGTAACTCTTACAGCTCGTACTGTCGGGTAACTCTTACAGCTCGTACTGTAGGGTAACTCTTACAGCTCGTACTGTCTGGTAACTCTTACAGCTCGTACTGTAGGGTAACTCTTACAGCTCGTACTGTAGGGTAACTCTTACAGCTCGTACTTCGGGTAACTCTTACAGCTCGTACTGTAGGGTAACTCTTACAGCTCGTACTGTCGGGTAACTCTTACAGCTCGTACTGTCGGGTAACTCTTACAGCTCGTACTGTCGGGTAACTCTTACAGCTCGTACTGTGGGTAACTCTTACAGCTCGTACTGTCGGGTAACTCTTACAGCTCGTACTGCTGGGTAACTCTTACAGCTCGTACTGTCGGGTAACTCTTACAGCTCGTCCTGTAGGGTAACTCTTACAGCTCGTACTGTCGGGTAACTCTTACAGCTCGTACTGTCGGGTAACTCTTACAGCTCGTACTGTCGGGTAACTCTTACAGCTCGTACTGTCGGGTAACTCTTACAGCTCGTACTGTCGGGTAACTCTTACAGCCGTACTGTAGGGTAACTCTTACAGCTCGTACTGTCGGGTAACTCTTACAGCTCGTACTGTAGGGTAACTCTTACAGCTCGTACTCTGGGTAACTCTTACAGCTCGTACTGTCGGGTAACTCTTACAGCTCGTACTGTAGGGTAACTCTTACAGCTCGTACTGTCGGGTAACTCTTACAGCTCGTACTGTCGGGTAACTCTTACAGCTCGTACTGTAGGGTAACTCTTACAGCTCGTACTGTCGGTAACTCTTACAGCTCGTACTGTAGGGTAACTCTTACAGCTCGTACTGTCGGGTAACTCTTACAGCTCGTACTCTGGGTAACTCTTACAGCTCGTACTGTCGGGTAACTCTTACAGCTCGTACTGTGGGTAACTCTTACAGCTCGTACTGTCGGGTAACTCTTACAGCTCGTACTGTCGGGTAACTCTTACAGCTCGTACTGTCGGGTAACTCTTACAGCTCGTACTCTGGGTAACTCTTACAGCTCGTACTGTGGGTAACTCTTACAGCTCGTACTCTGGGTAACTCTTACAGCTCGTACTGTCGGGTAACTCTTACAGCTCGTACTGTCGGGTAACTCTTACAGCTCGTACTGTCGGGTAACTCTTACAGCTCGTACTGTCGGGTAACTCTTACAGCTCGTACTGTCGGGTAACTCTTACAGCTCGTACTGTCGGGTAACTCTTACAGCTCGTACTGTCGGGTAACTCTTACAGCTCGTACTGTCGGGTAACTCTTACAGCTCGTACTGTAGGGTAACTCTTACAGCTCGTACTGTAGGGTAACTCTTACAGCTCGTACTGCGGGTAACTCTTACAGCTCGTACTGTCGGGTAACTCTTACAGCTCGTACTGTCGGGTAACTCTTACAGCTCGTACTGTAGGGTAACTCTTACAGCTCGTACTGTCGGGTAACTCTTACAGCTCGTACTGTGGGTAACTCTTACAGCTCGTACTGTCGGGTAACTCTTACAGCTCGTACTCGGGTAACCTTTACAGCTCGTACTTCGGGTAACTCTTACAGCTCGTACTGTCGGGTAACTCTTACAGCTCGTACTGTCGGGTAACTCTTACAGCTCGTACTGTCGGGTAACTCTTACAGCTCGTACTGTCGGGTAACTCTTACAGCTCGTACTGTCGGGTAACTCTTACAGCTCGTACTGTCGGGTAACTCTTACAGCTCGTACTCTGGGTAACTCTTACAGCTCGTTACTGTCGGGTAACTCTTACAGCTCGTACTGTCGGGTAACTCTTACAGCTCGTACTGTCGGGTAACTCTTACAGCTCGTACTGTGGGTAACTCTTACAGCTCGTACTGTCGGGTAACTCTTACAGCTCGTACTCTGGGTAACTCTTACAGCTCGTACTCTGGGTAACTCTTACAGCTCGTACTCTGGGTAACTCTTACAGCTCGTACTGTCGGGTAACTCTTACAGCTCGTACTCTGGGTAACTCTTTACAGCTCGTACTGTCGGGTAACTCTTACAGCTCGTACTGTGGGTAACTCTTACAGCTCGTACTGTAGGGTAACTCTTACAGCTCGTACTCTGGGTAACTCTTACAGCTCGTACTGTAGGGTAACTCTTACAGCTCGTACTGTAGGGTAACTCTTACAGCTCGTACTGTAGGGTAACTCTTACAGCTCGTACTGTAGGGGTAACTCTTACAGCTCGTACTGTAGGGTAACTCTTACAGCTCGTACTCGGGTAACTCTTACAGCTCGTACTGTCGGGTAACTCTTACAGCTCGTACTGTCGGGTAACTCTTACAGCCGTACTGTCGGGTAACTGTCGGGTAACTCTTACAGCTCGTACTGTCGGGTAACTCTTACAGCTCGTACTGTAGGGTAACTCTTACAGCTCGTCTGGGTAACTCTTACAGCTCGTACTGTCGGGTAACTCTTACAGCTCGTACTGTGGGTAACTCTTACAGCTCGTACTCTGGGTAACTCTTACAGCTCGTACTGTCGGGTAACTCTTACAGCTCGTACTGTAGGGTAACTCTTACAGCTCGTACTGTGGGTAACTCTTACAGCTCGTACTGTCGGGTAACTCTTACAGCTCGTACTGTCGGGTAACTCTTACAGCTCGTACTGTAGGGAACTCTTACAGCTCGTACTGTCGGTAACTCTTACAGCTCGTACTGTCGGGTAACTCTTACAGCTCGTACTGTCGGGTAACTCTTACAGCTCGTACTGTGGGTAACTCTTACAGCTCGTACTCTGGGTAACTCTTACAGCTCGTACTGTCGGGTAACTCTTACAGCTCGTACTGTCGGGTAACTCTTACAGCTCGTACTGTAGGGTAACTCTTACAGCTCGTACTCTGGGTAACTCTTACAGCTCGTACTGTGGGTAACTCTTACAGCTCGTACTGTAGGGTAACTCTTACAGCTCGTACTGTAGGGTAACTCTTACAGCTCGTACTGTAGGGTAACTCTTACAGCTCGTACTGTCGGGTAACTCTTACAGCTCGTACTCTGGGTAACTCTTACAGCTCGTACTGTAGGGTAACTCTTACAGCTCGTACTGTCGGGTAACTCTTACAGCTCGTACTGTAGGGTAACTCTTACAGCTCGTACTGTCGGGTAACTCTTACAGCTCGTACTGTCGGGTAACTCTTACAGCTCGTACTGTAGGGTAACTCTTACAGCTCGTACTCTGGGTAACTCTTACAGCTCGTACTCTGGGTAACTCTTACAGCTCGTACTGTCGGGTAACTCTTACAGCTCGTACTGTCGGGTAACTCTTACAGCTCGTACTGTCGGGTAACTCTTACAGCTCGTACTGTCGGGTAACTCTTACAGCTCGTACTGTCGGGTAACTCTTACAGCTCGTACTGTGGGTAACTCTTACAGCTCGTACTGTAGGGTAACTCTTACAGCTCGTACTCTGGGTAACTCTTACAGCTCGTACTGTCGGGTAACTCTTACAGCTCGTACTGTCGGGTAACTCTTACAGCTCGTACTGTAGGGTAACTCTTACAGCTCGTACTGTCGGGTAACTCTTACAGCTCGTACTGTCGGGTAACTCTTACAGCTCGTACTGTCGGGTAACTCTTACAGCTCGTACTCTGGGTAACTCTTACAGCTCGTACTGTCGGGTAACTCTTACAGCTCGTACTGTCGGGTAACTCTTACAGCTCGTACTGTAGGGTAACTCTTACAGCTCGTACATGGGTAACTCTTACAGCTCGTACTGTAGGGTAACTCTTACAGCTCGTACTGTCGGGTAACTCTTACAGCTCGTACTGTCGGGTAACTCTTACAGCTCGTACTGTCGGGTAACTCTTACAGCTCGTACTTCGGGTAACTCTTACAGCTCGTACTGTAGGGTAACTCTTACAGCTCGTACTGTCGGGTAACTCTTACAGCTCGTACTGTCGGGTAACTCTTACAGCTCGTACTGTCGGGTAACTCTTACAGCTCGTACTGTCGGGTAACTCTTACAGCTCGTACTGTAGGGTAACTCTTACAGCTCGTACTGCTGGGTAACTCTTACAGCTCGTACTGTCGGGTAACTCTTACAGCTCGTACTGTCGGGTAACTCTTACAGCTCGTACTGTCGGGTAACTCTGGGTAACTCTTACAGCTCGTACTGTCGGGTAACTCTTACAGGCTCGTACTGTCGGGTAACTCTTACAGCTCGTACTGTCGGGTAACTCTTACAGCTCGTCTGTAGGGTAACTCTTACAGCTCGTACTGTAGGGTAACTCTTACAGCTCGTACTGTCGGGTAACTCTTACAGCTCGTACTGTAGGGTAACTCTTACAGCTCGTACTGTCGGGTACTCTTACAGCTCGTACTGTCGGGTAACTCTTACAGCTCGTACTGTAGGGTAACTCTTACAGCTCGTACTGTCGGGTAACTCTTACAGCTCGTACTGTAGGGTAACTCTTACAGCTCGTACTGTAGGGTAAACTCTTACAGCTCGTACTGTCGGGTAACTCTTACAGCTCGTACTGTCGGGTAACTCTTACAGCTCGTACTCTGGGTAACTCTTACAGCTCGTACTCGTGGGTAACTCTTACAGCTCGTACTGTCGGGTAACTCTTACAGCTCGTACTGTCGGGTAACTCTTACAGCTCGTACTCGTAGGGTAACTCTTACAGCTCGTACTGTCGGGTAACTCTTACAGCTCGTACTGTAGGGTAACTCTTACAGCTCGTACTGTCGGGTAACTCTTACAGCTCGTACTGTCGGGTAACTCTTACAGCTCGTACTGTAGGGTAACTCTTACAGCTCGTACTGCTGGGTAACTCTTACAGCTCGTACTGTCGGGTAACTCTTACAGCTCGTACTGTCGGGTAACTCTTACAGCTCGTACTGTCGGGTAACTCTTACAGCTCGTACTGTCGGGTAACTCTTACAGCTCGTACTGTCGGGTAACTCTTACAGCTCGTACTGTCGGGTAACTCTTACAGCTCGTACTGTCGGGTAACTCTTACAGCTCGTACTGTCGGGTAACTCTTACAGCTCGTACTGTCGGGTAACTCTTACAGCTCGTACTGTCGGGTAACTCTTACAGCTCGTACTGTCGGGTAACTCTTACAGCTCGTACTGTCGGGTAACTCTTACAGCTCGTACTGTCGGGTAACTCTTACAGCTCGTACTGTCGGGTAACTCTTACAGCTCGTACTGTCGGGTAACTCTTACAGCTCGTACTGTCGGGTAACTCTTACAGCTCGTACTGTCGGGTAACTCTTACAGCTCGTACTGTCGGGTAACTCTTACAGCTCGTACTGTCGGGTAACTCTTACAGCTCGTACTGTCGGGTAACTCTTACAGCTCGTACTGTCGGGTAACTCTTACAGCTCGTACTGTCGGGTAACTCTTACAGCTCGTACTGTCGGGTAACTCTTACAGCTCGTACTGTCGGGTAACTCTTACAGCTCGTACTGTCGGGTAACTCTTACAGCTCGTACTGTAGGGTAACTCTTACAGCTCGTACTGTCGGGTAACTCTTACAGCTCGTACTGTCGGGTAACTCTTACAGCTCGTACTGTAGGGTAACTCTTACAGCTCGTACTGTCGGGTAACTCTTACAGCTCGTACTGTGGGTAACTCTTACAGCTCGTACTGTCGGGTAACTCTTACAGCTCGTACTGTCGGGTAACTCTTACAGCTCGTACTGTCGGGTAACTCTTACAGCTCGTACTGTCGGGTAACTCTTACAGCTCGTACTGTGGGTAACTCTTACAGCTCGTACTGTCGGGTAACTCTTACAGCTCGTACTGTCGGGTAACTCTTACAGCTCGTACTGTCGGGTAACTCTTACAGCTCGTACTGTCGGGTAACTCTTACAGCTCGTACTCTGGGTAACTCTTACAGCTCGTACTGTCGGGTAACTCTTACAGCTCGTACTGTCGGGTAACTCTTACAGCTCGTACTGTCGGGTAACTCTTACAGCTCGTACTGTAGGGTAACTCTTACAGCTCGTACTGTGGGTAACTCTTACAGCTCGTACTCTGGGTAACTCTTACAGCTCGTACTCTGGGTAACTCTTACAGCTCGTACTCTGGGTAACTCTTACAGCTCGTACTCTGGGTAACTCTTACAGCTCGTACTGTCGGGTAACTCTTACAGCTCGTACTGTCGGGTAACTCTTACAGCTCGTACTGTAGGGTAACTCTTACAGCTCGTACTGTCGGGTAACTCTTACAGCTCGTACTGTCGGGTAACTCTTACAGCTCGTACTGTCGGGTAACTCTTACAGCTCGTACTGTAGGGTAACTCTTACAGCTCGTACTGTGGGTAACTCTTACAGCTCGTACTGTCGGGTAACTCTTACAGCTCGTACTGTCGGGTAACTCTTACAGCTCGTACTGTCGGGTAACTCTTACAGCTCGTACTGTCGGGTAACTCTTACAGCTCGTACTGTCGGGTAACTCTTACAGCTCGTACTGTCGGGTAACTCTTACAGCTCGTACTGTAGGGTAACTCTTACAGCTCGTACTGTAGGGTAACTCTTACAGCTCGTACTGTAGGGTAACTCTTACAGCTCGTACTGTAGGGTAACTCTTACAGCTCGTACTGTCGGGTAACTCTTACAGCTCGTACTGTAGGGTAACTCTTACAGCTCGTACTGTAGGGTAACTCTTACAGCTCGTACTGTCGGGTAACTCTTACAGCTCGTACTGTCGGGTAACTCTTACAGCTCGTACTGTAGGGTAACTCTTACAGCTCGTACTCTGGGTAACTCTTACAGCTCGTACTGTCGGGTAACTCTTACAGCTCGTACTGTCGGGTAACTCTTACAGCTCGTACTGTCGGGTAACTCTTACAGCTCGTACTGTCGGGTAACTCTTACAGCTCGTACTGTCGGGTAACTCTTACAGCTCGTACTGTCGGTAACTCTTACAGCTCGTACTGTAGGGTAACTCTTACAGCTCGTACTGTCGGGTAACTCTTACAGCTCGTACTCTGGGTAACTCTTACAGCTCGTACTGTCGGGTAACTCTTACAGCTCGTACTGTCGGGTAACTCTTACAGCTCGTACTGTCGGGTAACTCTTACAGCTCGTACTGTCGGGTAACTCTTACAGCTCGTACTGTCGGGTAACTCTTACAGCTCGTACTGTCGGGTAACTCTTACAGCTCGTACTGTCGGGTAACTCTTACAGCTCGTACTGTCGGGTAACTCTTACAGCTCGTACTTCGGGTAACTCTTACAGCTCGTACTGTAGGGTAACTCTTACAGCTCGTACTGTCGGGTAACTCTTACAGCTCGTACTGTGGGTAACTCTTACAGCTCGTACTGTAGGGTAACTCTTACAGCTCGTACTGTGGGTAACTCTTACAGCTCGTACTCTGGGTAACTCTTACAGCTCGTACTGTGGGTAACTCTTACAGCTCGTACTGTAGGGTAACTCTTACAGCTCGTACTCTGGGTAACTCTTACAGCTCGTACTGTCGGGTAACTCTTACAGCTCGTACTGTCGGGTAACTCTTACAGCTCGTACTGTCGGGTAACTCTTACAGCTCGTACTGTCGGGTAACTCTTACAGCTCGTACTGGAGGGAAAACTCTTACATAGATACATAGAAGATAGGAGCAGGAGTAGGCCATCCGGCCCTTCGAGCCTGCTCCGCCATTTAATGAGATCATGGCTGATCCTTCAATTCAGTATCCCGTCCCTGCCTTCTCTCCGTAACCCTTAACCCCTTTTGCCTGTAGAAATATATCTAATTCCCTCTTAAATATATTTAATGAGCTGGCGTACACTGCCCTCTGTGGCAATGAGTTCCACAGGTTCACCACTCTCTGAGTGAAGAAATTCCCCCTCATTTCTGTCCTAAATGGTTTAGCCCTTATCCTTAAATTATGTCCTCTAGTTCTGTTCTCACCCGCCAAGGGAAACATTCCTTCTGCATCTAATCTGTCTAGACCTGTCAGAATTTTATACACTTCTATGAGGTCCCCTCTCAATCTTCTAAACTCCAGTGTGTACATCCCTAAACTACATAGTCTCTCCTCATAGGTCAATCCCGCCATTCCTGGTATCAGCCTGGTGAATCGCCGCTGCACCCCCTCCATGGCAAGAACATCTTTCCTCAGATGAGGCGACCAAAACTGTACACAGTACTCGAGGTGTGGTCTCACCAGTGCCCTGTACAGCTGCAGCAAGGTATCCCTGTTCCTGTATTCCAACCCTTTTGCTATGAAGGCCAGCATACCGTTTGCCTTCTTGACCGCCTGTTGCACCTGCATGCTCGCCTTCAGTGACTGGTGTACAAGAACACCCAGGTCTCTCTGTACTTCCCCCTCTCCCAATTTATTGCCATTTAAATAATAATTTGCCCTCCCGTTCCTGCACCCAAGGTGGATAACTTCGCACTTGTCCACATTATAGTGCATCTGCCATTTATCCGCCCAATCACCCAGTCTGTCCAAATCGCTCTGGAGCTTCCTGGTCTCCTCCTCTGAGCCCACCCCCCCTCCTAGTTTAGTGTCGTCTGCAAATTTGGAAATGCTGCATTCGACTCCCTGATCCAGGTCATTAATATAAATTGTGAACAGCTGGGGACCCAGGACAGATCCCTGCGGTACCCCACTTGTTACTGCCTGCCATTCAGAAAATGAGCCGTTTATTCCAACTCTCTGTTTTCTATCTGACAGCCAGTTCTCTATCCACGTCAATACTTTCCCCTTTATCCCATGAGCTTCAATTTTCCATGCTAATCTTTTATGTGGGACCTTATCGAAGGCCTTTTGGAAGTCCAGGTACACCACATCTACTGGCTCTCCCCCATCTATTTTACCCGTTACTCCCTCAAAAAATTCCAATAGATTAGTCAAGCACGATTTACCCTTTGTAAATCCATGTTGACTCTGTCCTATCCTGTCCCCATTTGCTAAGTGCTCGGCTATTTCATCCTTAATGATGGACTCCAGCATTTTGCCCACAACTGATGTAAGGCTTACAGGTCTGTAATTACCTGCTTTTTCCCTACCCCCCTTTTTGAATAGTGGGGTAACGTTAGCTACCCTCCAATCCATGGGCACTGTTCCCGAGTCTAATGAATTCTGAAAAATCATGCTTAGTGCATCCGCTATCTCTAGGGCCACCTCCTTCAGTACCCTAGGATGCATGTTATCAGGCCCTGGGGATTTGTCCGCCTTCAATCCCTTTAGCTTCCTTAACACCATATCCTTAGAGATATTGATTTGCGTCAGTTCCTCCTTTGCCAATGTCCCTATTTTTCCCGATATCCCAGGGAGGTTTTTTGTGTCTTCCTTCGTAAAGACTGACCCAAAGTATGCATTTAGTTGGTCTGCCATTTCCTTATTTCCCATTATATATTCCCCCGTATCTGACTGCAATGGACCAACTTTGGTTTTCACCAGTCTTTTCCTCTTGATATACTTATAAAAGCTTTTGGAGTTAGTTTTTATATTTTCCGCCAGCTTGCTTTCGTAAGCTATTTTGCCCTTCTTGATTAAGCCCTTTGCCCTCCTTTGCTCTATCTTAAACTGTTCCCAATCTTCCGCTCTGGCGCGTTTTTTGGCTATTTTATACGCCCTATCTTTGGATTTTATGCTGTCTCTAATTTCCCCTGTTATCCACGGTTGAGTCACCTTTTTAGATTTCCTTTTATGCCAGATTGGTATAAACAATTTTTGCAATTTTGTCATTCTATCTTTAAATGCTTGCCATTGTTTATCTACCTCCAGTCCTCCCAGGAACGTTGTCCAATCAGACCTACTCAGTTCCCGTCTAATGGCATCATAATTCCCCTTGTTTAAATTCAGGACCTGAGTCTCTGAGTCAATTTCTTCGCTCTCCATTTCGAGTGAGAAATCGATCATGTTATGATCGCTCTGACCCAAGGGTCCCCGTACAACAAGATTACTAATTAGTCCCTTCTCATTGCACAGTACCCAGTCCAATATAGCCTGTTCCCGAGTTGGTTCCTCGACATATTGATCCAGATAACCATCCCTTAAACACTCAAGGAATTCCTCCTCCTCATTATTTTTACTGATTAGGCTAGTCCAATCTATATGTAAGTTAAAGTCACCTATGATGACAGCTGTGCTCTTATTGCACGCTTCTCTAATTTCCCTCGTGATGCCCTCCCCAACCTCTATTTTACTATTTGGAGGCCTATATACCACTCCTATTAATGTTTTTCGCCCCTCGCTATTTCTTAGCTCCACCCATATAGATTCTGTATTAACTGAGTTAATATCCTTCCTTTCAATTGCATTTATCCCCTCTTTTACCAGCAATGCTACCCCTCCTCCCTTTCTTTTTTGTCGATCCTTCCTAAATACTGAATACCCCTGTATGTTAAGCTCCCAGCCCTGCTCACCCTGCAACCATGTTTCCGTAATCCCAATTAGATCATAATTATTAACCTCTATTTCCACAGCTAATTCATCTACCTTGTTCCTGATGCTTCTCGCATTAAGGTATAAAACCCTCAGGCTTTTTTTATGCTCACATTTTTTATGAATTAGTTTGGCCCTTTGTTTTTTGTTCCTCTCCTTTTTACAGCTCGTACTGTAGGGTAACTCTTACAGCTCGTACTGTAGGGTAACTCTTACAGCTCGTACTGTCGGGTAACTCTTACAGCTCGTACTGTCGGGTAACTCTTACAGCTCGTACTCTGGATAACTCTTACAGCTCGTACTGTCTGGTAACTCTTACAGCTCGTACTGTAGGGTAACTCTTACAGCTCGTACTGTAGGGTAACTCTTACAGCTCGTACTGTCGGGTAACTCTTACAGCTCGTACTGTCTGGTAACTCTTACAGCTCGTACTGTAGGGTAACTCTTACAGCTCGTACTGTCGGGTAACTCTTACAGCTCGTACTCTGGGTAACTCGAACAGCTCGTACTTTCGGGTAACTCTTACAGCTCGTACTGTCGGGTAACTCTTACAGCTCGTACTGTGGGGTAACTCTTACAGCCCGTACTCTGGGTAACTCTTACAGCTCGTCCTCTGGGTAACTCTGACAGCTCATCCTGTAGGGTAACTCTTACAGCTCGTACTGTCGGGTAACTCTTACAGCTCGTACTGTGGGGTAACTCTTACAGCCCGTACTCTGGGTAACTCTTACAGCTCGTACTCTGGGTAACTCTTACAGCTCGTACTGTAGGGTAACTCTTATAGCTCGTACTGTAGGGTAACTCGTACAGCTTGTACTGTTGGGTAACTTTTACTGCTCGTACTGTAGGGTAACTCTTACAGCTCGTACTGTCGGGTAACTCTTACAGCTCGTACTGTCGGGTAACTCTTACAGCCCGTACTTTCGGGTAACTCTTACAGCTCGTACTGTCTGGTAACTCACAGCTCGTACTGTAGGGTAACTCTTACAGCTCGTACGGTCGGGTAGCTCTTACAGCTCGTACTGTAGGGTAACTCTTACAGCTCGTACTGTCGGGTAACTCTTGCAGCTCGTACTGTAGGGTAACTCTTACAGCTCGTTCTGTCGGTAACTCTTACAGCTCGTACTGTAGGGTAACTCTTACAGCTCGTACTGTAGGGTAACTCTTACAGCTCGTCCTGTAGGGTAACTCTTACAGATCGTCCTGTAGGGTAACTCTTACAGCTCGTACTCTGGGTAACTCTTACAGCTCGTACTGTCGGTAACTCTTACAGCTCGTACTGTAGGGTAACTCTTACAGCTCGTACTGTCGGGTAACTCTTACAGCTCGTACTGTCGGGTAACTCTTACAGCTCGTACTGTCGGATAACTCTTACAGCTCGTACTCTGGGTAACTCTTACAGCTCGTACTGTCGGGTAACTGTTACAGCTCGTACTCTGGGTAACTCTTACAGCTCGTACTGTCGGGTAACTCTTACAACCCGTACTGTAGGGTAACTCTTACAGCTCGTACTGTAGGATAAATCTTACAACTCGTACTGTAGGGTAACTCTTACAGCTCGTACTCTGGGTAACTATTACAGCTCGTACTGTCGGATAACTCTTAAAGCTCGTACTCTGGGTAACTCTTACAGCTCGTACTGTCGGATAACTCTTACAGCTCGTACTCTGGGTAACTGTTACAGCTCGTACTGTCGGGTAACTCTTACAGCTCGTACTGTCGGGTAACTCTTACAGCCCGTACTGTCGGGTAACTCTTACAGCTCGTACTGTCTGGTAACTCACAGCTCGTACTGTAGGGTAACTCTTACAGCTCGTACTGTCCGGTAACTCTTACAGCTCGTACTGTCGGGTAACTCTTACAGCTCGTACTGTCGGGTAACTCTTGCAGCTCGTACTGTCGGGTAACTCTTGCAGCTCGTACTGTCGGTAACTCTTACAGCTCGTACTGTCGGGTAACTCTTACAGCTCGTACTGTCGGGTAACTCTTACAGCTCGTACTGTAGGGGAACTCTTACAGCTCGTCCTGTCGGGTAACTCTTACAGCTCGTACTGTCGGATAACTCTTACAGCTCGTACTGTCGGGTAACTCTTACAGCTCGTACTGTCGGATAACTCTTACAGCTCGTACTGTCGGGTAACTCTTACAGCTCGTACTGTCGGGTAACTCTTACAGCTCGTACTGTAGGGTAACTCTTACAGCTCGTCCTGTCGGGTAACTCTTACAGCTCGTACTGTCGGATAACTCTTACAGCTCGTACTGTCGGGTAACTCTTACAGCTCGTACTGTCGGGTAACTCTTACAGCTCGTACTGTCGGGTAACTCTTACAGCTCGTACTGTCGGGTAACTCTTACAGCTCGTACTGTAGGGTAACTCTTACAGCTCGTACTGTCGGGTAACTCTTACAGCTCGTACTGTCGGGTAACTCTTACAGCTCGTACTGTAGGGTAACTCTTACAGCTCGTGCTGTAGGGTAACTCTTGCAGCTCGTACTGTCGGGTAACACTTACAGCTCGTACTCTGGGTAACTCTTACAGCTCGTACTGTCGGATAACTCTTACAGCTCGTACTCTGGGTAACTGTTACAGCTCGTACTGTCGGGTAACTCTTACAGCTCGTACTGTCGGGTAACTCTTACAGCCCGTACTGTAGGGTAACTCTTGCAGCTTGTACTGTCGGGTAACACTTACAGCTCGTACTGTCGGGTAACTCTTGCAGCTCGTACTGTCGGTAACTCTTACAGCTCGTACTGTGGGGTAACTCTTACAGCTCGTACTCTGGATAACTCTTACAGCTCGTCCTCTGGGTAACTCTTACAGCTCGTACTCTGGGTAACTCTTACAGCTCGTACTCTGGGTAACTCTTACAGCTCGTACTGTCGGGTAACTCTTACAGCTCGTACTGTAGGGTAACTCTTACAGCTCGTACTGTACGGTAACTCTTACAGCTCGTACTCTGGGTAACTCTTACAGCTCGTACTGGAGGGAAACTCTTACATAGATACATAGAAGATAGGAGCAGGAGTAGGCCATCCGGCCCTTCGAGCCTGCTCCGCCATTTAATGAGATCATGGCTGATCCTTCAATTCAGTATCCCGTCCCCGCCTTCTCTCCGTAACCCTTAACCCCTTTTGCCTGTAGAAATATATCTAATTCCCTCTTAAATATATTTAATGAGCTGGCGTACACTGCCCTCTGTGGCAATGAGTTCCACAGGTTCACCACTCTCTGAGTGAAGAAATTCCCCCTCATTTCTGTCCTAAATGGTTTAGCCCTTATCCTTAAATTATGTCCTCTAGTTCTGTTCTCACCCGCCAAGGGAAACATTCCTTCTGCATCTAATCTGTCTAGACCTGTCAGAATTTTATACACTTCTATGAGGTCCCCTCTCAATCTTCTAAACTCCAGTGTGTACATCCCTAAACTACATAGTCTCTCCTCATAGGTCAATCCCGCCATTCCTGGTATCAGCCTGGTGAATCGCCGCTGCACCCCCTCCATGGCAAGAACATCTTTCCTCAGATGAGGCGACCAAAACTGTACACAGTACTCGAGGTGTGGTCTCACCAGTGCCCTGTACAGCTGCAGCAAGGTATCCCTGTTCCTGTATTCCAACCCTTTTGCTATGAAGGCCAGCATACCGTTTGCCTTCTTGACCGCCTGTTGCACCTGCATGCTCGCCTTCAGTGACTGGTGTACAAGAACACCCAGGTCTCTCTGTACTTCCCCCTCTCCCAATTTATTGCCATTTAAATAATAATTTGCCCTCCCGTTCCTGCACCCAAGGTGGATAACTTCGCACTTGTCCACATTATAGTGCATCTGCCATTTATCCGCCCAATCACCCAGTCTGTCCAAATCGCTCTGGAGCTTCCTGGTCTCCTCCTCTGAGCCCACCCCCCCTCCTAGTTTAGTGTCGTCTGCAAATTTGGAAATGCTGCATTCGACTCCCTGATCCAGGTCATTAATATAAATTGTGAACAGCTGGGGACCCAGGACAGATCCCTGCGGTACCCCACTTGTTACTGCCTGCCATTCAGAAAATGAGCCGTTTATTCCAACTCTCTGTTTTCTATCTGACAGCCAGTTCTCTATCCACGTCAATACTTTCCCCTTTATCCCATGAGCTTCAATTTTCCATGCTAATCTTTTATGTGGGACCTTATCGAAGGCCTTTTGGAAGTCCAGGTACACCACATCTACTGGCTCTCCCCCATCTATTTTACCCGTTACTCCCTCAAAAAATTCCAATAGATTAGTCAAGCACGATTTACCCTTTGTAAATCCATGTTGACTCTGTCCTATCCTGTCCCCATTTGCTAAGTGCTCGGCTATTTCATCCTTAATGATGGACTCCAGCATTTTGCCCACAACTGATGTAAGGCTTACAGGTCTGTAATTACCTGCTTTTTCCCTACCCCCCTTTTTGAATAGTGGGGTAACGTTAGCTACCCTCCAATCCATGGGCACTGTTCCCGAGTCTAATGAATTCTGAAAAATCATGCTTAGTGCATCCGCTATCTCTAGGGCCACCTCCTTCAGTACCCTAGGATGCATGTTATCAGGCCCTGGGGATTTGTCCGCCTTCAATCCCTTTAGCTTCCTTAACACCATATCCTTAGAGATATTGATTTGCGTCAGTTCCTCCTTTGCCAATGTCCCTATTTTTCCCGATATCCCAGGGAGGTTTTTTGTGTCTTCCTTCGTAAAGACTGACCCAAAGTATGCATTTAGTTGGTCTGCCATTTCCTTATTTCCCATTATATATTCCCCCGTATCTGACTGCAATGGACCAACTTTGGTTTTCACCAGTCTTTTCCTCTTGATATACTTATAAAAGCTTTTGGAGTTAGTTTTTATATTTTCCGCCAGCTTGCTTTCGTAAGCTATTTTGCCCTTCTTGATTAAGCCCTTTGCCCTCCTTTGCTCTATCTTAAACTGTTCCCAATCTTCCGCTCTGGCGCGTTTTTTGGCTATTTTATACGCCCTATCTTTGGATTTTATGCTGTCTCTAATTTCCCCTGTTATCCACGGTTGAGTCACCTTTTTAGATTTCCTTTTATGCCAGATTGGTATAAACAATTTTTGCAATTTTGTCATTCTATCTTTAAATGCTTGCCATTGTTTATCTACCTCCAGTCCTCCCAGGAACGTTGTCCAATCAGACCTACTCAGTTCCCGTCTAATGGCATCATAATTCCCCTTGTTTAAATTCAGGACCTGAGTCTCTGAGTCAATTTCTTCGCTCTCCATTTCGAGTGAGAAATCGATCATGTTATGATCGCTCTGACCCAAGGGTCCCCGTACAACAAGATTACTAATTAGTCCCTTCTCATTGCACAGTACCCAGTCCAATATAGCCTGTTCCCGAGTTGGTTCCTCGACATATTGATCCAGATAACCATCCCTTAAACACTCAAGGAATTCCTCCTCCTCATTATTTTTACTGATTAGGCTAGTCCAATCTATATGTAAGTTAAAGTCACCTATGATGACAGCTGTGCTCTTATTGCACGCTTCTCTAATTTCCCTCGTGATGCCCTCCCCAACCTCTATTTTACTATTTGGAGGCCTATATACCACTCCTATTAATGTTTTTCGCCCCTCGCTATTTCTTAGCTCCACCCATATAGATTCTGTATTAACTGAGTTAATATCCTTCCTTTCAATTGCATTTATCCCCTCTTTTACCAGCAATGCTACCCCTCCTCCCTTTCTTTTTTGTCGATCCTTCCTAAATACTGAATACCCCTGTATGTTAAGCTCCCAGCCCTGCTCACCCTGCAACCATGTTTCCGTAATCCCAATTAGATCATAATTATTAACCTCTATTTCCACAGCTAATTCATCTACCTTGTTCCTGATGCTTCTCGCATTAAGGTATAAAACCCTCAGGCTTTTTTTATGCTCACATTTTTTATGAATTAGTTTGGCCCTTTGTTTTTTGTTCCTCTCCTTTTTACAGCTCGTACTGTAGGGTAACTCTTACAGCTCGTACTGTAGGGTAACTCTTACAGCTCGTACTGTCGGGTAACTCTTACAGCTCGTACTGTCGGGTAACTCTTACAGCTCGTACTCTGGATAACTCTTACAGCTCGTACTGTCTGGTAACTCTTACAGCTCGTACTGTAGGGTAACTCTTACAGCTCGTACTGTAGGGTAACTCTTACAGCTCGTACTGTCGGGTAACTCTTACAGCTCGTACTGTCTGGTAACTCTTACAGCTCGTACTGTAGGGTAACTCTTACAGCTCGTACTGTCGGGTAACTCTTACAGCTCGTACTCTGGGTAACTCGAACAGCTCGTACTTTCGGGTAACTCTTACAGCTCGTACTGTCGGGTAACTCTTACAGCTCGTACTGTGGGGTAACTCTTACAGCCCGTACTCTGGGTAACTCTTACAGCTCGTCCTCTGGGTAACTCTGACAGCTCATCCTGTAGGGTAACTCTTACAGCTCGTACTGTCGGGTAACTCTTACAGCTCGTACTGTGGGGTAACTCTTACAGCCCGTACTCTGGGTAACTCTTACAGCTCGTACTCTGGGTAACTCTTACAGCTCGTACTGTAGGGTAACTCTTATAGCTCGTACTGTAGGGTAACTCGTACAGCTTGTACTGTTGGGTAACTTTTACTGCTCGTACTGTAGGGTAACTCTTACAGCTCGTACTGTCGGGTAACTCTTACAGCTCGTACTGTCGGGTAACTCTTACAGCCCGTACTTTCGGGTAACTCTTACAGCTCGTACTGTCTGGTAACTCACAGCTCGTACTGTAGGGTAACTCTTACAGCTCGTACGGTCGGGTAGCTCTTACAGCTCGTACTGTAGGGTAACTCTTACAGCTCGTACTGTCGGGTAACTCTTGCAGCTCGTACTGTAGGGTAACTCTTACAGCTCGTTCTGTCGGTAACTCTTACAGCTCGTACTGTAGGGTAACTCTTACAGCTCGTACTGTAGGGTAACTCTTACAGCTCGTCCTGTAGGGTAACTCTTACAGATCGTCCTGTAGGGTAACTCTTACAGCTCGTACTCTGGGTAACTCTTACAGCTCGTACTGTCGGTAACTCTTACAGCTCGTACTGTAGGGTAACTCTTACAGCTCGTACTGTCGGGTAACTCTTACAGCTCGTACTGTCGGGTAACTCTTACAGCTCGTACTGTCGGATAACTCTTACAGCTCGTACTCTGGGTAACTCTTACAGCTCGTACTGTCGGGTAACTGTTACAGCTCGTACTCTGGGTAACTCTTACAGCTCGTACTGTCGGGTAACTCTTACAACCCGTACTGTAGGGTAACTCTTACAGCTCGTACTGTAGGATAAATCTTACAACTCGTACTGTAGGGTAACTCTTACAGCTCGTACTCTGGGTAACTATTACAGCTCGTACTGTCGGATAACTCTTAAAGCTCGTACTCTGGGTAACTCTTACAGCTCGTACTGTCGGATAACTCTTACAGCTCGTACTCTGGGTAACTGTTACAGCTCGTACTGTCGGGTAACTCTTACAGCTCGTACTGTCGGGTAACTCTTACAGCCCGTACTGTCGGGTAACTCTTACAGCTCGTACTGTCTGGTAACTCACAGCTCGTACTGTAGGGTAACTCTTACAGCTCGTACTGTCGGGTAGCTCTTACAGCTCGTACTGTAGGGTAACTCTTACAGCTCGTACTGTCGGGTAACTCTTGCAGCTCGTACTGTAGGGTAACTCTTACAGCTCGTTCTGTCGGTAACTCTTACAGCTCGTACTGTAGGGTAACTCTTACAGCTCGTACTGTAGGGTAACTCTTACAGCTCGTCCTGTAGGGTAACTCTTACAGATCGTCCTGTAGGGTAACTCTTACAGCTCGTACACTGGGTAACTCTTACAGCTCGTACTGTCGGTAACTCTTACAGCTCGTACTGTAGGGTAACTCTTACAGCTCGTACTGTTCGGGTACTCTTACAGCTCGTACTGTCGGGTAACTCTTACAGCTCGTACTGTAGGGTTAACTCTTACGCTCGTACTCTGGGTAACTCTTACAGCTCGTACTGTAGGGTAACTCTTACAGCTCGTACTGTCGGGTAACCTCTACAGCTCGTACTGTCGGGTAACTCTTACAGCCGTACTGTCTGGGTAACTCTTACAGCTCGTTACTGTAGGGTAACTCTTACAGCTCGTACTGTAGGGTAACTCTTACGCTCGTACTGTGGGGTAACTCTTACAGCCCGTACGTCGGGTAACTCTTACAGCTCGTACAGTAGGGTAATTCTTACAGCTCGTACGTCGGGTAACTCTTACAGCTCGTACTCTGGGTAACTCTTACAGCTCGTACTGTAGGTAACTCTTACAGCTCGTACTGTAGGGTAACTCTTACAGCTCGTACTGTCGGGTACTCTTACAGCTCGTACTGTGGGTAACTCTTACAGCCGTACTGTAGGGTAACTCTTACAGCTCGTACCTGTGGGTAACTCTTACAGCTCGTACTGTAGGGTAACTCTTACAGCTCGTACTCTGGGTAACTCTTACAGCTCGTACTGTCGGGTAACTCTTACAGCTCGTACTGTCGGGTAACTCTTACAGCTCGTACTCTGGGTAACTCTTACAGCTCGTACTCTGGGTAACTCTTACAGCTCGTACTGTAGGGTAACTCTTACAGCTCGTACTGTAGGGTAACTCTTACAGCTCGTACTGTAGGGTAACTCTTACAGCTCGTACTGTAGGGTAACTCTTACAGCTCGTACTGTCGGGTAATCTTACAGCTCGTACTGTCGGGTAACTCTTACAGCTCGTACTGTCGGGTAACTCTTACAGCTCGTACTGTCGGGTAACTCTTACAGCTCGTACTGTAGGGTAACTCTTACAGCTCGTACTGTAGGGTAACTCTTACAGCTCGTACTGTCGGGTAACTCTTACAGCTCGTACTGTCGGGTAACTCTTACAGCTCGTACTGTCGGGTAACTCTTACAGCTCGTACTGTGGGTAACTCTTACAGCTCGTACTGTGGGTAACTCTTACAGCTCGTACTGTCGGGTAACTCTTACAGCTCGTACTGTCGGGTAACTCTTACAGCTCGTACTGTCGGGTAACTCTTACAGCTCGTACTGTCGGGTAACTCTTACAGCTCGTACTGTCGGGTAACTCTTACAGCTCGTACTGTCGGGTAACTCTTACAGCTCGTACTGTCGGGTAACTCTTACAGCTCGTACTGTCGGGTAACTCTTACAGCTCGTACTGTCGGGTAACTCTTACAGCTCGTACTGTCGGGTAACTCTTACAGCTCGTACTGTCGGGTAACTCTTACAGCTCGTACTGTCGGGTAACTCTTACAGCTCGTACTGTGGGTAACTCTTACAGCTCGTACTGTCGGGTAACTCTTACAGCTCGTACTGTCGGGTAACTCTTACAGCTCGTACTGTGGGTAACTCTTACAGCTCGTACTGTCGGGTAACTCTTACAGCTCGTACTGTCGGGTAACTCTTACAGCTCGTACTGTCGGGTAACTCTTACAGCTCGTACTCTGGGTAACTCTTACAGCTCGTACTGTCGGGTAACTCTTACAGCTCGTACTGTCGGGTAACTCTTACAGCTCGTACTGTCGGGTAACTCTTACAGCTCGTACTGTAGGGTAACTCTTACAGCTCGTACTGTAGGGTAACTCTTACAGCTCGTACTCTGGGTAACTCTTACAGCTCGTACTGTCGGGTAACTCTTACAGCTCGTACTGTCGGGTAACTCTTACAGCTCGTACTGTCGGGTAACTCTTACAGCTCGTACTGTAGGGTAACTCTTACAGCTCGTACTGTAGGGTAACTCTTACAGCTCGTACTGTCGGGTAACTCTTACAGCTCGTACTGTCGGGTAACTCTTACAGCTCGTACTCTGGGTAACTCTTACAGCTCGTACTGGGTAACTCTTACAGCTCGTACTGTAGGGTAACTCTTACAGCTCGTACTGTCGGGTAACTCTTACAGCTCGTACTCTGGGTAACTCTTACAGCTCGTACTGTAGGGTAACTCTTACAGCTCGTACTGTAGGGTAACTCTTACAGCTCGTACTGTAGGGTAACTCTTACAGCTCGTACTGTCGGGTAACTCTTACAGCTCGTACTCTGGGTAACTCTTACAGCTCGTACTGTAGGGTAACTCTTACAGCTCGTACTGTCGGGTAACTCTTACAGCTCGTACTGTAGGGTAACTCTTACAGCTCGTACTGTCGGGTAACTCTTACAGCTCGTACTGTAGGGTAACTCTTACAGCTCGTACTGTAGGGTAACTCTTACAGCTCGTACTGTGGGTAACTCTTACAGCTCGTACTGTCGGGTAACTCTTACAGCTCGTACTGTCGGGTAACTCTTACAGCTCGTACTGTAGGGTAACTCTTACAGCTCGTACTGTAGGGTAACTCTTACAGCTCGTACTGTCGGGTAACTCTTACAGCTCGTACTGTCGGGTAACTCTTACAGCTCGTACTGTAGGGTAACTCTTACAGCTCGTACTCTGGGTAACTCTTACAGCTCGTACTGTCGGGTAACTCTTACAGCTCGTACTGTCGGGTAACTCTTACAGCTCGTACTGTCGGGTAACTCTTACAGCTCGTACTGTCGGGTAACTCTTACAGCTCGTACTGTCGGGTAACTCTTACAGCTCGTACTCTGGGTAACTCTTACAGCTCGTCCTCTGGGTAACTCTTACAGCTCGTACTGTCGGGTAACTCTTACAGCTCGTACTGTCGGGTAACTCTTACAGCTCGTACTGTAGGGTAACTCTTACAGCTCGTACTGTCGGGTAACTCTTACAGCTCGTACTCTGGGTAACTCTTACAGCTCGTACTCGTAGGGTAACTCTTACAGCTCGTACTCTGGGTAACTCTTACAGCTCGTACTGTAGGGTAACTCTTACAGCTCGTACTGTGGGTAACTCTTACAGCTCGTACTGTAGGGTAACTCTTACAGCTCGTACTGTCGGGTAACTCTTACAGCTCGTACTGTCGGTAACTCTTACAGCTCGTACTGTCGGGTAACTCTTACAGCTCGTACTGTGGGTAACTCTTACAGCTCGTACTCGGGTAACTCTACAGCTCGTACTCTGGGTAACTCTTACAGCTCGTACTGTAGGGTACTCTTACATCTCGTACTGCGGGTAACTCTTACAGATCGTCTCTGGGTAACTCTTACAGCTCGTACGTCGGGTAACTCTTACAGCTCGTACTGTCGGGTAACTCTTACAGCTCGTACTGTAGGGTAACTCTTACAGCTCGTACTGTAGGGTAACTCTTACAGCTCGTACTGTTGGGTAACTCTTACAGCTCGTACTCTGGGTAACTCTTACAGCTCGTACTGTAGGGTAACTCTTACAGCTCGTACTGTAGGGTAACTCTTACAGCTCGTACTGTCGGGTAACTCTTACAGCTCGTACTGTCGGGTAACTCTTACAGCTCGTACTGTGGGTAACTCTTACAGCTCGTACTGTGGGTAACTCTTACAGCTCGTACTGTAGGGTAACTCTTACAGCTCGTACTGTAGGGTAACTCTTACAGCTCGTACTGTAGGGTAACTCTTACAGCTCGTACTGTGGGTAACTCTTACAGCTCGTACTGTAGGGTAACTCTTACAGCTCGTACTGTCGGGTAACTCTTACAGCTCGTACTGTCGGGTAACTCTTACAGCTCGTACTGTCGGGTAACTCTTACAGCTCGTACTGTCGGGTAACTCTTACAGCTCGTACTGTAGGGTAACTCTTACAGCTCGTACTGTAGGGTAACTCTTACAGCTCGTACTGTCGGGTAACTCTTACAGCTCGTACTGTCGGGTAACTCTTACAGCTCGTACTGTGGGTAACTCTTACAGCTCGTACTGTCGGGTAACTCTTACAGCTCGTACTGTAGGGTAACTCTTACAGCTCGTACTGTAGGTAACTCTTACAGCTCGTACTGTGGGTAACTCTTACAGCTCGTACTGTAGGGTAACTCTTACAGCTCGTACTGTGGGTAACTCTTACAGCTCGTACTGTGGGTAACTCTTACAGCTCGTACTGTGGGTTACAGTGTACTGTCGGTAACTCTTACAGCTCGTACTGTCGGGTAACTCTTACAGCTCGTACTGTGGGTAACTCTTACAGCTCGTACTGTCGGGTAACTCTTACAGCTCGTACTGTGGGTAACTCTTACAGCTCGTACTCTGGGTAACTCTTACAGCTCGTACTGTGGGTAACTCTTACAGCTCGTACTGTGGGTAACTCTTACAGCTCGTACTCTGGGTAACTCTTACAGCTCGTACTGTCGGGTAACTCTTACAGCTCGTACTGTAGGGTAACTCTTACAGCTCGTACTGTGGGTAACTCTTACAGCTCGTACTGTCGGGTAACTCTTACAGCCACGTCCTGCTGGGTAACTCTTACAGCTCGTACTGTCGGGTAACTCTTAAGCTCGTACTGTCGGGTAACTCTTACAGCTCGTACTGTGGGTAACTCTACAGCTCGTACTCTGGGTAACTCTTACAGCTCGTACTCTGGGTAACTCTTACAGCTCGTACTCTGGGTAACTCTTACAGCTCGTACTGTAGGGTAACTCTTACAGCTCGTACTGTCGGGTAACTCTTACAGCTCGTACTGTAGGGTAACTCTTACAGCTCGTACTGTCGGGTAACTCTTACAGCTCGTACTCTGGGTAACTCTTACAGCTCGTACTGTCGGGTAACTCTTACAGCTCGTACTGTCGGGTAACTCTTACAGCTCGTACTGTCGGGTAACTCTTACAGCTCGTACTGTGGGTAACTCTTACAGCTCGTAATCTGGGTAACTCTTACAGCTCGTACTGTCGGGTAACTCTTACAGCTCGTACTGTCGGGTAACTCTTACAGCTCGTACTGTCGGGTAACTCTTACAGCTCGTACTGTCGGGTAAACTCTTACAGCTCGTACTGTAGGGTAACTCTTACAGCTCGTACTGTCGGGTAACTCTTACAGCTCGTACTCTGGGTAACTCTTACAGCTCGTACTGTCGGGTAACTCTTACAGCTCGTACTGTCGGGTAACTCTTACAGCTCGTACTGCTGGGTAACTCTTACAGCTCGTACTGTCGGGTAACTCTTACAGCTCGTACTGTCGGGTAACTCTTACAGCTCGTACTGCAGGGTAACTCTTACAGCTCGTACTGTCGGGTAACTCTTACAGCTCGTACTGTCGGGTAACTCTTACAGCTCGTACTGTCGGGTAACTCTTACAGCTCGTACTGTCGGGTAACTCTTACAGCTCGTACTGTCGGGTAACTCTTACAGCTCGTACTGTAGGGTAACTCTTACAGCTCGTACTGTAGGGTAACTCTTACAGCTCGTACTGTAGGGTAACTCTTACAGCTCGTACTGTAGGGTAACTCTTACAGCTCGTACTGTAGGATAACTCTTACAGCTCGTACTCTGGGTAACTCTTACAGCTCGTACTGCTGGGTAACTCTTACAGCTCGTACTGTCGGGTAACTCTTACAGCTCGTACTGTCGGGTAACTCTTACAGCTCGTACTGTCGGGTAACTCTTACAGCTCGTACTGTCCGGGTAACTCTTACAGCTCGTACTGTCGGGTAACTCTTACAGCTCGTACTGTCGGGTAACTCTTACAGCTCGTACTGTAGGTAACTCTTACAGCTCGTACTGTGGGTAACTCTTACAGCTCGTACTGTCGGGTAACTCTTACAGCCTGTACTGTCGGCTAACTCTTACAGCTCGTACTGTAGGGTAACTCTTACAGCTCGTACTCTGTGGTAACTCTTACAGCTCGTACTGTGGGTAACTCTTACAGCTCGTACTGTGGGTAACTCTTACAGCTCGTACTGTCGGGTAACTCTTACAGCTCGTACTGCTGGGTAACTCTTACAGCTCGTACTGTCGGGTAACTCTTACAGCTCGTACTGTCGGGCTAACTCTTACAGCTCGTACTGTAGGGTAACTCTTACAAGCTCGTACTGTCGGGTAACTCTTACAGCTCGTACTGTCGGGTAACTCTTACAGCTCGTACTGCTGGGTAACTCTTACAGCTCGTACTCTGGGTAACTCTTACAGCTCGTACTGTCGGGTAACTCTTACAGCTCGTACTGTAGGGTAACTCTTACAGCTGTACTGTCGGGAACTCTTACAGCTCGTTACTGGGGTAACTCTTACAGCTCGTACTTCGGGTAACTTTACAGCTGACTGCGGGTCTTTACAGCGCGTACTGTCGGTAACTCTTACAGCTCGTACTGTAGGGTAACTCTTGCAGCTCGTACTGTAGGGTAACTCTTACAGCTCGTTACTCTGGGTAACTCTTACAGCTCGTACTGTAGGGTAACTCTTACAGCTCGTACTCTGGGTAACTCTTACAGCTCGTACTGTCGGGTAACTCTACAGCTCGTACTGTAGGGTAACTCGTACAGCTCGTACTGTCGGGAAACTCATACAGTCGTACTGTAGGGTAACTCTTACAGCTCGTACTTCTGGGTAACTCTTACAGCTCGTTACTGTCAGGCTAACTCTTACAGCCTCGTACTTGGGAAATCTTACAGCTCGTACCTGTGGGTAACTCTTACAGCTCGTACCTTCGGGTAACTCTTACAGCTCGTACCTGTAGGTAACTTTACAGCTCGTACTCGTCGGTAACTCTTACAGCTCGTCCTGTCGGGTAACTCTTACAGCTCGTACTGTAGGATAACTCTTACAGCTCGTACTGTGGGTAACTCTTACAGCTCGTACTCTGGGTAACTCTTACAGCTCGTACTGTCGGGTAACTCTTACAGCTCGTACTGTCGGGTAACTCTTACAGCTCGTACTGTCGGGTAACTCTTACAGCTCGTACTGTAGGGTAACTCTTACAGCTCGTACTGTCGGGTAACTCTTACAGCTCGTACTGTAGGGTAACTCTTACAGCTCGTACTGTCGGGTAACTCTTACAGCTCGTACTGTCGGGTAACTCTTACAGCTCGTACGTCGGGTAACTCTTACAGCTCGTACTGCTGGGTAACTCTTACAGCTCGTACTGTAGGGTAACTCTTACAGCTCGTACTGTCGGGTAACTCTTACAGCTCGTACTGTCGGGTAACTCTTACAGCTCGTACTGTAGGGTAACTCTTACAGCTCGTACTCTGGGTAACTCTTACAGCTCGTACTGTCGGGTAACTCTTACAGCTCGTACTGTCGGGTAACTCTTACAGCTCGTACTGTCGGGTAACTCTTACAGCTCGTACTCTGGGTAACTCTTACAGCTCGTACTGTCGGGTAACTCTTACAGCTCGTACTGTCGGGTAACTCTTACAGCTCGTACTCTGGGTAACTCTTACAGCTCGTACTGTCGGGTAACTCTTACAGCTCGTACTGCTGGGTAACTCTTACAGCTCGTACTGTAGGGTAACTCTTACAGCTCGTACTGTCGGGTAACTCTTACAGCTCGTACTGTCGGGTAACTCTTACAGCTCGTACTGTCGGGTAACTCTTACAGCTCGTACTGTCGGGTAACTCTTACAGCTCGTACTGTAGGGTAACTCTTACAGCTCGTACTCTGGGTAACTCTTACAGCTCGTACTGTCGGGTAACTCTTACAGCTCGTACTGTAGGGTAACTCTTACAGCTCGTACACTGGGTAACTCTTACAGCTCGTACTGTAGGGTAACTCTTACAGCTCGTACTGTAGGGTAACTCTTACAGCTCGTACTGTCGGGTAACTCTTACAGCTCGTACTCTGGGTAACTCTTACAGCTCGTACTGTCGGGTAACTCTTACAGCTCGTACTGTCGGGTAACTCTTACAGCTCGTACTGTCGGGTAACTCTTACAGCTCGTACTGTAGGGTAACTCTTACAGCTCGTACTGGGTAACTCTTACAGCTCGTACTGTCGGGTAACTCTTACAGCTCGTACTGTCGGGTAACTCTTACAGCTCGTACTGTCGGGTAACTCTTACAGCTCGTACTGTCGGGTAACTCTTACAGCTCGTACTGCTGGTTAACTCTTACAGCTCGTACTGTCGGGTAACTCTTACAGCTCGTACTGTCGGGTAACTCTTACAGCTCGTACTGTAGGGTAACTCTTACAGCTCGTACTGTAGGTAACTCTTACAGCTCGTACTGTCGGGTAACTCTTACAGCTCGTACTGTCGGGTAACTCCTCCGTACTCTACCAGCTCGTACTGTCGGTAACTCTTACAGCTCGTACTGTCGGGTAACTCTTACAGCTCGTACTGTCGGGTAACTCTTACAGCTCGTACTGTAGGGTAACTCTTACAGCTCGACTCGGGTAACTCTTACAGCTCTACTGTCGGGTAACTCTTACAGCTCGTACTGTCGGGTAACTCTTACAGCTCGTACTGTCGGGTAACTCTTACAGCTCGTACTGTCGGGTAACTCTTACAGCTCGTACTGTCGGGTAACTCTTACAGCTCGTACTGCTGGGTAACTCTTACAGCTCGTACTGTCGGGGTAACTCTTACAGCTCAGTACTGTCGGGTAACTCTTACAGCTCGTACTGTGGGTAAATCTTACAGCTCTTACTGTAGGGTAACTCTTACAGCTCGTACTGTAGGGTACCTCTTACAGCTCGTACTGTAGGATAACTCTACAGCTCGTACTGCTACGGTAACTCTTACAGCTCGTACTGCAGGGTAACTTTACAGCTCGTACTCTGGGCTAACTCTTACAGCTCGTACTGTCGGGTAACTCTTACAGCTCGTACTGTAGGGTAACTCTTACAGCTCGTACTGCAGGGTAACTCTTACAGCTCGTACTGTCGGTAACTCTTACAGCTCGTACTCTGGGTAACTCTTACAGCTCGTACTGTCGGGTAGCTCTTACAGCTCGTACTTCTGGTAACTCTTACAGCTCGTACTGTAGGTACTCTTACAGCTCGTACTGTAGGGTAACTCTTACAGCCCGTACTGTGCGGGTAACTCTTACAGCTCGTACTGTCGGTAACTCTTACAGCTCTACTGTAGGGTAACTCTTACAGCTCCGTACTGTAGGGTAACTCTTACAGCTCGTACTGTCGGGTAACTCTTACAGCTCGTACTGTAGGGTAACTCTTACAGCTCGTACTGTAGGGTAACTCTTACAGCTCGTACTGTCGGGTAACTCTTACAGCTCGTACTGTAGGGTAACTCTTACAGCTCGTACTCTGGGTAACTCTTACAGCTCGTACTCTGGGTAACTCTTACAGCTCGTACTGTAGGGTAACTCTACAGCTCGTACTCTGGGTAACTCTTACAGCTCGTACGTGTCGGGGTAACTCTTACAGCTCGTACTGTCGGGTAACTCTTACAGCTCGTACTGTCGGGTAACTCTTACAGCTCGTACTGTCGGGTAACTCTTACAGCTCGTACTGTCGGGTAACTCTTACAGCTCGTACTGTCGGGTAACTCTTACAGCTCGTACTGTCGGGTAACTCTTACAGCTCGTACTGTCGGGTAACTCTTACAGCTCGTACTGTCGGGTAACTCTTACAGCTCGTACTGTCGGGTAACTCTTACAGCTCGTACTGTCGGGTAACTCTTACAGCTCGTACTGTCGGGTAACTCTTACAGCTCGTACTGTCGGGTAACTCTTACAGCTCGTACTGTCGGGTAACTCTTACAGCTCGTACTGCTGGGTAACTCTTACAGCTCGTACTGTGGGTAACTCTTACAGCTCGTACTGTAGGGTAACTCTTACAGCTCGTACTGTAGGGTAACTCTTACAGCTCGTACTGTGGGTAACTCTTACAGCTCGTACTGTCGGGTAACTCTTACAGCTCGTACTGTGGGTAACTCTTACAGCTCGTACTGTCGGGTAACTCTTACAGCTCGTACTGTCGGGTAACTCTTACAGCTCGTACTGTCGGGTAACTCTTACAGCTCGTACTGTCGGGTAACTCTTACAGCTCGTACTCTGGGTAACTCTTACAGCTCGTACTGTAGGGTAACTCTTACAGCTCGTACTGTAGGGTAACTCTTACAGCTCGTACTGTGGGTAACTCTTACAGCTCGTACTGTCGGGTAACTCTTACAGCTCGTACTGTGGGTAACTCTTAGAGCTCGTACTGTTGGGTAACTCTTACAGCTCGTACTGTCGGGTAACTCTTACAGCTCGTACTGTCGGGTAACTCTTACAGCTCGTACTGTCGGGTAACTCTTACAGCTCGTACTGTCGGGTAACTCTTACAGCTCGTACTGTCGGGTAACTCTTACAGCTCGTACTCTGGGTAACTCTTACAGCTCGTACTGTAGGGTAACTCTTACAGCTCGTACTGTCGGGTAACTCTTACAGCTCGTACTGTCGGGTAACTCTTACAGCTCGTACTGTCGGGTAACTCTTACAGCTCGTACTCTGGGTAACTCTTACAGCTCGTACTGTAGGGTAACTCTTACAGCTCGTACTGTAGGGTAACTCTTACAGCTCGTACTGTCGGGTAACTCTTACAGCTCGTACTGTAGGGTAACTCTTACAGCTCGTACTGTCGGGTAACTCTTACAGCTCGTACTGTCGGGTAACTCTTACAGCTCGTACTGTCGGGTAACTCTTACAGCTCGTACTGTCGGGTAACTCTTACAGCTCGTACTGTCGGGTAACTCTTACAGCTCGTACTGTCGGGTAACTCTTACAGCTCGTACTGTGGGTAACTCTTACAGCTCGTACTGTCGGGTAACTCTTACAGCTCGTACTGTCGGGTAACTCTTACAGCTCGTACTGTCGGGTAACTCTTACAGCTCGTACTGTCGGGTAACTCTTACAGCTCGTACTGTCGGGTAACTCTTACAGCTCGTACTGTAGGGTAACTCTTACAGCTCGTACTGTCGGGTAACTCTTACAGCTCGTACTGTAGGGTAACTCTTACAGCTCGTACTGTAGGGTAACTCTTACAGCTCGTACTGTCGGGTAACTCTTACAGCTCGTACTGTAGGGTAACTCTTACAGCTCGTACTGTAGGGTAACTCTTACAGCTCGTACTGTAGGGTAACTCTTACAGCTCGTACTGTAGGGTAACTCTTACAGCTCGTACTGCAGGGTAACTCTTACAGCTCGTACTGTCGGGTAACTCTTACAGCTCGTACTGTAGGGTAACTCTTACAGCTCGTACTGTCGGGTAACTCTTACAGCTCGTACTGTAGGGTAACTCTTACAGCTCGTACTCTGGGTACTCTTACAGCTCGTACTGTCGGGTAACTCTTACAGCTCGTACTGTAGGGTAACTCTTACAGCTCGTACTGTCGGGTAACTCTACAGCTCGTACTGTCGGGAACTCTTACAGCTCGTACTGTCGGGTAACTCTTACAGCTCGTACTCTGGGTGGGTAACTCTTACAGCTCGTACTGTCGGGTAACTCTTACAGCTCGTACTGTCGGGTAACTCTTACAGCTCGTACTGTCGGGTAACTCTTACAGCTCGTACTGTGGGTAACTCTTACAGCTCGTACTCTGGGTAACTCTTACAGCTCGTACTCTGGGTAACTCTTACAGCTCGTACTGTAGGGTAACTCTTACAGCTCGTACTCTGGGTAACTCTTACAGCTCGTACGGTCGGGTAACTCTTACAGCTCGTACTGCAGGGTAACTCTTACAGCTCGTACTCTGGGTAACTCTTACAGCTCGTACTGTAGGGTAACTCTTACAGCTCGTACTGTAGGGTAACTCTTACAGCTCGTACTGTAGGGTAACTCTTACAGCTCGTACTGTCGGGTAACTCTTACAGCTCGTACTCTGGGTAACTCTTACAGCTCGTACTGTCGGGTAACTCTTACAGCTCGTACTGTCGGGTAACTCTTACAGCTCGTACTGTCGGGTAACTCTTACAGCTCGTACTGTCGGGTAACTCTTACAGCTCGTACTGTAGGGTAACTCTTACAGCTCGTACTCTGGGTAACTCTTACAGCTCGTACTCTGGGTAACTCTTACAGCTCGTACTGTGGGTAACTCTTACAGCTCGTACTGTCGGGTAACTCTTACAGCTCGTACTGTCGGGTAACTCTTACAGCTCGTACTGTCGGGTAACTCTTACAGCTCGTACTGTAGGGTAACTCTTACAGCTCGTACTGTAGGGTAACTCTTACAGCTCGTACTGTCGGTAACTCTTACAGCTCGTACTGTAGGGTAACTCTTACAGCTCGTACTGTCGGGTAACTCTTACAGCTCGTACTGTCGGGTAACTCTTACAGCTCGTACTGTAGGGTAACTCTTACAGCTCGTACTGTCGGGTAACTCTTACAGCTCGTACTGTAGGGTAACTCTTACAGCTCGTACTGTAGGGTAACTCTTACAGCTCGTACTGTCGGGTAACTCTTACAGCTCGTACTGTCGGGTAACTCTTACAGCTCGTACTGTCGGGTAACTCTTACAGCCTCGTACTGTCGGGTAACTCTTACAGCTCGTACTGTAGGGTAACTCTTACAGCTCGTACTGTAGGGTAACTCTTACAGCTCGTACTCTGGGTAACTCTTACAGCTCGTACTGTAGGGTAACTCTTACAGCTCGTACTCTGGGTAACTCTTACAGCTCGTACTCTGGGTAACTCTTACAGCTCGTACTGTAGGGTAACTCTTACAGCTCGTACTGTCGGGTAACTCTTACAGCTCGTACTCTGGGTAACTCTTACAGCTCGTACTGTCGGGTAACTCTTACAGCTCGTACTGTCAGCTAACTCTTACAGCTCGTACTGTAGGGTAACTCTTACAGCTCGTACTGTAGGGTAACTCTTACAGCTCGTACTCTGGGTAACTCTTACAGCTCGTACTCTGGGTAACTCTTACAGCTCGTACTGTCGGGTAACTCTTACAGCTCGTACTCTGGGTAACTCTTACAGCTCGTACTGTAGGGTAACTCTTACAGCTCGTACTGTAGGGTAACTCTTACAGCTCGTACTCTGGGTAACTCTTACAGCTCGTACTGTAGGGTAACTCTTACAGCTCGTACTCTGGGTAACTCTTACAGCTCGTACTGTCGGGTAACTCTTACAGCTCGTACTGTCGGGTAACTCTTACAGCTCGTACTGTCGGGTAACTCTTACAGCTCGTACTCTGGGTAACTCTTACAGCTCGTACTGTCGGGTAACTCTTACAGCTCGTACTGTCGGGTAACTCTTACAGCTCGTACTGTCGGGTAACTCTTACAGCTCGTACTGTCGGGTAACTCTTACAGCTCGTACTGTCGGGTAACTCTTACAGCTCGTACTGTCGGGTAACTCTTACAGCTCGTACTGTCGGGTAACTCTTACAGCTCGTACTGTAGGGTAACTCTTACAGCTCGTACTGTCGGGTAACTCTTACAGCTCGTACTGTAGGGTAACTCTTACAGCTCGTACTGTCGGGTAACTCTTACAGCTCGTACTGTCGGGTAACTCTTACAGCTCGTACTGTCGGGTAACTCTTACAGCTCGTACTGTTCGTACTCGGGTAACTCTTACAGCTCGTACTGTCGGGTAACTCTTACAGCTCGTACTGTAGGGTAACTCTTACAGCTCGTACTGTCGGGTAACTCTTACAGCTCGTACTGTCGGGTAACTCTTACAGCTCGTACTGTCGGGTAACTCTTACAGCTCGTACTGTCGGGTAACTCTTACAGCTCGTACTGTCGGGTAACTCTTACAGCTCGTACTGTCGGGTAACTCTTACAGCTCGTACTGTCGGGTAACTCTTACAGCTCGTACTGTCGGGTAACTCTTACAGCTCGTACTGTCGGGTAACTCTTACAGCTCGTACTGTCGGGTAACTCTTACAGCTCGTACTGTCGGGTAACTCTTACAGCTCGTACTGTCGGGTAACTCTTACAGCTCGTACTGTCGGGTAACTCTTACAGCTCGTACTGTCGGGTAACTCTTACAGCTCGTACTGTCGGGTAACTCTTACAGCTCGTACTGTCGGGTAACTCTTACAGCTCGTACTGTCGGGTAACTCTTACAGCTCGTACTCTGGGTAACTCTTACAGCTCGTACTGTCGGGTAACTCTTACAGCTCGTACTGTCGGGTAACTCTTACAGCTCGTACTGTCGGGTAACTCTTACAGCTCGTACTGTCGGGTAACTCTTACAGCTCGTACTCTGGGTAACTCTTACAGCTCGTACTGTCGGGTAACTCTTACAGCTCGTACTGTCGGGTAACTCTTACAGCTCGTACTGTCGGGTAACTCTTACAGCTCGTACTGTCGGGTAACTCTTACAGCTCGTACTGTCGGGTAACTCTTACAGCTCGTACTCTGGGTAACTCTTACAGCTCGTACTGTAGGTAACTCTTACAGCTCGTACTGTCGGGTAACTCTTACAGCTCGTACTGTAGGGTAACTCTTACAGCTCGTACTGTAGGGTAACTCTTACAGCTCGTACTGTCGGGTAACTCTTACAGCTCGTACTGTCGGGTAACTCTTACAGCTCGTACTGTAGGGTAACTCTTACAGCTCGTACTGTAGGGTAACTCTTACAGCTCGTACTGTAGGGTAACTCTTACAGCTCGTACTGTCGGGTAACTCTTACAGCCCGTACTGTCGGGTAACTCTTACAGCTCGTACTGTCGGGTAACTCTTACAGCTCGTACTGTCGGGTAACTCTTACAGCTCGTACTGTCGGGTAACTCTTACAGCTCGTACTGTCGGGTAACTCTTACAGCTCGTACTGTAGGGTAACTCTTACAGCTCGTACTGTCGGGTAACTCTTACAGCTCGTACTCTGGGTAACTCTTACAGCTCGTACTCTGGGTAACTCTTACAGCTCGTACTGTCGGGTAACTCTTACAGCTCGTACTGTAGGGTAACTCTTACAGCTCGTACTGTAGGGTAACTCTTACAGCTCGTACTGTAGGGTAACTCTTACAGCTCGTACTCTGGGTAACTCTTACAGCTCGTACTGTCGGGTAACTCTTACAGCTCGTACTGTCGGGTAACTCTTACAGCTCGTACTGTCGGGTAACTCTTACAGCTCGTACTGTAGGGTAACTCTTACAGCTCGTACTGTCGGGTAACTCTTACAGCTCGTACTGTCGGGTAACTCTTACAGCTCGTACTGTCGGGTAACTCTTACAGCTCGTACTGTCGGGTAACTCTTACAGCTCGTACTGTAGGGTAACTCTTACAGCTCGTACTGTAGGGTAACTCTTACAGCTCGTACTCTAGGGTAACTCTTACAGCTCGTACTGTAGGGTAACTCTTACAGCTCGTACTGTCGGGTAACTCTTACAGCTCGTACTGTCGGGTAACTCTTACAGCTCGTACTGTGGGTAACTCTTACAGCTCGTACTGTAGGGTAACTCTTACAGCTCGTACTGTAGGGTAACTCTTACAGCTCGTACTGTCGGGTAACTCTTACAGCTCGTACTGTCGGGTAACTCTTACAGCTCGTACTGTAGGGTAACTCTTACAGCTCGTACTGTCGGGTAACTCTTACAGCTCGTACTGTCGGGTAACTCTTACAGCTCGTACTGTAGGTAACTCTTACAGCTCGTACTCTGGGTAACTCTTACAGCTCGTACTGTCGGGTAACTCTTACAGCTCGTACTGTCGGGTAACTCTTACAGCTCGTACTGTAGGGTAACTCTTACAGCTCGTACTGTCGGGTAACTCTTACAGCTCGTACTGTCTGGGTAACTCTTACAGCTCGTACTGTCGGGTAACTCTTACAGCTCGTACTGTAGGGTAACTCTTACAGCTCGTACTGTCGGGTAACTCTTACAGCTCGTACTCTGGGTAACTCTTACAGCTCGTACTGTCGGGTAACTCTTACAGCTCGTACTGTAGGGTAACTCTTACAGCTCGTACTGTCGGGTAACTCTTACAGCTCGTACTGTCGGCTAACTCTTACAGCTCGTACTGTCGGCTAACTCTTACAGCTCGTACTGTCGGGTAACTCTTATAGCCCGTACTGTCGGGTAACTCTTACAGCTCGTACTGTCGGCTAACTCTTACAGCTCGTACTGTCGGGTAACTCTTACAGCTCGTACTCTGGGTAACTCTTACAGCTCGTACTCTGGATAACTCTTACAGCTCGTACTGTAGGGTAACTCTTACAGCTCGTACTGTAGGGTAACTCTTACAGCTCGTACTGTCGGGTAACTCTTACAGCTCGTACTGTCGGGTAACTCTTACAGCTCGTACTGTAGGGTAACTCTTACAGCTCGTACTGTAGGGTAACTCTTACAGCTCGTACTGTAGGGTAACTCTTACAGCTCGTACTGTCGGGTAACTCTTACAGCTCGTACTGTAGGGTAACTCTTACAGCTCGTACTGTCGGGTAACTCTTACAGCTCGTACTGTCGGGTAACTCTTACAGCTCGTACTGTCGGGTAACTCTTACAGCTCGTACTGTCGGGTAACTCTTACAGCTCGTACTGTCGGGTAACTCTTACAGCTCGTACTGTCGGGTAACTCTTACAGCTCGTACTGTAGGGTAACTCTTACAGCTCGTACTGTCGGGTAACTCTTACAGCTCGTACTGTCGGGTAACTCTTACAGCTCGTACTGTCGGGTAACTCTTACAGCTCGTACTGTCGGGTAACTCTTACAGCTCGTACTCTGGGTAACTCTTACAGCTCGTACTGTCGGGTAACTCTTACAGCTCGTACTCTGGGTAACTCTTACAGCTCGTACTCTGGATAACTCTTACAGCTCGTACTGTCGGGTAACTCTTACAGCTCGTACTGTCGGGTAACTCTTACAGCTCGTACTGTAGGGTAACTCTTACAGCTCGTACTGTCGGGTAACTCTTACAGCTCGTACTGTCGGGTAACTCTTACAGCTCGTACTGTCGGGTAACTCTTACAGCTCGTACTGTCGGGTAACTCTTACAGCTCGTACTGTGGGTAACTCTTACAGCTCGTACTGTCGGGTAACTCTTACAGCTCGTACTGTGGGTAACTCTTACAGCTCGTACTGTCGGGTAACTCTTACAGCTCGTACTGTAGGGTAACTCTTACAGCTCGTACTCTGGGTAACTCTTACAGCTCGTACTGTCGGGTAACTCTTACAGCTCGTACTGTAGGGTAACTCTTACAGCTCGTACTGTCGGGTAACTCTTACAGCTCGTACTGTCGGGTAACTCTTACAGCTCGTACTGTCGGCTAACTCTTACAGCCCGTACTGTCGGCTAACTCTTACAGCTCGTACTGTCGGGTAACTCTTACAGCTCGTACTGTCTGGTAACTCACAGCTCGTACTGTCGGGTAACTCTTACAGCTCGTACTGTCGGGTAACTCTTACAGCCCGTACTCTGGGAAACTCTTACAACATGTACTGTCGGGTAACTCTTACAGCTCGTACTCTGGGTAACTCTTACAGCTCGTACTGTAGGGTAACTCTTACAGCTCGTCCTGTAGAGTAACTCTTACAGCCCGTACTGTGGGGTAACTCTTACAGCTCGTACTGTCGGGTAACTCTTACAGCTCGTACTGTCGGGTAACTCTTACAGCTCGTACTGTGGGGTAACTCTTACAGCTCGTACTGTCGGGTAACTCTTACAGCTCGTACTGTCGGGTAACTCTTACAGCTCGTACTCTGGGTAACTCTTACAGCTCGTACTGTCGGGTAACTCATACAGCCTGTACTGTAGGATAACTCTTACAGCTCCTACTCTGGGTAACTCTTACAGCTCGTACTGGAGGATAACTCTTACAGCTCGTACTCTGGGTAACTCTTACAGCTCGTACTGTCGGGTAACTCATACAGCCTGTACTGTAGGGTAACTCTTACAGCTCCTACTCTGGGTAACTCTTACAGCCCGTACTGTCGGATAACTCTTACAGCTCGTACTGTAGGGTAACTCTTACAGCTCGTACTTCTGGGTAACTCTTACAGCTCGTACTGTCGGGTAACTCTTACAGCTCGTACTCTGGGTAACTCTTACAGCTCGTACTGTCGGGTAACTCTTACAGCTCGTACTGTAGGGTAACTCTTACAGCTCGTACTGTCGGGTAACTCTTACAGCTCGTACTGTCGGGTAACTCTTACAGCTCGTACTGTGGGTAACTCTTACAGCTCGTACTCTGGGTAACTCTTACAGCTCGTACTCTGGGTAACTCTTACAGCTCGTACTGTCGGGTAACTCTTACAGCTCGTACTGTCGGGTAACTCTTACAGCTCGTACTGTCGGGTAACTCTTACAGCTCGTACTGTCGGGTAACTCTTACAGCTCGTACTGTCGGGTAACTCTTACAGCTCGTACTGTCGGGTAACTCTTACAGCTCGTACTGTCGGGTAACTCTTACAGCTCGTACTGTGGGTAACTCTTACAGCTCGTACTGTCGGGTAACTCTTACAGCTCGTACTGTCGGGTAACTCTTACAGCTCGTACTCTGGGTAACTCTTACAGCTCGTACTGTAGGGTAACTCTTACAGCTCGTACTGTAGGGTAACTCTTACAGCTCGTACTCTGGGTAACACTTAGAGCTCGTACTGTCGGGTAACTCTTACAGCTCGTACTGTAGGGTAACTCTTACAGCTCGTACTGTAGGGTAACTCTTACAGCTCGTACTGTAGGGTAACTCTTACAGCCCGTACTGTCGGGTAACTCTTACAGCCCGTACTGTCGGCTAACTCTTACAGCTCGTACTGTCGGGTAACTCTTACAGCTCGTACTGTCGGGTAACTCTTACAGCTCGTACTGTAGGGTAACTCTTACAGCCCGTACTCTGGGTAACTCTTACAGCTCGTACTGTAGGATAACTCTTACAGCTCGTACTCTGGGTAACTCTTACAGCTCGTACTGTCGGGTAACTCTTACAGCTCGTACTGTCGGGTAACTCTTACAGCTCGTACTGTCGGGTAACTCTTACAGCTCGTACTCTGGGTAACTCTTACAGCTCGTACTGTCGGGTAACTCTTACAGCTCGTACTCTGGGTAACTCTTACAGCTCGTACTCTGGGTAACTCTTACAGCTCGTACTGTCGGGTAACTCTTACAGCTCGTACTGTCGGGTAACTCTTACAGCTCGTACTGTCGGGTAACTCTTACAGCTCGTACTGTCGGGTAACTCTTACAGCTCGTACTGTCGGGTAACTCTTACAGCTCGTACTGTCGGGTAACTCTTACAGCTCGTACTGTAGGGTAACTCTTACAGCTCGTACTGTCGGGTAACTCTTACAGCTCGTACTCTGGGTAACTCTTACAGCTCGTACTGTCGGGTAACTCTTACAGCTCGTACTGTAGGGTAACTCTTACAGCTCGTACTGTCGGGTAACTCTTACAGCTCGTACTGTAGGGTAACTCTTACAGCCCGTAATGTCGGGTAACTCTTACAGCCCGTACTGTCGGCTAACACTTACAGCTCGTACTGTCGGGTAACTCTTACAGCTCGTCCTGTCGGGTAACTCTTACAGCTCGTCCTGTAGGGTAACTCTTACAGCTCGTACTCTGGGTAACTCTTACAGCTCGTACTGTCGGGTAACTCTTACAGCTCGTACTGTCTGGTAACTCACAGCTCGTACTGTAGTGTAACTCTTACAGCTCGTACTGCAGGGTAACTCTTACAGCTCGTACTGTCGGGTAACTCTTACAGCTCGTACTGTCGGGTAACTCTTACAGCTCGTACTGTCTGGTAACTCGCAGCCCGTAATGTCGGGTAACTCTTACAGCCCGTACTGTCGGCTAACTCTTACAGCTCGTACTGTCGGGTAACTCTTACAGCTCGTACTGCAGGGTAACTCTTACAGCTCGGACTGTCTGGTAACTCACAGCTCGTACTGTAGGGTATCTCTTACAGCTCGTACTGTAGGGTAACTCTTACAGCTCGTACTGTAGGGTAACTCTTACAGCTCGTACTGTCGGGTAACTCTTACAGCTCGTACTGTCGGGTAACTCTTACAGCTCGTACTGTAGGGTAACTCTTACAGCTCGTACTGTCGGGTAACTCTTACAGCTCGTACTGTCGGGTAACTCTTACAGCTCGTACTGTCTGGTAACTCTTACAGCTCGTACTGTCGGGTAACTCTTACAGCTCGTACTGTCGGGTAACTCTTACAGCTCGTACTGTCGGGTAACTCTTACAGCTCGTACTGTCGGGTAACTCTTACAGCTCGTACTGTCGGGTAACTCTTACAGCTCGTACTGTCGGGTAACTCTTACAGCTCGTACTGTCGGGTAACTCTTACAGCTCGTACTGTCGGGTAACTCTTACAGCTCGTACTGTCGGGTAACTCTTACAGCTCGTACTGTCGGGTAACTCTTACAGCTCGTACTGTCGGGTAACTCTTACAGCTCGTACTGTAGGGTAACTCTTACAGCTCGTACTCTGGTTAACTCTTACAGCTCGTACTGTAGGGTAACTCTTACAGCTCGTCCTGTCGGGTAACTCTTATAGCTCGTACTGTAGGGTAACTCTTACAGCTCGTACTGTCGGGTAACTGTTACAGCTCGTACTGTAGGGTAACTCTTACAGCTCGTACTCTGGGTAACTCTTACAGTTCGTACTCTGGGTAACTCTTACAGCTCGTACTCTGGGTAACTCTTACAGCTCGTACTCTGGGTAACTCTTACAGCTCGTACTCTGGGTAACTCTTACAGCCCGTACTGTAGGGTAACTCTTACAGCTCGTACTCTGGGTAACTCTTACAGCTCGTACTGTAGGGTAACTCTTACAGCTCGTACTCTGGGTAACTCTTACAGCTCGTACTCTGGGTAACTCTTACAGCTCGTACTGTCGGGTAACTCTTACAGCTCGTACTGTCGGGTAACTCTTACAGCTCGTACTCTGGGTAACTCTTACAGCTCGTACTGTCGGGTAACTCTTACAGCTCGTACTGTCGGGTAACTCTTACAGCTCGTACTGTCGGGTAACTCTTACAGCTCGTACTGTCGGGTAACTCTTACAGCTCGTACTCTGGGTAACTCTTACAGCTCGTACTGTCGGGTAACTCTTACAGCTCGTACTGTCGGGTAACTCTTACAGCTCGTACTGTCGGGTAACTCTTACAGCTCGTACTCTGGGTAACTCTTACAGCTCGTACTGTCGGGTAACTCTTACAGCTCGTACTGTCGGGTAACTCTTACAGCTCGTACTGTCGGGTAACTCTTACAGCTCGTACTGTAGGGTAACTCTTACAGCTCGTACTGTCGGGTAACTCTTACAGCTCGTCCTGTCGGGTAACTCTTACAGCTCGTACTCTGGGTAACTCTTACAGCTCGTACTGTCGGGTAACTCTTACAGCTCGTACTGTCGGGTAACTCTTACAGCTCGTACTGTCGGGTAACTCTTACAGCTCGTACTGTAGGGTAACTCTTACAGCTCGTACTGTAGGGTAACTCTTACAGCTCGTACTGTCGGGTAACTCTTACAGCTCGTACTGTCTGGTAACTCTTACAGCTCGTACTGTAGGGTAACTCTTACAGCTCGTACTGTCGGGTAACTCTTACAGCCCGTACTCTGGGTAACTCTTACAGCTCGTACTGTCGGGTAACTCTTACAGCTCGTACTGTCGGGTAACTCTTACAGCTCGTACTGTCGGGTAACTCTTACAGCTCGTACTGTCGGGTAACTCTTACAGCTCGTACTGTCGGGTAACTCTTACAGCTCGTACTGTCGGGTAACTCTTACAGCTCGTACTGTCGGGTAACTCTTACAGCTCGTACTGTCGGGTAACTCTTACAGCTCGTACTGTAGGGTAACTCTTACAGCTCGTACTCTGGGTAACTCTTACAGCTCGTACTGTAGGGTAACTCTTACAGCTCGTACTCTGGGTAACTCTTACAGCTCGTACTGTCGGGTAACTCTTACAGCTCGTACTCTGGGTAACTCTTACAGCCCGTACTGTCGGGTAACTCTTACAGCTCGTACTGTAGGGTAACTCTTACAGCTCGTACTCTGGTTAACTCTTACAGCTCGTACTGTAGGGTAACTCTTACAGCTCGTACTCTGGGTAACTCTTACAGCTCGTACTGTCGGGTAACTCTTACAGCCCATACTATAGGGTAACTCTTACATAGAAACATAGAATCTAGGAGCAGGAGAAGGCCATTCGGCCCGTCGAGCCTGCTCCGCCATTCAATACGATCATGGCTGATCATCCAAATCCAGTACCCTGTCCCTGCTTTAATCCCCACAGTACACATATCCCACCCTATCCCCATAACCCCACGTATTTAATTCCCCCTAACATATCCCATCCTATCCCCATAACCCCACATATTTAATCCCCCCTAACACTAAGGGTCAATTTATCATAGCCAAATCGACCTAACCCACACATTTTTGGACTGTGGGAGGAAACCGGAGCACCCGGAGGAAACCCACGCAGACACGGGGAGAATGTGCAAACTCCACACAGACAGTCACCCGAGGTCAGATTCGAACCCGGGTCTCTGGCGCTGTGAGGCACCAATGCTAACCACTATGCCACCGTTACAGCTCGTACTGTGGGGTAACTCTTACAGCTCGTACTGTCGCGTAACTCTTACAGCTCGTACTGTCGGGTAACTCTTATAGCTCGTACTGTAGGTTAACTCTTACAGCTCGTACTGTCGGGTAACTCTGACAGCTCGTACTCTGGGTAACTCTTACAGCTCGTACTGTAGGATAACTCTTACAGCTCGTACTCTGGGTAACTCTTACAGCTCGTACTGGAGGATAACTCTTACAGCTCGTACTGTGGGTAACTCTTACAGCTCGTACTGGAGGATAACTCTTACAGCTCGTACTCTGGGTAACTCTTACAGCTCGTACTGGAGGATAACTCTTACAGCTCGTACTCTGGGTAACTCTTACAGCCCGTACTGGAGGATAACTCTTACAGCTCGTACTGTAGGGTAACTCTTACAGCTCGTGCTGTCGGATAACTCTTACAGCTCGTCCTGTCGGGTAACTCTTACAGCTCGTGCTGTCGGGTAACTCTTACAGCTCGTACTGTCGGGTAACTCTTACAGCTCGTACTGTAGGGTAACTCTTACAGCTCGTACTGTCGGGTAACTCTTACAGCTCGTACTGTCGGGTAACTCTTACAGCTCGTACTGTAGGGTAACTCTTACAGCTCGTACTGTCGGGTAACTCTTACAGCTCGTACTGTCGGGTAACTCTTACAGCTCGTACTGTCGGGTAACTCTTACAGCTCGTACTGTCGGGTAACTCTTACAGCTCGTACTGTCGGGTAACTCTTACAGCTCGTACTGTCGGGTAACTCTTACAGCTCGTACTGTAGGGTAACTCTTACAGCTCGTACTGTCGGGTAACTCTTACAGCTCGTACTGTCGGGTAACTCTTACAGCTCGTACTGTAGGGTAACTCTTACAGCTCGTACTCTGGGTAACTCTTACAGCTCGTACTGTCGGGTAACTCTTACAGCTCGTACTGTAGGGTAACTCTTACAGCTCGTACTGTGGGTAACTCTTACAGCTCGTACTGTAGGGTAACTCTTACAGCTCGTACTGTGGGTAACTCTTACAGCTCGTACTGTCGGGTAACTCTTACAGCTCGTACTCTGGGTAACTCTTACAGCTCGTACTGTAGGGTAACTCTTACAGCTCGTACTGTAGGGTAACTCTTACAGCTCGTACTGTCGGGTAACTCTTACAGCTCGTACTGTCGGGTAACTCTTACAGCTCGTACTGTCGGGTAACTCTTACAGCTCGTACTGTCGGGTAACTCTTACAGCTCGTACTGTAGGGTAACTCTTACAGCTCGTACTCTGGGTAACTCTTACAGCTCGTACTGTCGGGTAACTCTTACAGCTCGTACTGTAGGGTAACTCTTACAGCTCGTACTGTCGGGTAACTCTTACAGCTCGTACTGTCGGGTAACTCTTACAGCTCGTACTGTAGGGTAACTCTTACAGCTCGTACTGTCGGGTAACTCTTACAGCTCGTACTGTCGGGTAACTCTTACAGCTCGTACTGTCGGGTAACTCTTACAGCTCGTACTCTGGGTAACTCTTACAGCTCGTACTGTCGGGTAACTCTTACAGCTCGTACTGTCGGGTAACTCTTACAGCTCGTACTGTCGGGTAACTCTTACAGCTCGTACTCTGGGTAACTCTTACAGCTCGTACTGTCGGGTAACTCTTACAGCTCGTACTGTAGGGTAACTCTTACAGCTCGTACTGTCGGGTAACTCTTACAGCTCGTACTGTCGGGTAACTCTTACAGCTCGTACTGTCGGGTAACTCTTACAGCTCGTACTGTCGGGTAACTCTTACAGCTCGTACTGTCGGGTAACTCTTACAGCTCGTACTGTAGGGTAACTCTTACAGCTCGTACTGTAGGGTAACTCTTACAGCTCGTACTGTCGGGTAACTCTTACAGCTCGTACTGTAGGGTAACTCTTACAGCTCGTACTGTAGGGTAACTCTTACAGCTCGTACTGTAGGGTAACTCTTACAGCTCGTACTGTCGGGTAACTCTTACAGCTCGTACTGTCGGGTAACTCTTACAGCTCGTACTGTCGGGTAACTCTTACAGCTCGTACTGTCGGGTAACTCTTACAGCTCGTACTGTCGGGTAACTCTTACAGCTCGTACTGTCGGGTAACTCTTACAGCTCGTACTGTCGGGTAACTCTTACAGCTCGTACTCTGGGTAACTCTTACAGCTCGTACTGTCGGGTAACTCTTACAGCTCGTACTGTCGGGTAACTCTTACAGCTCGTACTGTCGGGTAACTCTTACAGCTCGTACTGTCGGGTAACTCTTACAGCTCGTACTGTCGGGTAACTCTTACAGCTCGTACTGTCGGGTAACTCTTACAGCTCGTACTGTAGGGTAACTCTTACAGCTCGTACTGTCGGGTAACTCTTACAGCTCGTACTCTGGGTAACTCTTACAGCTCGTACTGTCGGGTAACTCTTACAGCTCGTACTGTAGGGTAACTCTTACAGCTCGTACTGTCGGGTAACTCTTACAGCTCGTACTGTAGGGTAACTCTTACAGCTCGTACTGTCGGGTAACTCTTACAGCTCGTACTGTCGGGTAACTCTTACAGCTCGTACTGTCGGGTAACTCTTACAGCTCGTACTGTCGGCTAACTCTTACAGCTCGTACTGTAGGGTAACTCTTACAGCTCGTACTGTCGGGTAACTCTTACAGCTCGTACTGTCGGGTAACTCTTACAGCTCGTACTGTCGGGTAACTCTTACAGCTCGTACTGTAGGGTAACTCTTACAGCTCGTACTGCAGGGTAACTCTTACAGCTCGTACTGTCGGGTAACTCTTACAGCTCGTACTGTCGGGTAACTCTTACAGCTCGTACTGTCGGGTAACTCTTACAGCTCGTACTGTCGGGTAACTCTTACAGCTCGTACTGTCGGGTAACTCTTACAGCTCGTACTGTCGGGTAACTCTTACAGCTCGTACTGTCGGGTAACTCTTACAGCTCGTACTGTCGGGTAACTCTTACAGCTCGTACTGTAGGGTAACTCTTACAGCTCGTACTGTAGGGTAACTCTTACAGCTCGTACTGTAGGGTAACTCTTACAGCTCGTACTGTCGGGTAACTCTTACAGCTCGTACTGTAGGGTAACTCTTACAGCTCGTACTGTAGGGTAACTCTTACAGCTCGTACTGTCGGGTAACTCTTACAGCTCGTACTGTAGGGTAACTCTTACAGCTCGTACTGTCGGGTAACTCTTACAGCTCGTACTGTCGGGTAACTCTTACAGCTCGTACTGTCGGGTAACTCTTACAGCTCGTACTGTCGGGTAACTCTTACAGCTCGTACTGTCGGGTAACTCTTACAGCTCGTACTGTCGGGTAACTCTTACAGCTCGTACTCTGGGTAACTCTTACAGCTCGTACTGTCGGGTAACTCTTACAGCTCGTACTGTCGGGTAACTCTTACAGCTCGTACTGTTGGTAACTCTTACAGCTCGTACTGTAGGGTAACTCTTACAGCTCGTACTGTCGGTAACTCTTACAGCTCGTACTGTCGGGTAACTCTTACAGCTCGTACTGTCGGGTAACTCTTACAGCTCGTACTGTCGGGTAACTCTTACAGCTCGTACTGTCGGGTAACTCTTACAGCTCGTACTGTCGGTAACTCTTACAGCTCGTACTGTCGGGTAACTCTTACAGCTCGTACTGTCGGGTAACTCTTACAGCTCGTACTGTCGGGTAACTCTTACAGCTCGTACTGTCGGGTAACTCTTACAGCTCGTACTGTCGGGTAACTCTTACAGCTCGTACTGTCGGGTAACTCTTACAGCTCGTACTCTGGGTAACTCTTAGAGCTCGTACTGTCGGGTAACTCTTACAGCTCGTACTGTCGGGTAACTCTTACAGCTCGTACTGTCGGTAACTCTTACAGCTCGTACTGTAGGGTAACTCTTACAGCTCGTACTGTCGGGTAACTCTTACAGCCCGTACTGTAGGGTAACTCTTACAGCTCGTACTGTAGGGTAACTCTTACAGCTCGTACTGTCGGGTAACTCTTACAGCTCGTACTCTGGGTAACTCTTACAGCTCGTACTCTGGGTAACTCTTACAGCTCGTACTGTCGGGTAACTCTTACAGCTCGTACTGTAGGGTAACTCTTACAGCTCGTACTGTAGGGTAACTCTTACAGCTCGTACTGTCGGGTAACTCTTACAGCTCGTACTGTAGGGTAACTCTTACAGCTCGTACTGTCGGTAACTCTTACAGCTCGTACTCTGGGTAACTCTTACAGCTCGTTCTGTCGGTAACTCTTACAGCTCGTACTGTAGGGTAACTCTTACAGCTCGTACTGTAGGGTAACTCTTACAGCTCGTACTGTAGGGTAACTCTTACAGCTCGTACTCTGGGTAACTCTTACAGCTCGTACTGTCGGGTAACTCTTACAGCTCGTACTGTAGGGTAACTCTTACAGCTCGTACTGTCGGGTAACTCTTACAGCTCGTACTGTAGGGTAACTCTTACAGCTCGTACTGTAGGGTAACTCTTACAGCTCGTACTGTCGGGTAACTCTTACAGCTCGTACTGTCGGGTAACTCTTACAGCTCGTACTGTCGGGTAACTCTTACAGCTCGTACTGTAGGGTAACTCTTACAGCTCGTACTCTGGGTAACTCTTACAGCTCGTACTGTAGGGTAACTCTTACAGCTCGTACTGCTGGGTAACTCTTACAGCTCGTACTGTCGGGTAACTCTTACAGCTCGTACTGTGGGTAACTCTTACAGCTCGTACTGTGGGTAACTCTTACAGCTCGTACTGTCGGGTAACTCTTACAGCTCGTACTGTCGGGTAACTCTTACAGCTCGTACTGTGGGTAACTCTTACAGCTCGTACTGTCGGGTAACTCTTACAGCTCGTACTGTCGGGTAACTCTTACAGCTCGTACTGTCGGGTAACTCTTACAGCTCGTACTGTAGGGTAACTCTTACAGCTCGTACTGTCGGGTAACTCTTACAGCTCGTACTGTAGGGTAACTCTTACAGCTCGTACTGTAGGTAACTCTTACAGCTCGTACTGTCGGGTAACTCTTACAGCTCGTACTGTGGGTAACTCTTACAGCTCGTACTCTGGGTAACTCTTACAGCTCGTACTGTCGGGTAACTCTTACAGCTCGTACTGTCGGGTAACTCTTACAGCTCGTACTGTAGGGTAACTCTTACAGCTCGTACTGTAGGGTAACTCTTACAGCTCGTACTGTAGGGTAACTCTTACAGCTCGTACTGTAGGGTAACTCTTACAGCTCGTACTGTCGGGTAACTCTTACAGCTCGTACTGTCGGGTAACTCTTACAGCTCGTACTGTCGGGTAACTCTTACAGCTCGTACTGTCGGGTAACTCTTACAGCTCGTACTGTAGGGTAACTCTTACAGCTCGTACTGTCGGGTAACTCTTACAGCTCGTACTGTCGGGTAACTCTTACAGCTCGTACTGTGGGTAACTCTTACAGCTCGTACTGTCGGGTAACTCTTACAGCTCGTACTGTCGGGTAACTCTTACAGCTCGTACTGTCGGGTAACTCTTACAGCTCGTACTGTCGGGTAACTCTTACAGCTCGTACTGTCGGGTAACTCTTACAGCTCGTACTGTCGGGTAACTCTTACAGCTCGTACTGTCGGGTAACTCTTACAGCTCGTACTGTAGGGTAACTCTTACAGCTCGTACTCTGGGTACAGCTCGTACTGTCGGGTAACTCTTACAGCTCGTACTGTAGGGTAACTCTTACAGCTCGTACTGTAGGGTAACTCTTACAGCTCGTACTGTAGGGTAACTCTTACAGCTCGTACTGTCGGGTAACTCTTACAGCTCGTACTGTAGGGTAACTCTTACAGCTCGTACTGTCGGGTAACTCTTACAGCTCGTACTGTCGGGTAACTCTTACAGCTCGTACTGTCGGGTAACTCTTACAGCTCGTACTGTAGGGTAACTCTTACAGCTCGTACTCTGGGTAACTCTTACAGCTCGTACTGTCGGGTAACTCTTACAGCTCGTACTGTCGGGTAACTCTTACAGCTCGTACTGTCGGGTAACTCACAGCTCGTACTGTCGGGTAACTCTTACAGCTCGTACTGTCGGGTAACTCTTACAGCTCGTACTGTCGGGTAACTCTTACAGCTCGTACTGCTGGGTAACTCTTACAGCTCGTACTGTCGGGTAACTCTTACAGCTCGTACTGTCGGGTAACTCTTACAGCTCGGACTTTCGGGTAACTCTTACAGCCCGTACTCTGGGTAACTCTTACAGCCCGTACTGTTGGGTAACTCTTACAGCTCGTACTGTCGGGTAACTCTTACAGCTCGTACTGTCGGGTAACTCTTACAGCTCGTACTGTCGGGTAACTCTTACAGCTCGTACTGTCGGGTAACTCTTACAGCTCGTACTCTGGGTAACTCTTACAGCTCGTACTGTCGGGTAACTCTTACAGCTCGTACTGTAGGGTAACTCTTACAGCTCGTACTGCTGGGTAACTCTTACAGCTCGTACTGTAGGGTAACTCTTACAGCTCGTACTGTAGGGTAACTCTTACAGCTCGTACTGTCGGGTAACTCTTACAGCTCGTACTGTAGGGTAACTCTTACAGCTCGTACTGTAGGGTAACTCTTACAGCTCGTACTCTGGGTAACTCTTACAGCTCGTACTGTCGGGTAACTCTTACAGCTCGTACTGTCGGGTAACTCTTACAGCTCGTACTGTAGGGTAACTCTTACAGCTCGTACTGTAGGGTAACTCTTACAGCTCGTACTGTAGGGTAACTCTTACAGCTCGTACTGTAGGGTAACTCTTACAGCTCGTACTCTGGGTAACTCTTACAGCTCGTACTCTGGGTAACTCTTACAGCTCGTACTCTGGGTAACTCTTACAGCTCGTACTGTCGGGTAACTCTTACAGCTCGTACTGCTGGGTAACTCTTACAGCTCGTACTGTCGGGTAACTCTTACAGCTCGTACTGTAGGGTAACTCTTACAGCTCGTACTGTCGGGTAACTCTTACAGCTCGTACTGTCGGGTAACTCTTACAGCTCGTACTGTCGGGTAACTCTTACAGCTCGTACTGTCGGGTAACTCTTACAGCTCGTACTGTCGGGTAACTCTTACAGCTCGTACTCTGGGTAACTCTTACAGCTCGTACTGTCGGGTAACTCTTACAGCTCGTACTGTAGGGTAACTCTTACAGCTCGTACTGTAGGGTAACTCTTACAGCTCGTACTGTCGGGTAACTCTTACAGCTCGTACTGTAGGGTAACTCTTACAGCTCGTACTGTAGGGTAACTCTTACAGCTCGTACTGTCGGGTAACTCTTACAGCTCGTACTGTAGGTTAACTCTTACAGCTCGTACTGTCGGGTAACTCTTACAGCTCGTACTCTGGGTAACTCTGACAGCTCGTACTCTGGTTAACTCTTACAGCTCGTACTGTAGGGTAACTCTTACAGCTCGTACTCTGGGTAACTCTTACAGCTCGTACTGTCGGATAACTCTTACAGCTCGTACTGTCGGGTAACTCTTATAGCTCGTACTGTAGGTTAACTCTTACAGCTCGTACTGTCGGGTAACTCTTACAGCTCGTACTCTGGGTAACTCTGACAGCTCGTACTCTGGGTAACTCTTACAGCTCGTACTCTGGGTAACTCTTACAGCTCGTACTCTGGGTAACTCTTACAGCTCGTACTGGAGGATAACTCTTACAGCTCGTACTGGAGGATAACTCTTACAGCTCGTACTCTGGGTAACTCTTACAGCTCGTGCTGTCGGGTAACTCTTACAGCCCGTACTGTAGGATAACTCTTACAGCTCGTACTCTGGGTAACTCTTACAGCTCGTACTGTCGGGTAACTCTTACAGCTCGTACTGTCGGGTAACTCTTACAGCTCGTACTCTGGGTAACTCTTACAGCTCGTACTGTCGGGTAACTCTTACAGCTCGTACTGTCGGGTAACTCTTACAGCTCGTACTCTGGGTAACTCTTACAGCTCGTACTGTCGGGTAACTCTTACAGCTCGTACTGTCGGGTAACTCTTACAGCTCGTACTCTGGGTAACTCTTACAGCTCGTACTGTCGGGTAACTCTTACAGCTCGTACTGTCGGGTAACTCTTACAGCTCGTACTGTCGGGTAACTCTTACAGCTCGTACTCTGGGTAACTCTTACAGCTCGTACTGTCGGGTAACTCTTACAGCTCGTACTCTGGGTAACTCTTACAGCTCGTACTGTCGGGTAACTCTTACAGCTCGTACTGTAGGTAACTCTTACAGCTCGTACTCTGGGTAACTCTTACAGCTCGTACTCTGGGTAACTCTTACAGCTCGTACTGTCGGCTAACTCTTACAGCTCGTACTGTCGGGTAACTCTTACAGCCCGTACTGTCTGGTAACTCTTACAGCTCGTACTGTCTGGTAACTCTACAGCTCGTACTGTAGGGTAACTCTTACAGCCCGTACTGTCGGGTAACTCTTACAGCTCGTACTGTCGGGTAACTCTTACAGCTCGTACTGTAGGGTAACTCTTACAGCTCGTACTGTCGGTAACTCTTACAGCTCGTACTGTCGGGTAACTCTTACAGCTCGTACTGTCGGGTAACTCTTACAGCTCGTACTGTCGGGTAACTCTTACAGCTCGTACTGTCGGGTAACTCTTACAGCTCGTACTGTAGGGTAACTCTTACAGCTCGTACTGTCGGGTAACTCTTACAGCTCGTACTCTGGTTAACTCTTACAGCTCGTACTGTCGGGTAACTCTTACAGCTCGTACTGTAGGGTAACTCTTACAGCTCGTACTGTCGGCTAACTCTTACAGCTCGTACTGTCGGGTAACTCTTACAGCTCGTACTGTCGGGTAACTCTTACAGCCCGTACTGTCGGCTAACTCTTACAGCTCGTACTGTCTGGTAACTCACAGCTCGTACTGTAGGGTAACTCTTACAGCTCGTACTGTTGGGTAACTCTTACAGCTCGTACTGTAGGGTAACTCTTACAGCTCGTACTGTCGGGTAACTCTTACAGCCCGTACTGTAGGGTAACTCTTACAGCTCGTACTGTGGGTAACTCTTACAGCTCGTACTGTAGGGTAACTCTTACAGCTCGTACTGTAGGGTAACTCTTACAGCTCGTACTGTCGGGTAACTCTTACAGCTCGTACTGTCGGGTAACTCTTACAGCTCGTACTGTAGGGTAACTCTTACAGCTCGTACTCTGGGTAACTCTTACAGCTCGTACTGTCGGGTAACTCTTACAGCTCGTACTGTAGGGTAACTCTTACAGCTCGTACTCTGGGTAACTCTTACAGCTCGTACTGTAGGGTAACTCTTACAGCTCGTACTCTGGGTAACTCTTACAGCTCGTACTGTCGGGTAACTCTTACAGCTCGTACTGTCTGGTAACTCTTACAGCTCGTACTGTAGGGTAACTCTTACAGCTCGTACTGTAGGGTAACTCTTACAGCTCGTCTGTCGGGTAACTCTTACAGCCCGTACTGTAGGGTAACTCTTACAGCTCGTACTCTGGGTAACTCTTACAGCTCGTACTGTCGGGTAACTCTTACAGCTCGTACTGTCGGGTAACTCTTACAGCTCGTACTCTGGGTAACTCTTACAGCTCGTACTGTCGGGTAACTCTTACAGCTCGTACTGTCGGGTAACTCTTACAGCTCGTACTGTCGGGTAACTCTTACAGCTCGTACTGTCGGGTAACTCTTACAGCTCGTACTGTCGGGTAACTCTTACAGCTCGTACTCTGGGTAACTCTTACAGCTCGTACTGTCGGGTAACTCTTACAGCTCGTACTGTCGGGTAACTCTTACAGCTCGTACTGTCGGGTACCTCTTACAGCTCGTACTCTGGGTAACTCTTACAGCTCGTACTGTCGGGTAACTCTTACAGCTCGTACTCTGGATAACTCTTACAGCTCGTACTGTCGGGTAACTCTTACAGCTCGTACTGTAGGATAACTCTTACAGCTCGTACTCTGGGTAACTCTTACAGCTCGTACTCTGGGTAACTCTTACAGCTCGTACTGTCGGCTAACACTTACAGCTCGTACTGTCGCGTAACTCTTATAGCCCGTACTGTCTGGTAACTCTTACAGCTCGTACTGTCTGGTAACTCACAGCTCGTACTGTAGTGTAACTCTTACAGCCCGTACTGTCGGGTAACTCTTACAGCCCGTACTGTCGGGTAACTCTTACAGCTCGTACTGTAGGGTAACTCTTACAGCTCGTAATGTCGGCTAACTCTTACAGCTCGTACTGTCGGGTAACTCTTACAGCTCGTACTGTCGGGTAACTCTTACAGCTCGTACTGTCGGGTAACTCTTACAGCCCGTACTGTAGGGTAACTCTTACAGCTCGTACTGTCGGGTAACTCTTACAGCTCGTACTCTGGGTAACTCTTACAGCTCGTACTGTCGGGTAACTCTTACAGCTCGTACTGTAGGGTAACTCTTACAGCTCGTAATGTCAGGCTAACTCTTACAGCTCGTACTGTCGGGTAACTCTTACAGCTCGTACTGTCGGGTAACTCTTACAGCCCGTACTGTCGGCTAACTCTTACAGCTCGTACTGTCTGGTAACTCGCAGCTCGTACTGTAGGGTAACTCTTACAGCTCGTACTGTTGGGTAACTCTTACAGCTCGTACTGTAGGGTAACTCTTACAGCTCGTACTGTCGGGTAACTCTTACAGCCCGTACTGTAGGGTAACTCTTACAGCTCGTACTGTTGGGTAACTCTTACAGCCCGTACTGTAGGGTAACTCTTACAGCTCGTACTGTAGGGTAACTCTTACAGCCCGTACTGTCGGGTAACTCTTACAGCTCGTACTGTCGGGTAACTCTTACAGCTCGTACTGTAGGGTAACTCTTACAGCTCGTACTCTGGTTAACTCTTACAGCTCGTACTGTCGGGTAACTCTTACAGCTCGTACTGTAGGGTAACTCTTACAGCTCGTACTCTGGGTAACTCTTACAGCTCGTACTGTAGGGTAACTCTTACAGCTCGTACTCTGGGTAACTCTTACAGCTCATACTGTCGGCTAACTCTTACAGCTCGTACTGTCTGGTAACTCGCAGCTCGTACTGTAGGGTAACTCTTACAGCTCGTACTGTAGGGTAACTCTTACAGCTCGTACTGTCGGGTAACTCTTACAGCCCGTACTGTAGGGTAACTCTTACAGCTTGTACTGTCGGGTAACTCTTACAGCTCGTACTGCAGGGTAACTCTTACAGCTCGGACTGTCTGGTAACTCACAGCTCGTACTGTAGGGTATCTCTTACAGCTCGTACTGTAGGGTAACTCTTACAGCTCGTACTGTAGTGTAACTCTTAGAGCCCGTACTGTCGGCTAAATCTCACAGCTCGTACTGTCTGGTAACTCACAGCTCGTACTGTAGGGTAACTCTTACAGCTCGTACTGTAGGGTAACTCTTACAGCTCGTACTGTCGGGTAACTCTTACAGCTCGTACTGTGGGTAACTCTTACAGCTCGTACTGTCGGTAACTCTTACAGCTCGTACTGTCGGGTAACTCTTACAGCTCGTACTGTCGGTAACTCTTACAGCTCGTACTGTAGGGTAACTCTTACAGCCCGTACTGTCGGGTAACTCTTACAGCTCGTACTCTAGGTTAACTCTTACAGCTCGTACTGGAGGATAACTCTTACAGCTCGTACTCTGGGTAACTCTTACAGCTCGTACTGGAGGATAACTCTTACAGCTCGTACTCTGGGTAACTCTTACAGCTCGTACTGGAGGATAACTCTTACAGCTCGTACTCTGGGTAACTCTTACAGCTCGTACTGTCGGGTAACTCTTACAGCTCGTACTGTCGGGTAACTCTTACAGCTCGTACTGTCGGGTAACTCTTACAGCTCGTACTGTAGGGTAACTCTTACAGCTCGTACTGTCGGGTAACTCTTACAGCTCGTACTGTAGGGTAACTCTTACAGCTCGTACTGTAGGGTAACTCTTACAGCCGTACTGTAGGGTAACTCTTACAGCTCGTACTGTAGGGTAACTCTTACAGCTCGTACTGTAGGGTAACTCTTACAGCTCGTACTCTGGGTAACTCTTACAGCTCGTACTCTGGGTAACTCTTACAGCTCGTACTGTCGGGTAACTCTTACAGCTCGTACTGTCGGGTAACTCTTACAGCTCGTACTGTCGGGTAACTCTTACAGCTCGTACTGTCTGGTAACTCTTACAGCTCGTACTGTAGGGTAACTCTTACAGCTCGTACTGTCGGGTAACTCTTACAGCTCGTACTGTCGGGTAACTCTTACAGCTCGTACTGCAGGGTAACTCTTACAGCTCGTACTGTAGGGTAACTCTTACAGCTCGTACTGTCGGGTAACTCTTACAGCTCGTACTGTCGGGTAACTCTTACAGCTCGTACTGTCGGGTAACTCTTACAGCTCGTACTGTCGGTAACTCTTACAGCTCGTACTGTCGGGTAACTCTTACAGCTCGTACTGTCGGTAACTCTTACAGCTCGTACTGTAGGGTAACTCTTACAGCCCGTACTGTCGGGTAACTCTTACAGCTCGTACTGTAGGTTAACTCTTACAGCTCGTACTGTCGGGTAACTCTGACAGCTCGTACTCTGGGTAACTCTTGCAGCTCGTACTGTCTGGTAACTCTTACAGCTCGTACTGGAGGATAACTCTTACAGCTCGTACTCTGGGTAACTCTTACAGCCCGTACTGGAGGATAACTCTTACAGCTCGTACTCTGGGTAACTCTTACAGCTCGTACTGTCGGGTAACTCTTACAGCTCGTACTGTCGGGTAACTCTTACAGCTCGTACTGTCGGGTAACTCTTACAGCTCGTCCTGTAGGGTAACTCTTACAGCTCGTACTGTCGGGTAACTCTTACAGCCCGTACTGTAGGGCAACTCTTACAGCCCGTACTGTAGGGTAACTCTTACAGCCCGTACTGTAGGGTAACTCTTACAGCTCGTACTGTAGGGTAACTCTTACAGCCCGTACTGTAGGGTAACTCTTACAGCTCGTACTCTGGGTAACTCTTACAGCTCGTACTCTGGGTAACTCTTACAGCTCGTACTGTCGGCTAACACTTACAGCTCGTACTGTCGGGTAACTCTTATAGCCCGTACTCTGGGTAACTCTTACAGCTCGTACTCTGGGTAACTCTTACAGCTCGTACTCTGGGTAACTCTTACAGCTCGTACTGTCTGGTAACTCACAGCTCGTACTGTAGGGTAACTCTTACAGCTCGTACTGTCGGGTAACTCTTACAGCCCGTACTGTCGGGTAACTCTTACAGCTCGTACTGCAGGGTAACTCTTACAGCTCGTACTGCAGGGTAACTCTTACAGCTCGTACTGTAGGGTAACTCTTACAGCTCGTACTGTCGGGTAACTCTTACAGCTCGTACTGTCGGGTAACTCTTACAGCTCGTACTGTCGGCTAACTCTTACAGCTCGTACTGTGGGTAACTCTTACAGCTCGTACTGTCGGGTAACTCTTACAGCTCGTACTGTGGGTAACTCTTACAGCTCGTACTGTCGGGTAACTCTTACAGCTCGTACTGTCGGGTAACTCACAGCTCGTACTGTAGGGTATCTCTTACAGCTCGTACTGTAGGGTAACTCTTACAGCTCGTACTGTAGGGTAACTCTTACAGCCCGTACTGTCGGGTAACTCTTACAGCTCGTACTCTGGGTAACTCTTACAGCTCGTACTGTAGTGTAACTCTCAGAGCCCGTACTGTCGGCTAAATCTCACAGCTCGTACTGTCTGGTAACTCACAGCTCGTACTGCAGGGTAACTCTTACAGCTCGTACTGTCGGGTAACTCTTACAGCTCGTACTGTGGGTAACTCTTACAGCCCGTACTGTCGGGTAACTCTTACAGCTCGTACTGTAGGGTAACTCTTACAGCTCGTCCTGTAGGGTAACTCTTATAGCTCGTACTGTAGGTTAACTCTTACAGCCCGTACTGTAGGGTAACTCTTACAGCTCGTACTGTCGGGTAACTCTTACAGCTCGTACTCTGGGTAACTCTTACAGCTCGTACTCTGGGTAACTCTTACAGCTCGTACTCTGGGTAACTCTTACAGCTCGTACTGTCGGGTAACTCTTACAGCTCGTACTGTGGGTAACTCTTACAGCTCGTACTCTGGGTAACTCTTACAGCTCGTACTGTCGGGTAACTCTTACAGCTCGTACTGTCGGGTAACTCTTACAGCTCGTACTGTCGGGTAACTCTTACAGCCCTTACTCTGGGTAACTCTTACAGCCCGTACTGTCGGGTAACTCTTACAGCTCGTACTGTCGGGTAACTCTTACAGCTCGTACTGTCGGGTAACTCTTACAGCTCGTACTGTCGGGTAACTCTTACAGCTCGTACTGTAGGGTAACTCTTACAGCCCTTACTCTGGGTAACTCTTACAGCCCGTACTGTCGGGTAACTCTTACAGCTCGTACTCTGGGTAACTCTTACAGCTCGTCCTGTAGGGTAACTCTTACAGCTCGTACTGTCGGGTAACTCTTACAGCTCGTACTGTCGGGTAACTCTTACAGCTCGTACTGTAGGGTAACTCTTACAGCCCGTACTCTGGGTAACTCTTACAGCTCGTACTGTAGGGTAACTCTTACAGCCCGTACTCTGGGTAACTCTTACAGCCCGTACTGTAGGGTAACTCTTACAGCTCGTACTCTGGGTAACTCTTACAGCTCGTACTCTGGGTCACTCTTACAGCTCGTACTCTGGGTAACTCTTACAGCTCGTCCTGTAGGGTAACTCTTACAGCCCGTACTGTCGGGTAACTCTTACAGCTCGTACTCTGGGTAACTCTTACAGCTCGTACTCTGGGTAACTCTTACAGCTCGTCCTGTAGGGTAACTCTTACAGCTCGTACTGTCGGGTAACTCTTACAGCTCGTACTCTGGGTAACTCTTACAGCTCGTACTGTCGGGTAACTCTTACAGCTCGTACTCTGGGTAACTCTTACAGCTCGTACTGTCGGGTAACTCTTACAGCCCGTACTGTAGGGTAACTCTTACAGCCCGTACTGTCGGGTAACTCTTACAGCTCGTCATCTGGGTAACTCTTACAGCTCGTACTGTAGGGTAACTCTTACAGCTCGTCATCTGGGTAACTCTTACAGCTCGTACTGTAGGTTAACTCTTACAGCTCGTACTGTAGGGTAACTCTTACAGCTCGTCATCTGGGTAACTCTTACAGCTCGTACTGTCGGGTAACTCTTACAGCTCGTCATCTGGGTAACTCTTACAGCTCGTACTGTAGGGTAACTCTTACAGCTCGTACTGTCGGGTAACTATAACAGCTCGTACTGTCGGGTAACTCTTACAGCTCGTCATCTGGGTAACTCTTGCAGCTCGTACTGTCGGGTAACTATAACAGCTCGTACTGTAGGGTAACTCTTACAGCTCGTCATCTGGGTAACTCTTACAGCTCGTCCTGTAGGGTAACTCTTACAGCTCGTACTGTCGGGTAACTCTTACAGCTCATCCTCTGGGTAACTCTGACAGCTCGTCCTGTAGGGTAACTCTTACAGCTCGTCCTGTAGGGTAACTCTTACAGCCCGTACTGTCGGGTAACTCTTACAGCTCGTACTGTGGGGTAACTCTTACAGCCCGTACTGTCGGGTAACTCTTACAGCTCGTACTGTCTGGTAACTCTTACAGCTCGTACTCTGGGTAACTCTTACAGCCCGTACTGTCGGGTAACTCTTACAGCTCGTCCTGTCGGGTAACTCTTACAGCTCGTAATGTGGGGTAACTCTTACAGCTCGTACTCTGGGTAACTCTTACAGCTCGTACTGTCGGGTAACTCTTACAGCTCGTACTGTCGGGTAACTCTTACAGCTCGTACTGTCGGGTAACTATTACAGCTCGTACTGTCGGGTAACTCTTACAGCTCGTACTGTGGGTAACTCTTACAGCTCGTACTGTGGGTAACTCTTACAGCTCGTACTGTGGGTAACTCTTACAGCTCGTACTCTGGGTAACTCTTACAGCCCGTACTGTCGGGTAACTCTTACAGCTCGTACTGTCTGGTAACTCTTACAGCTCGTACTCTGGGTAACTCTTACAGCTCGTCCTCTGGGTAACTCTTACAGCTCGTACTGTCGGGTAACTCTTACAGCTCGTACTGTCGGGTAACTCTTACAGCTCGTACTGTCGGGTAACTATAACAGCTCGTACTGTCGGGTAACTCTTACAGCTCGTACTGTGGGTAACTCTTACAGCTCGTACTGTGGGTAACTCTTACAGCTCGTACTGTGGGTAACTCTTAAAGCTCGTACTGTCGGGTAACTCTTACAGCCCGTACTGTCGGGTAACTCTTACAGCTCGTACTGTCGGGTAACTCTTACAGCTCGTACTGTCGGGTAACTCTTACAGCCCGTACTGTCGGGTAACTCTTACAGCTCGTACTGTCGGGTAACTCTTACAGCTCGTACTCTGGGTAACTCTTACAGCCCGTACTGTCGGGTAACTCTTACAGCTCGTACTGTCGGATAACTCTTACAGCTCGTACTGTGGGTAACTCTTACAGCTCGTACTGTCGGGTAACTCTTACAGCTCGTACTGTGGGTAACTCTTACAGCTCGTAATGTCGGGTAACTCTTACAGCTCGTACTGTAGGGTGACTCTTACAGCCCGTACTGTCGGGTAACTCTTACAGCTCGTACTGTCGGGTAACTCTTACAGCTCGTCCTAATATATGTGAAATAAAAACAGAAAATGCTGGAAATACTCAGCAGGTCAGGCAGCATCTGTGGAGAGAGAAACAGAGTTAACGTATCAGGTCGATGACCCTTCGTCAGAACTGGAAAAAGTTGGAGATGGAACAGGTTTTTAAGCAAGTGTAGGGGCAGGGAGAGGGGGGAGTGCAGGAAAGAACAAAAGGGAAGGTCTGTGATAGGATGGAAGGCAGGAGAGATTAAATGACAAAAGGGATGATGGTGCAAAGCAAAAGGAGATGGTAATGGGACAAGTTAAGAAACAAAAGATGACTCTAGATGAATTGTAAATGATAATGGCAGAATGATCGACAGCTGCCATGTGAGAGAGAGGGTTTCCCGGCCCCAACCGTTTCCTTTTCACTATGGACGTCCAATCCCTCTACACCTCCATCCCCCACCAGGACGGCCTGAGGGCGCTCCGCTTCTTCCTTGAACAGAGGCCCAACCAGTCCCCATCCACCACCACCCTCCTCCGCCTGATGAACTGGTTCTCACATTGAACAACTTCTCCTTTGACTCCACTCGCTTCCTCCAAATTAAAGGTGTTGCTATGGGAACCCGCCTGGGTCCCAGCTATGCCTGCCTTTTCGTGGGATATTGGAATATTCTTTGTTCCAGTCCTACTCGGGTCCCCTCCCTCACCTCTTTTTCTGGTACATTGATGACTGTTTCGGTGCTGTTCCCTGCTATCGTCTTGAACTAGAAAATTTCATTCACTTTGCTTCCAATTTCCACCCTTCCCTCACCTTCACATGGTCCATCTCTGACTCTACCCTTCCCTTCCTCGACTTCTCTGTCTCCATTTCTGGGGATAGGCTATTGACAAACATTGACTATAAGCCCACTGACTCCCACAGCTACCTGGACTACACTTCCTCCCACCCCGCTTCCTGTAAGGACTCTATTCCATTCTCCTAGTTTCTCTGTCTCCGCCTCATCTGTTCTGACGATGCCACCTTCCATACTATTGCTTCCGACATGTGTTCCTTTTTCCTCAACCGAGGATTCCCCTCTACTGTGGTTGACACGGTCCTTGACCGTGTCCATTCTATTTCCCTCACTTCTGCTCTCACTCCTTCCCCTGCCTCCCGAACCACGATAGGGTTCCCCTTGCCCCCACCAGTCTTCACATTCAACGGATCATCCTCCGCCATTTCCGCCACCTCCAGCGTGATCCCACCACCAAACACAACTTCCCCTTACCTCCACTTTCAGCATTCCGAAGGGACCGCTCCCTCCGCGACACCCTGGTCCACTCCTCTATCACCCCCAACACCCCTTCCCCTTTGCCCGGCACCTTCCCGTGCAAGCGCAGGAGATGCAACACACGGCCTTTTACCACCCCCCTTCCCACTGTCCAGGGCCCCAAACACTTGTACTTCTTGCGATTTAGTATACGGTATTCACTGCTCACGATGCGGTCTCCTCTACATTGGGGAGACCAAACGCAGATTGGGTGACCGCTTTGCGGAACACCTCCGTTCAGTCCGTAAGGGTGACCCCGAGCTTCCGGTCGCCTGTCACTTGAATTCTCCGCTCCACTCCCACTCTGACCTCACTGTCCTCGGCCTCTTACACTGTTCCAATGAAGCTCAACGTAAGCTCGAGGAACAGCACCTCATCTTTTGATTAGGCACTTTACAGCCTTCTGGACTCCGCATCGAGTTCAACAATTTCAGACCATAACCTCTGACCCTATATTTTTTTTCGTGTTTTTTCTCTCTCTCTCACATGGCAGCTGTCGATCATTCTGCCATCGCCATTTACACGTCATCTAGACCCATCTTTTGTTTCTTAACTTGTCCCATTACCATCTCCTTTTGCCTTGCACCATCATCCCTTTTGTCTCTTCATCTCTCCTGCCTTCCAGCCTATCACAGACCTTCCCTTTTGTTCTTTCCTGCCCTCCGCCCTTTCCCTGCCCCTACACTTAAAAACCTGTTCCATCTCCAACTTTTTCCAGTTCTGACGAAGGGTCATCGACCTGAAACGTTATCTTTGTTTCTCTCTCCACAGATGCTGCCTGGACCTGCTGAGTGTTTCCCAACTGTTTATATTTCAGATTTCCAGCATCCGCAGTATTTTGCTTTTGTCCTATACCTGAGGCTCAGTTTCCAATTTTGTCCAATAACGCACTTCTGATGTCAGCCATGGCTCAGTGGGTAGCACTCTCACCTCCGAGTCAGAAGGTTGTGGCTTCAAGTCCCGCTCCAGAGACTGGAGCACAAAAATCTAGGCCGACACTCCAGTGCTGAGCTGAGGGAGTGCTGCACTGTCGGAGGTGCCATCTTTCGGATGAGACTCTGTCTGCCCTCTCGTAAAAGATCCCATGGCCACTATTTCGAAGAAGAGCAGGGGGGAGTTATCCCGGTGTCCTGGGGCCAATAATTATCCCTCAATCAACATCACTAAAACTGGTCATTATCACATTGCTGTTTGTGGGAGCTTGCTGTGCGCAAATTAGCTGCCGCGTTTCCCTACATTACAACAAGTGGCCACACTTCAAAAGGACGTCCTGAGGTCGTGGAAGGCGCGGTAGAAATGCGAATCTTTTTCTTTCAGGCCTGCAGCTTTCTACGTCACGCTGTAATTACACCCTCCCACCCGTGGTGGCGCTGAGGTGCAATTAGGGTTTATTAACGACAGCCTTTCGGGGTCACTTTTTTTATTGGCAACCAGCTCTTTATTTCCTAAAGCCTTGGACTGATCCTCAGCGAATCTTTGCAGCACCCTCTCCTTGCGACCTCGGCATCCTTCCGATAGTCGGGAGCCAAATATTCTAACCGAACCCATGCTTTACACGTGGTTTAATCTCCCCATCTCGTTCTTGCGCACTCTGTCCTTGGTTTTATTCTACAGCAATATCTACTTGTGAATCTGTGCTGCGGGAGGGACCAGAATGATACCGGGGGCTAAAAGAGTTAAATTATGAGGACAGGTTGCACAGATTCCCTCGAGTTTAGAAGATTAAGAACATACATAAGACGTAGGAGCAGGAGTCGGTCATTTGGCCCCTCGAGCCTGCTCCGCCATTCAATAAGATCATGGCTGATCTGATCTTGGCCTCAACCCCACTTCCCTGCCCGCTCCCCATAACCCTTACCTTTCAAATATCTGTCTATCTCCACCTTAATTATATTCAATGACCCAACCTCCACAGCTCTGTGGGGAAGAGAATTCCAAGAGGTGATCGAATCAAGGTGTTTAAGATGATTGAAGGATTCGATGGGGTGGATCGAGAGAAACTATTTCCTCTGGTGTGGGGGAGACCAGAACAAGGGGGCAGAAACTTAAAATTCGAGCCAGGCCGTTCAGGGGTGATGTCAGGAAGCACCTCTCCACCCACAGAGTAGGTGGAAATCAGGAAAACTCTCCCCCCAAAAAGCTGTGGATGCCGGGGGACAATTGAAAATTTCAAAACCGAGATTGATCGAGTTTTGTTGGGTAAGGGATATGGGACCAAGGCGGGTAGAAGGAGTTAAGATACCGATCTGCTCTGGTTGAATGAGGGAGGGGGGGGGAGAGAACAGGGTCGAGGGGCTGAATGGCCTCCTCCAGCCCCTCTGTTCCCTGGTAATCACGGCTCCCCTTTCTCCCTGCAGGACGTGTTTTTAATGATCCGCCGTCATAGGACAACAATATTCACAGACGCCAAAGAGTCAACCACAGTTCTGGAGCTCAAGAAGGTCGTCGAGGGCATCTTAAAGCGATTGCCGGAGGACCAGCGATTGTACAAGGTAGATAGGGAGTGTATGACGGGGCTTCACTCTGTATCTAACCCCTGCTGTACCTGTCCTGGGAGTGTTTGATGGGACAGTGTAGAGGGAGCTTTACTCTGTATCTAACCCGTGCTATACCCGCCCTGGGAGTGTTTGATGGGACAGTGTAGAGGGAGCTTTACTCTGTATCTAACCCGTGCTATACCCGCCCTGGGAGTGTTTGATGGGACAGTGTAGAGGGAGCTTTACTCTGTATCTAACCCGTGCTGTACCTGCCCTGGGAGTGTTTGATGGGACAGTGTAGAGGGAGCTTTACTCTGTATCTAACCCGTGCTATACCCGCCCTGGGAGTGTTTGATGGGACAGTGTAGAGGGAGCTTTACTCTGTATCTAACCCGTGCTATACCCGCCCTGGGAGTGTTTGATGGGACAGTGTAGAGGGAGCTTTACTCTGTATCTAACCCGTGCTATACCCGCCCTGGGAGTGTTTGATGGGACAGTGTAGAGGGAGCTTTACTCTGTATCTAACCCCTGCTGTACCTGTCCTGGGAGTGTTTGATGGGACAGTGTAGAGGGAGCTTTACTCTGTATCTAACCCGTGCTATACCCGCCCTGGGAGTGTTTGATGGGACAGTGTAGAGGGAGCTTTACTCTGTATCTAACACGTGCTATACCCGCCCTGGGAGTGTTTGATGGGACAGTGTAGAGGGAGCTTTACTCTGTATCTAACCCCTGCTGTACCTGCCCTGGGAGTGTTTGATGGGACAGTGTAGAGGGAGCTTTACTCTGTATCTAACATGTGCTGTACCTGCCCTGGGTGTTTGATGGGACAGTGTAGAAGGAGCTTTACTCTGTATCTAACCCGTGCTGTACCTGCCCTGGGAGTGTTTGATGGGACAGTGTAGAAGGAGCTTTACTCTGTATCTAACCCGTGCTGTACCTGCCCTGGGAGTGTTTGATGGGACAGTGTAGAGGGAGCTTTACTCTGTATCTAACCCGTGCTGTACCTGCCCTGGGTGTGTTTGATGGGACAGTGTAGAAGGAGCTTTACTCTGTATCTAACTCATGGCACTTAATGCCCAAATGCCAAGTGTTTCATTTTGCAGTGCACATAATTCATATTTTTTTAAAGATTGGATATTTCTGATAATTCCCCCGATGTCTTGGTGAGTTAATGCCCTGTGGCAACGTGGGACTGAGCCCCACACACCGAACAGGACAGGCCCAGGCTCCATCTCCGGGCTTTGTGTGTGACTGTCAGGTGATGCCCTTGCAGTTGAATATCGTGCTGACACTAACTGTCCTGGGGCCGGGAGGGTGTGAACATGCGAGTATGTGCACTGATTGAATGGAGGCGGGGTTTGGGCGAGCTGGTTAACTGCTCGAGGTCCCTCCCTGTGACAGTAGGTGGTGCTGTTACCCCGTGTGTCGGTATGACTGCAGGGACACAGTAAGGAGCAGGACAGTGCACCTGGAGATCGCACCGAAACCACCCCCCGGGTGACTGCACAGCCCTGGCCTCTTTCTCCACCCCCCCACCCCCGTACAGCTTGATGGCAAAAACTCTGTTCCCAAATGATGAGCTCAGGGAACAAGAGAGAGCCATTCAGTCAGATTGTGGCTGACCTGTACATGGGAACAGGAGGAGGCCATTCAGTCAGATTGTGGCTGACCTGTACATGGGAACAGGAGGAGGCCATTCAGCCCCTCATCTCTCAACCCTCCCCCCGCCCCCCCCCCAACAAACCTGCACTGCCGGTACCGACTCGCACTACCACCCATGTGGCCCCCCTTCATGTATGAGACAGACAGTGGCAGTGAGATAATCAACCACAGGGGCCATCGCAGACTCCCCCACTCTTGTATGCATCCAGAACAGCTGCTCTCTTTATGGCCCTCTCGCTACCCACCTCCCCCTCCCTCCCTCCCCCTCCCTCCCCTGACTGCCTCCCCCTCTCTCCGTCCCCCTCCCCCTGTCTCCCCCCTCTCTCTTGCTCTCTGCCCCTACCCTTGCTCTCTCTCCCTGGCCCATCTTGCGCGCGCACTCTCTCGCGCTCTCTCTCTCTCTCTCTCTCCACCGGCCCCCTCTGTGACTCTCTCTCTCTCTCTCTCTCTCTCTCTCTCCACCCCCCCCCCTCTGTGACTCTCTCTCTCTCTCTCTCTCTCTCCACCGCCCCCCTCTGTGACTCTCTCTCTCTCTCTCTCTCTCTCTCTCCACCCCCCCCTCTGTGACTCTCTCTCTCTCTCCACCCCCCCCCCTCTGTGACTCTCTCTCTCTCTCTCTCTCTCCACCCCCCCCCCTCTGTGACTCTCTCTCTCCCCCCTCCCCCCTCTGTGACTCTCTCTCTCTCTCTCTCTCTCCACCGCCCCCCCCCCCCCGTGACTCTCTCTCTCTCTCTCTCTCTCTCTCTCCACCCACCCCCTCTGTGACTCTCTCTCTCCACCGCCCCCCCTCTGTGACTCTCTCTCTCTCTCTCTCTCTCTCTCCACCGCCCCCCTCTGTGACTCTCTCTCCACCGGCCCCCCCTGTGACTCTCTCTCTCTCTCTCTCTCTCTCCACCACCCCCCCTCTGTGACTCTCTCT